>OU612060.1:130958116-130968485 GCA_914767635.1 Melanostoma mellinum
GATTTTGCCTTCTCTTCCCGATTTCTTGAAAAAAGTCCTTCGTAAAGAGATTTAAAATATTCATTTTGAGAATAAGAAGGCAAATGAACTTTACCTTTATGACAACAGGAAGTAAATGAATCCCTATCGCCAGCTGTAACTTCACTACATACTAAAATGTTTCGCATTACAAAATTTACAAACTAAGGACATTGGACCACAGTCGTAACTTTCAAAAATTCTTGAATCAAAATTTAATCCAATTTTGAACGAATCAACTAAGAAATCAATGAAAACATTTTCAGGTGTAGTTATATTTTGTTGCCGACGTAATTGCTGTTCTGATCTGTTCCTATGCCTTTGAATTTTCCCCGTCAATGTTTTACAACGCGGCATAATTTTTAAATGTAAATCGCAATTAAGAAGGGAAATCTATAGAAAAAACAAAAAATTAACTAAATATTGGGAATGCATTCACATTCCTTACCGCAGTACTTTAACTTACAAAAATAAGTTCCAGTTAATTATGAAGTCCCAAAGTTCCAGTTAATAATGAAGTCCCAAATAAAATATTTTTTTCTGCCGCCCGCCACTCCAATTTATAAATTTCTTATCCGCAACTCAAAGAGCACTTCTGCAAACGTTCTACGAAAAAAGACCGATGAACTCAACTACTACACTTTCTACACAGTGAAAACGCTCAAAGAAAAAATAACAGTTTTGCATTCACACTTAAGCTGAGACGGAATAAACGCACACACACTTCTCCGTTTTCAGCGTCGCCGTAAATTCACTACTTCAAATGTAACAATTGACCAAACGCTCACGTATGCGAAAGGCAATACCAAAGCTGAGACGAAATAAACGCTAACACACTTCTCCGTTTTCAGCGTCGCCGTAAATTCACCACATCCAATTCCAATTGACCAAACGCTCACGTATGCGAAAGGCAATACCAAAGCTGAGACGGAATAAACGCACACACACTTCTCCGTTTTCAGCATCACACTACCTGTTCGTAAAATCACCTCTTCTTGTATGCGAGAGACTATGAGATTGTAAAGCACAGTGTAAAAAAACACAGTGTTGTTGTTGTTTTTTGCACGATTTTTAATTTAATAATTTAACCGGGTAAACGTTAACAGATCCGGAAAAAATGTATATTCTTCCATTCTATGGCTAAATACCTTTCAGAAAATATATACTTCATGCGGGTGCGTTATCGTTAAGTGGGGTAAAAATGTACCACAAAAAAACCACTTGCCGATTAATATATAGATAATAATAATAATAATAATAATAATAATAATAATAATAATAATAATAATAATAATAATAATAATAATAATAATAATAATAATAATAATAATAATAATAATAATAATAATAATAATAATAATAATAATAATAATAATAATAATAATAATAATAATAATAATAATAATAATAATAATAATAATAATAGTAATAATAATAATAATAATAATAATAATAATAATAATAATAGTAATAATAATAATAATAATAACAATAATAATAATAATAATAATAATAATAATAATAATAATAATAATAATAATAATAATAATAATAATAATAATAATAATAATAATAATAATAATAATAATAATAATAATAATAATAATAATAATAATAATAATAATAATAATAATAATAATAATAATAATAATAATAATAATAATAATAATAATAATAATAATAATAATAATAATAATAATAATAATAATAATAATAATAATAATAATAATAATAATAATAATAATAATAATAATAATAATAATAATAATAATAATAATAATAATAATAATAATAATAATAATAATAATAATAATAATAATAATAATAATAATAATAATAATAATAATAATAATAATAATAATAATAATAATAATAATAATAATAATAATAATAATAATAATAATAATAATAATAATAATAATAATAATAATAATAATAATAATAATAATAATAATAATAATAATAATAATAATAATAATAATAATAATAATAATAATAATAATAATAATAATAATAATAATAATAATAATAATAATAATAATAATAATAATAATAATAATAATAATAATAATAATAATAATAATAATAATAATAATAATAATAATAATAATAATAATAATAATAATAATAATAATAATAATAATAATAATAATAATAATAATAATAATTGATGATGCAGACCACACTGCAGGAATCGAACCCAAGCAACCTCCAAAAAATGCCAATAAACGTTTTCTTTTCTGGCGAGAACAAACTCCGCACACGCACCACCAAGAGAAAAACCACCTCCAGCAAATAAAAAACTCCTTCCTTATGATTTTTTGTTATTTTGTATGTTTATTTGTTTTGCACGTAGTGATTGTTTTTTAGGTTTTATTTTACATTATTTAGAAAAAAATTAAATGCCAAAAGGATAAAATTTGGAAATTTAGAAAATAAAAAAATGCAAATGGCAGATGGCCCAAGTAAAAAATTTAATGAAACCTTTCTCGATGGTGGTTGAAGTTATAATGCCGTGCCGTCGCTATGCGATGAAACACTTTTAGGAAAAATGTAGTAGAATTTTTACTTTAGATTGAATTATTTTAGAGGGCGAAATATTTTGGAGTTAGGCACTGTTCACACTGATGTCGTATGAACATTACCGCCCCCCTTGGCGAAATACGCCAAAAAAAATATTACTGAAAATAAAGCAAGTGAAATTTTGTTTAATTGGCAATTTAGTTAATAGGCAATAGGCACAGTTTTACTATGGGGCGGACTATTTCTCCGTTTTGGGTCTTTAATGTTGCAACTCTGACTCGACCATCGGAACCCGGGTGTATATTTATAACACGGCCTAGACGCCATTCGGTGGATGGCAGATTTTCGTTTTTAATGACGACCAAATCATCAACTTTAATGTTGGTTTGAGGTGTTTTCCATTTGTGTCGTTGATGTAGTTCCTTGAGGTATTCATCCTTCCATCTGTGGCAGAATTGTTGTTGGAGGCATTTTACTTTTTCCCACCGATTGATTAGCGATAAATTTGCATCGGCCAGATTCGGTTCCGGAAAAGATAAAAGCGGACCGCCGCGTAAAAAATGCCCCGGCGTCAATGCCAACAGATCAGAAGGATCTGTGGACATGGACGATATTGGACGCGAGTTCAAACATGCTTCGATACGTGCTAAAACCGTTGCAAATTCTTCGAACGTAAATTTGGCCTTGGTCCCCAGCCCTCTTAAATGGCTTTTGAAACTTTTAACGCCGGCTTCCCATAGACCTCCCATGTGAGGTGCCCCGGGTGGAATAAAATTCCATTTCAAACCCTGAACGCCATACTTAAGACTCGTTTCTTTAGGAATGGTGCCTACAAACTTCTTAAATTCCTTGCGTAAAATTGCATCGGCACCTGTAAAGTTCGTTCCATTGTCGGAGAACACTTCTTTAGGTAAACCTCGTCTAGAGGTGAATCTGGCAAAGGCCGCGAGGAACGCTTCAGATGACAAATCACTTGCCGCTTCAAGGTGAATTGCCTTGGTGGAAAAGCAGACAAACACACATGCATACCCTTTGGTCATACGACAATTCCGTGCATTGAAACTCTTGATTGTGAAGGGACCCGCGAAGTCTATTCCAGTAAATGTGAACGGTGGAGAAAAGGTAACTCTTTCGGGCGGTAGGGCAGCCATCATCTGCTTGCTTAAGTCTCTTTTGTTGGTCGCGCATATGGTGCAACGACGGATGCAAGACTTAACCAGAATTTGGAGTCTTGGTACCCAGAAACTTTGTCGTGTTAGTCGCACCATTAAAGAGTTGCCACCGTGCATAGAAATCTCATGAATGAATTGAATCAGGAGGCAAGCAAAACGGGATTCAAAGGGTAGTATTATAGGGTGACGTTCATTGTACGAAATGTCTGAGTTCGTTAGTCGCCCATTGACTCTAAGAAGCTTGTTTGAATCCAAAAATGGATTAAAGGACAAAATAGAACTTTTCGTTGACACTGGCTTGCCAGCTGCAAGCAGAGAATATTCTGTCGAAAAGTGAGCTTCTTGAGCCAATCGGATTAGACGAATTTTCACAAACTCCATTTCTGGTTGCGAGATGTCACGAGACTTGTATTTGCTGGGCTGTTGCTTTGAGACAGACCCGAAGAAGCGAAAAACATAGCACAATACGCGCATAGCGCGGGATAACGTCGAAAAACGGTCAAGAAAGTCTTCTGGTTCTTGTTGAACTACCAATGAGTTGGTGTTTTGCTCAGAAACGTCGAGAGAAATGCCAGAAACTTTGTCATTTAGCTGGACCACTAAGGAGGAAACCTCTTTCTGTTCTAGATCTTCAGTACGTGGAGCGTCTGGTAATGCCACCGGCCATTGAGAGGCTGGTTCACAGAGCCATGCTGGGCCCTGCCACCACATACGATTCTGCTTCAGATCGGAGGGCATTACACCTCGAGTGGCCAAGTCCGCGGGATTTTCGGCAGATCTGACGTGCTTCCACACTGCGTTGCCGACATTGTCCTGGATTTCACTGGTACGGTTGGCAACAAAGGTTTTCCAAACGCACGGAGGTTTTTTGAGCCAAGCCAAAACTATGGATGAGTCTGTCCATAAAAAGATTTGATATGTCTGGACTGGAAAATTGGGTAAGTAAAATTTTATCATTTTGGAAAGCAAAAGTGCTCCACACAGCTCAAGACGCGGTAAAGAGACCGTCTTTAGAGGGGCGACTTTGGACTTCGCACACATCAAGTAGGAGGATGCTTCTCCATTAGGGTGACTTGCGCGTATATAAAGCGCTGCCGCATATGCTTTCTCGGAAGAGTCACAGAAGCCATGAAACTGAATCTCCACAGTGGGCGAGTATTCAACCCAACGTGGGATTTCTATAACCTGTATTTCAGGTAATGACTCTGCAAACTCTTTCCAAGTGGCAAATGATTCAGGGCTGATACGCTCGTACCACTCAGTGTGCTCAGCCCAAATGCGTTGCATCAGTGTTTTGGCGATTATCACTACGGGGGCCAACCACCCCGCAGGATCGAAAAGACGAGCAATTTGAGAGAAGACCTCTCTTTTGGTCGGATTTGTCGACAGTGGAATGCGTTGCGTGGTGAAGTAAAAATTGTCTCCTTTGGCATTCCATCGTACCCCTAGTGTTTTTGTGGTGCTGTCAGCATCGAGCTTCAAGAAACTTTCGTTCAGCACATGTTCTGGTGGCAAATGGTTAAGTAAGCTAGACGAATTTGCGGTCCACTTACGTAGTGGAAACCCAGCTGAGTTAAGCAACGCTATAAGTTCGATTTGTGCCTGTTTAGCCGAACTGAGAGAGTGACCACCAGATAGAACATCGTCGACATAGAACTCCGATTGAATGATTCTAGACGCTAGGGGATACACGGTTCTGCCTTCTTTTGCCAGTTGCAAGAGGGTGCGGATGGCCAGATAAGGAGCACAATTGACACCAAAAGTGACGGTTTGAAGTTCAAAGTCTTCGATTTCGGACTCTGGCGAACTGCGAAAGAGGATTCGTTGAAATGGAGTATCTCTAGGGTCGACCAAGATTTGGCGGTACATTTTCTCAATGTCCGCATTGAAGACAAATTTATAAAATCTCCAGCGGAGAATGAGAGATGGTAAATCTTGCTGCAATATGGGCCCTGGATACAACAAATCGTTTAAACTTACCCCATTCGACGACGATTGAGACGCATTAAAAACAACCCTCACTTTGGTGGTCGTGCTTTCAGGCTTTATGACCGCATGATGTGGCAGATAGAACGAGTTTACTTGACCTCTGGAAATCTTTTCGACCGGAGGCGCTTTCCGCATATGGCCGAGGGCGAGGTATTCCGAAATAACGCTTGAATATTGAGACTTAAGCTCCGCCTTCATGGCTAAAGATCTTTCGACTCTAGAGAACTGCCTTAGTGCGATGTGTCTAGAGAACCCTAACTTGCCCTTTGACGATTGTGCCTTGAACGGCAAACGAACAACATATCTCCCATCCGAACGTCTCGAAGTTGTGTTTTTATAAAGTTCGTCACAGTAGCAGTCTTCTGTTGACCGAATGACTGTGGACGGCAGTTCCTCGAGCTCCCAAAATTTTCGTAGTTGAGTATCCAGATTGGAAGTACTCGAACTGTTCGATACTACGAATGTATTGAACGATTGGAACGACTCCGGAACTGGTCCAGACAGTACCCAGCCGAACATTGTGTTCTGAGCCACGAGGGAATCTGCGATGAGTTGGAGACCGTTCCTTATGATCGATGGGTATAAATCCGCACCGATCAGCAGATCGACCTGGGACGATTTATTAAACGTGGGATCAGCCAGTTTGAGGCCGCCACAAAGGTTAGGATCGATGATACTAAACGATGAACTTGGCAGATTGTTCGTCAATGATCGAAGCACAATTGCCTGGGCAGAAATGGTGATCTGGGCTTCATCTAAGCACGTGATTGCAAACGCACAGAGTTTTTTCGACGTTATGGCGAGATTACCACTGATTCCGGAAATGGTTGTATTCTTATCCGTTACGGGCAAGTTCAAACGCTTTTGTACTGCCTCTGAGATAAAGGATATTTCGGAACCAGGGTCGATAAGAGCGCGAACTATGTGTTTGGATTCTTTGCCAACAATGCAAACTAGTGCCGTTGCAAGCAATATTTTCTTGGGAGCGCCGACATGAAAGTTTTGAAACGACGCTTGAGGCACGAATGGAAGTGACGACGCCGATATTTTAGGAGCTGTTGTTGCACTAGGGAGATTAGTGGACTGTATTTTATTTCCGTTTTCGTTAGCGTTGAGGTGCAACAGTGAATGATGCCGTTTTTTGCAGTGGCTACAAGAATATTTGCTCGTACAAGCGACCTTTGTATGACTCGCGCTTAAACAGTTGTTGCACAGTTTGTGCTGCCGTACCGTTTGGATTCTCGTTGGGATCGACATTGCCGAAAACTTGCCACACTCATAAATGGAGTGCGCAGCCGCACAGATTTTGCATTTCCCCCCCCCTGTTTTGGCAAGGTATGTGTTGACTCTATTATTGTTTCGAACATTCGTCTCCTTTTTGGGAAGTCTATTAAGCCCTGTGCCTTTTGTCGACGTGGTGTCCGAAATGGACTCCAGCACCTGAAAGCGAGACGTTAAGAACGCGTCTAATTGACGCCAGGTTGGAACTTCCGTCGGGTCTTCCAGGGATTGTTCCCATAGAGTCAGTGTAGTTTTGGGCAGTCTACTTGAACACGCAAAGACGAGAATCGGATCCCAGTCTCGCGTCATAACCTTATGAGCCTGCAACGTTGATACCGAATCATTTACAGTACTCTGAAGAGCTCGGATCAATTTGGCCGACTCTTCATGTACTGTTGGCAAGTTAAAGATATTTTTTACCTGATTGTTGACCAAGATTCGAGTATTTTCATACGTAGCCCGCAACGCTTCCCAAGCTAGTGAAAAGCTGGCATTGGTTAGCGGAAATTGGCTGACGATCCGATAAGCCTCGTCTTTGGTTTTGGCTCTAAGGTGGAAGAGTTTTTCTACTTCACCCAACTGGGGGTGTTTAATGTAGACTGCTTCAAACATATCTCGGAAAACCGGCCAGGAAATATAATCCCCCTTGAAGACCTCCGTCTCACATGGAGGTAATTTAAGGTGGCGAGGAGCGAATGTTGGTTCAGTTATCGATTTTTTGCCAGTACTCTCAGGTTTCAGTCGTGCTTCGTGATCTAGGAAAAGGGCTGAGCATGCCACATAATTTTCGTTGCACAGTTTATACTTGGTTTCTATGGCTTCAAGGTCTACTGCCGCTTCTCTTGTCTTTGGGCCGCCTTTTATGTATAGGGCATAGGTTTCTTTGACTTCGAGCCACAGTTCTCTTAACTCTGACTTTCTGACTTCGAGAGCGGACAGTGTGTGCCCGTGATCCGGCACCTCTTTCGCCGCTTGGTGAAACTTGATCAATTGATCAGTCGCGAAAATGAAGTCTTCCATCAAAGCCATCACAGAATGTGCTTTTAAGATTATATAAATGACAAAGAAGCGACACGAAACCAAGAAAATTTAAAAAAAAAACTCGTGGCTTTAAGCACTCAAACAAAAAATTTTAAAGCACAAGAATCTTCAAAAGCTTGAAGGATTCTACTGGGGGCCAACCACCCCGGCTTAGATACACCGTTACGAACGGTGTGTGCGGCACGAACGAGAGAAACAATTTCAAAAGTAAAAAATTTTAAATTTAAAAATTTCAAAAAAAAATCAAAATTTTGAAGCACAAGAATCTTTAACAGGCTTGACAGATTCTACTGGGGGCCAACCACCCCGGCTTGTATACACCGTTACGAACGGTGTGTGCGGCACGAACGAGAAAAAAGTAAGAATTTTCAAAAGGCTTGAAGGATTCTAAAAATTTCAAAAAAAAAGTTAAAATTTTAAAGCGCAAGAATCTTCAAAAGGCTTGAAGTATTCTAAAAATTTCAAAAAAAGTTAAAATTTTAAAGCGCAAGAATCTTCAACAGGCTTGATAGATTCTACTGGGGGCCAACCACCTCGGCTTTGATACACCGTTACGACCGATGTGTGCTGCACGAACGAAAAAGAGAAAATTTCCGAAAGTTAAAAATTTAAAGTGCAAGAATTTTCAAAAGACTTGAATGATTCTAAAAATTCCAAAAAAAATTAAAATTTTAAAGCTCAAGAATCTTCAACAGGCTTGAAAGATTCTACTGGGGGCCAACCACCCCGGCTTGGATACACCGTTACGAACGGTGTGTGCTGCACGAACGAGAGAGAGGGAAAAAAAATCCCAAAGAGCCAAAAATTAAAAAAAAAAACGCACGAATCTTCAAAAGGCTTGAAAGATTCTAAAAATTTCAAAAAAATTAAAATTTTAAAGCTCAAGAATCTTCAACAGGCTTGAAAGATTCTACTGGGGGCCAACCACCCCGGCTTGGATACACCGTTACGAACGATGTGTGCTGCACGAACGAGAGAGAGGGAAAAAAATCCCAAAGAGCCAAAAATTAAAAAACGCACGAATCTTCAAAAGGCTTGAAAGATTCTAAAATTTCAAAAAAAATTAAAATTTTAAAGCTCAAGAATCTTCAACAGGCTTGAAAGATTCTACTGGGGGCCAACCACCCCGGCTTGGATACACCGTTACGAACGGTGTGTGCGGCACGAACGAGAAAAAAGTAAGAATCTTCAAAAGGCTTGAAGGATTCTAAAAATTTCAAAAAAAGTTAAAATTTTAAAGCGCAAGAATCTTCAAAAGGCTTGAAGTATTCTAAAAATTTCAAAAAAAGTTAAAATTTTAAAGCTCAAGAATCTTCAACAGACTTGAAAGATTCTACTGGGGGCCAACCACCCCGGCTTAAATACACCGTTACGAACGATGTGTGCAGCACGAACGAGAGAAAGAAAATTTCCGAAAACCAAAAAACAAAAGGCTGGGGAACACAACCAAATCGCGTTTATCGAAGTTGCTTTAAAAATTTCAAAAATTAATGAAAACTACTGAGATGGAAAGTGAATACCCAGGAACCGCTTCAACCACAAAATACCGATATTTCGTATCACACCACGTAAAAATGAGGTTTTTTTTTTTTTTTTTTTTCGGTCAGGGTGCAACACAAAGATTAAAAAATTTTGTAATGTATTTAAAATTGCCAATTAAAAAAAAAGTTCACTTACCCTGTACATAAAAATGCAAAAAAAAGGAACAGCTTCGCTTCAGGTAGTTGTAGTCCAGGTCTCCTGTGTTGACTCCAATTTACGCCTGCATCCAAAATGGCCGAACAGCGTGGTTGGGTTTTGTGCCTTTTTGGGCAACGTGGGCAGCGTGGTCGGACTTGGTGAATTTTTGGCAGCGTGCGTAGCGTGGTCGGTTTCTTGTGCCTTTTTGGGCAGCGTGGGCAGCGTGGTCGGGTTTTGTGCCTTTTTTAGGCAGCGTGGGCAGCGTGGTCGGGTTTTTTGTGCCTTTTTTTTGGCAGCGTGGGTAGCGTGTTGGGATTTTCGCCAGCAAAATGGCCGACCAGCGTGGGCAGCGTGCCGATTTTTTGGCGTGGGCAACGTGTGGTGGCGTGTTGGCGTCGATGGCGTTTGGCAGCGTGTGGTGCTGGCCGCGTGTGTTGTCAGCAATCCGCTCGTATGGACCAAATGATGTTGCAGACCACACTGCAGGAATCGAACCCAAGCAACCTCCAAAAAATGCCAATAAACGTTTTCTTTTCTGGCGAGAACAAACTCCGCACACGCACCACCAAGAGAAAAACCACCTCCAGCAAATAAAAAACTCCTTCCTTATGATTTTTTGTTATTTTGTATGTTTATTTGTTTTGCACGTAGTGATTGTTTTTTAG
>OU612060.1:130981185-131300765 GCA_914767635.1 Melanostoma mellinum
TTTCGCTTTGGAGGAGGAACAGAAGCCTGAATTGTAACTGAACAGTCACGGTTTCTTTTCAAGCTTTTGTTCGAATTAAAATGTTCAATTTGAAATTGGACATCAATAGCTAGTAGATAGAGAGAGATCTTTTTGCACTCAGTACAGTACCAACTGGCAATTTTCGAAGAATTTACTTTGTCCAAGAATGCATTGTTAGAGCCAACACACTTTGAATGAAAGACTTTGCCACAAGGCCCTTAACATGCAAAAGCAGGGGCGCTGGAACTTTCGACGCATTTACTTGCTGCACACTCCATTACGTATTAAATTAAAGAGCAAATATAGTTAAAAAAAAAAAAAAACAAAGATTTTTTTTTTTAATAAATAAATTTAAAAAAAAAATACTTGTTGGCGCACAGCGAAGTAGAACTTGTGATCTGGACCTTCAGTTAAATGACCAACGCTCCAGACAATTACGCTACGCAGGCAATAATTTAGAGTTAAACTAATTTTTATTAAATTATACTTAAAGCTGTTTCAATATCTCTACAAGGAAGAGGTAATCAAAATGACTTCAAGATACAAGGAGATAGGAGAGGTATAAAACAACTCAAAAAGCACTCAAAAAATTACCGAAAATGAAGAGAGGAGAAAAAAAAAACAGGAAAAAACAATTTCTCACCGATAGCTATGAAACAAAGTAAACACAATTTAACTATTCACAGCGCACAGAAAGCAAATTATAACAACGAAATTCTTATTAACGCACTTAAAAAAACACTAAGACAATAAACAAAGTTTTTCTTCTAATCAAAGGGTAAAGGCGAAATTGGCCTTCTTCAGTACAGCGCGTGAGTGCGGGTTAAATCTAAGCACCTAATTTAGGTATCAAAGTTGATACCTAAATACTTCGCGTTCAGTTGGGCAGTCAGTCTGGTTCCATCGGGTAGCGATAGTGATGTTGCTCTGCATTTTCCAGCAGTACGACAGCCTCTATAAACTCCAGGCCTTCTGAAGCAGACGAGTTCAGATTTGGTTGAGTTGACCCGTATACCCCACTCACTATAATAGGCATATAGTCTGTGGATGTGAGTTTCCACTCTCCGAGCAGCTATGGATGGCGAAAAAGGTGTACAATCGGCCCTATCGTGGTAACCGTCGGAGCGGAATTCTCTCCGATCGGAGACATTTTGCTTCGTGGTATTTCTCCGATCGGACGATCCGACGTTCTCCGTTAAGTTTTTGTTGCGGAGATTTTAGTTTTGGGAATGCAATGCATTGCCGCATTTGTGAAAAATTTCTTACGACAACAACTACTACGAAGCAAAATTGGATCTCCGAAAAAAGATGCGTTGCGGAGAAAACTCCGCTCCGACGGTTACCACGATAGGGCTGAATATGTTAAGGACTCGTCAGCGTAAAGCAAGTTTTCACACTCCCTTGGGGTAGGTTGGTCCGACGTCATTATGTTGAAGAGGAATGGCCCTAGTTTTGATCCTTGAGCAACTCCTGCTCTGATACTTTTGGTGGCTGATTTTGCGCTTCCGACTTGAACGGAGAAGTTCCTGTGGGAGAGAAAGGAAAAAATTATTTTTATTAGCGGAGCTGGAAAATTTAGTAGGTGGAGTTTATGGATGAGAGCATCAATCCATACGCTGTCGAATGCTTTTTCGACATCCAAAAAGCAAGCGACGGTGACCCGATGGCTGTTGAGGGCTGCGGTGACGTCTTTATGAAGTTTCATCAACGGATGTAGGGTTGAATACTTTTCCCGGAAGCCGAACTGCATGTCTGGGATGATGTTATTTTCCCGGCAGAACTTCTTTAATTTCCTAAGTAAAAGCTCCTCCATGAGATTACTTAGGTTGTTCAGTAGAGAGATGGGCCTGTAGTTGACGATGAGATTCCGATCGCCTTTTTTCGGAATCGCCACTATCTTGGCCGTTTTCCATTTCCCGGGAAAGTTGTTGTTGACGCAATTATTCATTATGATAGCCAGGAATATCATTACTGTCTGAAACACCATCTGGTTCTGTTGACTTCTTGGGCTTGGAGCTGTTGATTATTTCCGCAATTTTTTCCGGATTGCACAGGTTTGGACACTTGACTGGGTCACTCGACAGATTGGTGTTGCTGAAAGTGGTTTCATCAGTGTTGGGCCCAAGGGTTGAATGTTGAACGAATGTTTCGATTTCGTCCAGAAAGTCAGCGTCATCGGTTGGTGTGGGCACAAAGTTGCCTTCAAAATGTTTTGCGAACGCTTCCGCTTTCTCCTGATTGGTTTAAGCATCTCCTTCGTTGGTTGTGATGACTTCTGGGATTGAATTCTTACAACCAACTATCCTGTTGATTTGTTTGAACACATCTGGTACAGGTTTTATTTCTTGTAGCCTCTTTTAGATTTGAGCATCATTGTAGTGACGGAGCGCTTTCCGGAACATTATATTGACTTGCTGAAGCTCGCCCCAAACTGTTCGGTAGCTGACATTGGTCCCTTTGGTGGACTCGCTGTAGCCTCTTACGCAATACTTGCCTGTGCTTGTACAGGTTGTTCACGTAGTCAGGAAGATGCTGGTATCTATCACTACTCTTCTTCGGATGCTTTTGGCGGTCAAGTGCGCTGTTAATTGCGTGCTCTAGCGTCTAAACAGCAGCGTCAATTTCCGAAGTGAGCAGGTTCCTGTTTTGGTCGGGCAGTCTCTTTTAAGCGTCTGCGGGTCGTCTTGTACAAAGGTCTTTTGACATTCTGTAAACGTCAGATTGCTCATTAAGGTCTACCATTTCATCATGGTGAGTTACACGAATCAACAACGTTTCCAAATTATTAAAGCGTACTATCAAAATTTTGAGTCAGTCGCTGCAACTTCAAGAGCGCTAACTCCGATTTTTGGTCGTTATAATCGTCCCACCCGTGCCGCAATTCTTAGTTTAGTGCACAAATTTGAATCCACGTTTTCGCTGCACAATGTTCCCGTGCCAGTGAGACAAAGATTAGGACGGAGTGCTGAAAATATTGCGGCCGTAGGTGCATCCGTTCAGAACGACCCAAATCAGTCAATTCCACGTTGTTCACAGGAATTGGGCATCGCACAAACCACATTGTGGCGTATTTTGCGCAAGGATCTTAACCTGCACCCGTATAAAATCAAGTTGACTCAAGAACTAAAGCCACTTGACCATTTAAAGCGCCGCACATTCTCAGATTGGGCCCTGGAAATGCTTGAAGCTGATCCGGCTTTTCATCGCAAAATCATCTTCAGCGATGAAGCGCATTTCTGGTTGAATGGCTTTGTCAATAAGCAAAATATGCGCTATTGGTCGGATACAAACCCACATGTGTTGCACGAGACACAACTTTATCCCAAAAAATTGACTGCTTGGTGCGGATTTCATGCCAGCGGCATCATTAGGCCATATTTTTTCTTCGGCGACCAAGGCCAACATGTCACTGTCAATGGCGACCGGTATCGGGCCATGATACCGCGTTTTTTTGGCGTCAGTTGCGTGGAATGGATATTAGTGACATGTAGTTCCAGCAGGATGGAGCTACAGCCCATACAGCTCATGCAACCATCAACATTTTGAAGAGGAAATTTGGTCAACGTGTTATCTCAAGAAATGGACCGATCAATGGGCCGCCGCGCTCGTGTGATTTGACACCTTTGGATTTCTTTCTTTGGGGCTATGTCAAGTCGTTGGTCTACGCCAACAGGCCAGAGACTTTGGAGGAGCTTCAAGCCAATATTGAACGCGAAATTGCCGCAATACCGGTCGATATGTGCGAGAGAGTGGTCGAAAATTGGGTTCAACGTATCGATCGCTGCAAGCGCGCCCGTGGAGGACATATGAACGAAATAGAGTTCCATTCGTAATGGTATTGGGTGTTCTTTAATATGAAATAAATGTTTTTTTGATATCTCAAATGGCTGGCGTTATTATTTAAAAAATAAAATGGATAGCTCTTAATGGAAAACCCTGTAGTTGACATAATGTTCCGGCGCTTCCGCTAAAAGAAAGTGGCTGGCGCAACTTTATGTTTACTTGAACTGCTTCGTGGTCCGTGTCACTGTATATGATTGAGCGGGTGTAGTTCTGCAACTCTGGAACGAGAAAAATAAAGTTTGCTGTTATTAAAAAGAAATCAAGTGTTGATGGCGTCCTCGAGAATGTTGGTATTTGTTGGGAGACAACTGCCAGTGAATGTTGAGAGCCAAACGTATCCAGCCAGTCTGTAACCGCTCTGCCTGCTGGACTTATGATCGTGCGGTGCCAACGGGTATGTCTGGCATTAAAATCGCAGCCAATGAGCCCATACGTGCTTCTGGAGATGGTGTTGTTCAGGATATGAAGATCACTCTGGATATTCCTTCTAGTTGAGTTGCATTTGAAGTATACTCCGATTATTGAAAGGGATTCATCATTTCCTAATTGGATGGTGACGGCTGTTGCTTCGCTGGTCAGTAGGCCTGTGACTAAGATTTCCGTAGTGCTGGCAACTATGTTATTTCTGATATAGATTGCTGTTCCAACGCGGTCCTTGGATTTATCCTGTCGGAAGGTTTTGTATTTTATGACGTCAATGTTGTTGCGCCTTGCGACATTTGTTTCGCTGATGAGGACTATATCCGGGGTTCTTCATGAACATGTTAAATGACGTCCTCTTTTCCAGGCTGTACAACGAATTTACGTTGTACGTCATGATGCGGAGCCTCTTTAATTGCATATTTGGAATATGAAAGTGGCTAGGCCACTGACTTATCTCCTTCGCTCAAGCTACCGTAGCTGTTAAATGCAGCACTCTTGGCTTTTTGTGTGAGAGTAAGTAGGTTGTTCCCAAACATCCTTTGTTCCTCGTTGTTGAAGTTGATAGGTGAGGCTGAGGCTAGTGGCTGGTGCTGGTGTAATGGGTTTGGCTGGTATTTTTTGGCAAGTTTGGCAGTTGGTTGTTGTTGCTGTAGTTGATTCTTAGATGTGGTTGGCTTGGGTGCTGTTACGTTTTTGGTCATCGATGCCTAGCTGACAGTTGGGCAAGCTGCCATTGATGTGGATTTGGCAACGAATTCTTGTTGGGCCTTTTTTTCAACAATGACCTTATTCCTCTCTGTCAGCCTAGCTTACAGGGCTGGGCACCCTTTGAAACTAGCCGGATGTCGTTTATTTCGGCAGTTTGCACACCAGACATCTAATCCTGTGTTAGTAGTCCGTTTGCACAGTCCTGGCTCGTGCATCTCCTTGCACTTCTCGCACGGCCACAGTTGGTGGCAACGTGACCGAATCGTTGACAGTTCCTCCCAATGAACCCTTACCCCTTAGCTTCATTATTAGCGTCTTCGTATACACCTCGCTGAGTTGGCAGCTCTTGTTGAGCTCAACAACAAAGTTGTTGTAGGACTTACCCTTTGCTCTCTTGGCTATAAATTCAGTTACTCTGATGACAGGGAGGCCCTCTATCCTCAATTCATCTTCCATCTCAACGGCTGCGTAACAGTGATGTATCCCCTTCAGAAGAAGTAAGTTCTTCCTATCCTCCCGTGGTGTGAAGGAGTTGAACTGGATTTTCCTCTCCTTGAGGAATTTCTTAATCCCTTCAAACGACTGGCGGTTTCCTGCGTTAATAATTGTGGTTTTGGTGTTGCGATTCTTGAATGTGACCGCCAAGTTTTTCCTTTTGCAGAACCGGCTGATCTCCGCAGTATTTCCTGAGAAACAGAAGATTGGCGGCATTCCGGGGCCTTTGGTCGGTTCGCTAGCTTTTGCTGCTGCTGGTGTTGTAGAGTGGTGGGGCGCTCTTGATTGCTGCGTGTGTTTTTACCTGTGATGATGGTGCTGGCGGTGGCGGTGGTACTTCTTCAGCGTCGCTCACTATTTCGGACGGAAGCTGGGTGGCTAGCCCCATTGTCAAAATTGGAGTTTTCTCCTTCCGTTTTTTGTTGTTTTCTTCAAAGTCTTTTTCTGTCGCTTTGAAGTGCCCTTTCCATTTTCTGAGCTCGAGGTTTCGGGTTCAGAAGGTGAACATACGTCGCCTGTGAGGTTGATGATATCCTCTCCCATTTGACAATCCTCCAGGGGTGTTGCAGTCTGCTCTCCTTCCGGATTGAGCTGCATTTGTATCTCTCTAATGAGGTTTGAAAGACTTGGTCTACACGGCCCCAAGTCGGTAGCCATACGCTTAAGAAGCGCTTCCAGGGCGGTGTACGCTGTATCAGGAGGAAGTTTCTTCATGCCTCTGAAAATAAATTATGAGGAATTTCCTGAAATGTTTTTAATAGGGATTAGTAATTAAATTTATTATTTTCCCTGAAAATGGGTGGATTATTTGCTGGAAAAAATTTTAATTATTATAAATAGGTGATTAATACTTAATCTTATCAGGGGATTAACCCTTGTCCTCGAACAGGTCCTTCCGGGCAGGTACTTGGCAGGTAGTCGGTGTTTGTCCCTTTTTAATCCGTAATTTTATGTGGGTTTTCTGTTTTTCTCCGGCTGTGCACGTCCTCTCGCGATGACGGTGGTAGGCTGAATGAATAAAAATAGTAGAAGAACGCCGCAGGTTCTCTCTCCTCTTCACAGGAATTCAGCGATGAATGATCTACTGATAAACCTGTAGGGGGGGGGGGGGGGAGGGGATATTGCTTATGCAGACGATGATATTGCGATTGCAGTCACAGGGAAGCATCTTGGCATTAAAAGAACTGCCGGTAAGTTTAGACTTGGAATAAATGCTCACAAGACTTAAACGGTACTCTTCTCCAGGAAATACAAAATTCCGCAACAAAGACCCTCCTTTAAACAACACACAACTAACTTTCTCCAATGAGGTAAAATACTTGGGTCTAGTTTTAGATAGAAAGTTCAGTTGGAAGCCAAATAAACAGGACAAAGTGAAAAAATCTATAGTAGCTCTCTTTTTATGCAAAAAAGTAGTGATAAACAAGTGGGGTCTTCAACCCCGCATCACAAATTGGCTTTACATCTCTGTCATCAAACTCATCCTCACTTATGGTGTTAAAGTATGGTTATATGGCTTGATAATGCAATTTATCGAGACAGTCTCAGCAAAGTTCAATGTTCAGCATGCATATGCATGCGCGGTGCCTTAGACACCACTCCTCCAGCGGCACTGGACACCCTGTTTCACTTAGTCCCACTTGACATCTACAGTAAACAAACTGACTACATGAATTTGGTACTAATTTCTGAGTGACCATTCTATCCAAAACAGATTGGGAGGATTAATCATTCTTGGAAAACGAATACCTCCATTTTTATACGGACGGTTCAAAACAAATGAAGTAGTAGGTTGTGGTGTCTATTCTGACGAAATATCGCTTCGTCTTCCAGATCATTGTAGCATGTTCTATGTGGAGACTATGGCAACCAGCAAGTTGATTTAAAATTTAGCCTTAATTTTTTTTTATTTTTAACTTTATTTTTCGTAATTTGCGGTCAATAAGCACGTCAGCAACATCTACAGAATGATAATCGACCACAAAGTTTATTCAACGTTTCAGTGATTAGAAACTGAACAATTTTATTTTAGGATATGTGTACCTTCTCAGACAGTCAGCCGACCATCAAATCTATGGCGTCAGATTCCTTAATTTAACTCTATTATAGCCCCTAACCACCGATCATCTCTCAGGGAGATGTTAGAGCAGTTAAACAATCACCTAAGCTTGGTGCCGGGGCATAGAGAAATTCCAGAAAACTGCAAGGCCGAAGAACTCGCCAAAAACACTTCTGCCCTGCTCACCGACAACGGAGAGTGTCGGCATACCAATCGATACCTTCAAACTCTTGCTCAATCAGGACGCATACAAGAAAACCAATCAGAGATAGTCAAGCAATTTAACGTGTAACGCAACGAAACAGATCTGGCCAAAACTAGATCCTAAACAACCGCACGGCTTGATCTTTCTGAACAGAAAACACATTAGTGCGACGACAGGAGTCATAAGAGGACACTGTCTTATTGGAAGACATGCCGCAAGGCCAGGAGTCACCTCAAACGATTTTTGCAGAAGCTGTATGGATGAGGAGGAGGAGGAGACTATTACCCGCCTTCTCTGTTCATGCCTTGCTTTAGCATACAAACGTATGATTCGTCAAGGTTCGCGTTTCCTTAATGACTCTTGTGATCTTACTCCCACTGACATCCTGCGTCTTTTTCGCTTCATTATAAGCTCAAAATGGTTCCAAAAGGACGATTATACATTAGATCTATCGTGGTATCACAATGGACCCAACGGGCTTAAGTGTGTTTGGCGAGCTGAAAGCCGTTTAAGCCTAACCTAACCTAACCTTACCTACCCAGAAACCTCACCTGCAACTCTTGCCGCCTCCGTATCGAAGTGTTCTTTCGGAGCTGATCGCTGAAGAGACAGAAGATTAGAACCATAGTTTTCTCGACATTGAAGAGTTCCACTCTTGAAGGAAAAGGACGCTCGCGGTTGCACTTGTTGGAACTTTAAGGATCGAGGTCATCCTTTCTTTGAATCTCCAGATTCTCAGAGAACATTTTTCTATTTAAATTGTAGATGGGAAAGCATCTCAGTTTAACATGGATATTTGCTCAGACCCTTGCCCAGCCGAAGATAATCCCATCGCCTACATACTCACCAGGCAGCAATCAAAGCTGTTAAAGGATATCATTCTCATGTTGAATGTTTTTTATTTAAATTTCATTTTTGAATAAAAACGACAGATGATTTGTTGATGAAAACAAAACAAATTGTCTCCAACAAATTCAACACCTAGCTACATATAATATATGACAAACCATACAAAACAGAATTTGGGAAAATTCGTAACCTTAAGCTCAGGGCCCAATGAGTAATACTAATAAGTCCATAATACGTTATGCTTCAAAGGATATTCGATATATTATGTATAAGCATTTGTGTTCTTACCAGAATATTAAGATTTAAAAATTTTCAATATTATTGGTTACTAAATTCATTAGGATTAATACTAACATGCCTTTAATTAACGGAAGTACCTTATGCAATACGTCACTAAAAGCCTTCGATACTAGAGCCTAGAAAATGATAATGTTTAATTGAAACAAAATGTTCTTAACTTTTCTTACTTATTGTGTTTCAATGTTTTCAAATACTTTTTCTAATAACAAAACCTTTTTAGTAACATTTCTGTCGCCGCGACATGTTCAAATTAACGGAAAAACTATCGTTTTTTTGCATGTTATAATGAAAAAAAAAACAACAGGAAGAAAAAAATATAAAAGAAAACTCTGTGACTGTTCTAGTTTTAATTAGTTTTAAGTTAGTTAAATTATTTTTAAGTTTTAAATAAAATTCAAAATAAAATCATAAGAAACTAGGTTTCTCGTTAGTAAATTTTCCTAAGTAATAATATAGAGATCCTTAAGTATATACATTAGATAGTTGTAGGAAGAAAGGCATTATACATAAATACGCTTAAGTTTATTTTTAGTTTAGAGCACCCGCCTGGGGTCAGTAAGCTAGTTAATTTTTTAAATCAGCTAAATTTTATCATTTTTGTTAGCCTTAACTAGTTATAAGACACAAACCAATAAAAATGAAGTTTAAAATGAAAATGGAAAAAAACTGTCGCTTTTTTTATCGCATCCTTGTTTTCACTCTTATATACATACATATATATAGCGCTATATGTAAGGAAAATTGGACAGCATAATTTTTTTTGCCGCAACAAACTCGATTTGATTTATGCTCAAATTGCTGGACAGACTATGTTAAAACGCTTTTCTTTATTAATAGTTTGACGTTGTTTCATTGTATAAGGCCACTATAGAAAGTTTAAAACGCGATTTAACAAGGTTATGGACCGGAAGAACGAGGTTGCGCAGCATTCGCTTTTCAACACACAATGGTGAAACCAATAGCTTGAATCGCAGACTGCTTAAAAAAATTGTGCGTGGAGTCCCTCCGCGCGGAAGAAGTGAAACTTCCTAATGTGGAAATGAAAATAGGAAGGGGTAGAAATTGATTTTTAGTGAACTCATACTGTTTCTTTAAAAGAAAAAGAAAAGTGATGGGTCGGAGTAAATTTTCACGGAATAGGTACCTACATAATTAACACCATTTCATAGAACAATTTGTTATTTTTTGGTGGAGATTAGAAGAGAAAAACGAGGATTTTAAAAATGTATGTACATTGTACATGTACATACATATGTACGTACTTATGTATGGAATACAATACCAGTAACCTCTCTGAAACCGTTGATTGGCCAGTGTCAGTGGTAGCTGACTGACAGCCCAATGAAGACCGCAGTCTTAGCACCTAAGCCCAAGACGGAGAACATTTACATACATACATGTTTAGACATGATGAAACATGTTTAAACACGATCAAACACGTTTTGACATGAAAACATGTTTAGACATGATGAAACATGTTTAGACATAATCAAACATGTTTAGACATGATCAAACATGTTTAGACATGACCAAACATTTTTGAGCCGGACTTAAATGGAAATTGCATATATATATGTACATGATTAATTGATTATGCCTCCACTAACTATTATATACTCATTGCTATATTTAATTTCTAATAAAATCAATCTTACAGTAACCACTCACCAAAAGCTCTGACTTGTATACTACATATTGTCTTCCAAATAAAATTCCGCAGTCAACACATTCGAGGAGAAACTTCACGAATGGTTTTTTTTTAGGATAATAAAAACTATCGATTTACACAAATTTAGTAAGCATTATCTATGTACATATAAATGTACATATGTACATGTACATATCAGTGGCGTGGCGTGGATATTTTCAAATGGTAAGTCGAGAAAAATGAATCACCTACACAAATTAATAAGGAATAAATAGAAGGTACCTCAAATTCCAAACGTGGATTAATCGAAGCCAATTTTTCTATACTTTTTCTGCTTAAAGCATAAAAATGTGGAAATGCAAGAAAATAAAATAAAATTTTAAGTAACGTAACACGCATTAAAAAAAAAATAAGAACTTCATTTCATTGGTTTTCCTGTTCTAAAAGGTAATCATATAAACAACACTCAACATTTAGAAAAGCCATTCAAATAATTAAATCAAAACAGTTCTCTTCGACGTTAACTTTTCACAATTTTCAGAATTTTTAGTTTTTTTTCACAGTTTTTACAAATGCACGTTACTTAAAATTCATTTTAAACTTGCAAATAATCCAAAACAAAACCGGATTCGCCGTCCATTACTCGAAGGCGAACACTGTATTATTTTTTCCAAGCAGACATTGCAGTAAGACGAAAATTATCGTCTTATGTCGTTTTCCATTGGTAATCCGGAAAAACTCTCCGATCCGGGATGCCAAAGAAACAATTTTATTTGCTTTGAAGTTTTGTTGTGTGAAGTTTTGTTGTATTGTGTATCGGTGTGAAACGTCGAGCGCTATTTTTTTCATTCACTTTTTTCATTTTTTTCATAATTCACTTAAAACGACATGAATATGTCTTAAAATGTTTTTAGAAATCATCTCACAAAATTAGTTAATTAATAATTGTTTTCAGGTCACTTTTTTTTAGTTTTTAGAGGTGGCAAATCACATTTGTCAATTTTGACGGCAACAGTGTTTCAGTGTGTGAGTGCTTCTGGTTTCGCTTCCTTCTTCAAATCAAGAATCAAATTTCTCTTCTTTCGAGGAGAGGAACTGTCATTTGATGCCAATGGAATGATTTGAGAAGCGTTGAGAAGGCTTCCGAACGACCAATGGAAAACGACATTACTTTCTTCAATAAGAGAACGTGTATTGAAAAGGGTGGCACCGCGGTACACCGGCGTGGAAGTATATCGTAGGAAAGACAGGGACAAACATAAAATATGTTCTGCGCGGCGATTTTCAAAGCCATAACACATAAGCGCGTCGCGCCGCGTCGACCTCACGTAGGCTTCACGTTACATGAGAAATCCTCAAAACGCCCTACTGTCATTCATTCGTCTAAGCTTGTGCAAAATTAAGAATATATATCGATTGAAGTATCGAACGACCATCGTCGTTATCAGTAACTATCGATAACAAAAATCGATTTTTTCTTTTGTATTAAATACATGGAAAACTAAATCGATTGATAATTTGTTAATTACTTCTGACAAAGAAATGAAAGCTAAGTAAAATGTGTAGTGTAATCAATTGAGCTAAGTATAATGTGCGTAGTTGCATTTCTATACTGTGTTATCACATGTTTGTGATAACATTTGCTGTTTAAAATGAAAAACTTGTCGATTTTTTCAACATAATCGATATATTCATACAGATATCAAAAATGTTATTGCAATATACGGTATGAAATTATCGCTTAAGTAATTGGTCGAGCACCTTTACAAAAATAAAATAATTTAAATCCTTCAATATTGCCCATATTGATTGACTTTATATTAACCCATGCGGCCATGTATCGAAAATCAATCGAAATCTCGATTTTTAAGAACATCTTTTCAGAATTATAGTAGTTTGAGTGATTAAACATCACCTTCGTCTGGCAAAAGTCGAGTTTAATACAGGTTTAACAACGATAGCTGAAATATCTATATACTAGTTACATCGACAAAGTTCTGCTAAAACACTCTAAAATTCAGCTTAAGTACAATTCACGCAAAAATATGAAGTACAATTTGATTGATTTGTTTGCCACAAAAATCTATAATCGACTAAATACTTACTCATTATATCGAAAATTCATCGAAATCCTCGATATGAAAAATATTACATAAAATATAAGTCAATTTTTCAAAACATTATTGCAAATTCAAAGTAGTTTAAATGCTTCAACAACACTTACATTGAATAATCCAACAAAAATTAAATTTAGTACAGCTGTAATGACGAGAACTTAAATATTTGTCTAGTTTTAACATCGATAAATTTCAGCTGAAACACACTTCGACATCGATACCGACATATCGATAATTTGTTTCGTAAATCGATGTTTTACTTACATCGATTTTTTTACTCTTCCCTATTGCAAAACTGAAATGGAGGGATATGTCAGAAAGCGAGCAAAAGTTCAACATAGCTGAACTTTTGGTCGCCTCGTTACGTTTGCTTACGTCTGTCAAACGACGCGTTTGAGGACAAAGCGTGATTGTGTGCGACTCTACAGATTTCGTATAGTTGAACTTTTGATTCTTCTGTCAAATGAGGTCGACGCGAGGCAAACGCGCTATTGTGTGATGGCTTTCAATGCTTTGTGTATGCTTTGTGTATTGTGTGTGTATCTCGCAAATTCAAAAGTGCTTGAAGAACATTGTGTGTATGGGAAAAGATTGGCTGTTGACTGCTTAGTTGTAGACTAATGTTGCTGGTTTTTTCTATGCACAAGGGACTAATTTTAAAAGGTAAGACGATAGGAATCGTGTTATATTGTCGCCACGCCACTGGTACATACATACATATATTAAACAAATTAAAAGAAACTGCATTAAATATTTTCTATCATTTTATTTGAGAAGAAAAGAAAACACAACACTGATCGACTTTTCATTCAGTAATTGAAAGCATTTTCGCACGCACAGACATGATTTTCTTCAAAATATTCCCACCGAAAAACACATTTTACTACAATGAAATCGTCGGGATGAACGGCGCATAGTTGATGACAGCAACTTATTAGCAGTGCAAAAAAGTATGCAATCGATAATATTTCGTGTTAAACAATAACGCTTTCATGTTTGCAAGTCGCATAAGAAGTTTCACTTCAATTAGACCGGAAATAATGGTCGGGTTCAACGCTATTAAGTTTTTAGATAATCTAACATTTTTCGATCTCTGCTTGGTCAAAAGTCACGTATCAAAAGAAAAACTGAAATTTTGGCCAATCAGAGTCCGAAAAAAGTAAGATTATCTGACAAACTTAATACGCTAAACGGTTCGCCACCAGGCCCAAAGCCTATTTAACAGTAGTATATTTACTATATTCAATGGTCTTTCTTCATAATACCTATGAATAAAATTACACCAAATAATATTTGCTCTACAATAACATTCCCAGTGAGCACACAAGTGAGAAGCGAAATATGAACCATTTGAAGACTGATGTTAGGCTGAATATATATTTCAAATATTTTCAGAATCACAATTTTAAATGATTTGGAAATGTTTCAGCTTTAAAAAATAAAAAAGGTTTTTTTTGGTAAAATAACAGCTTATAACTTTCGATTTAGACTGTACGAGAAAGATATTAAATCTAAACGAAAGATCACAAAATTTTCTTTTCATAGCTACAGATATTTGTTTTACCTTATATTGAACCCGTTATCACAAAATGAGGTCCAACTGTTTTTGAAAAAAAAAAAATGTAAGTTGCTCTTTACTTGCTTATATCATGAAACTAATCAGTATAGACATAACATTTAAACTCAATTTTCCGTTTATATGTATAAGATCCGTTCGTTGAACTTTCCACAGGTTCCACAGGGTTGACCCAGGTTTTCTTGACAACTCTATGATTTGACAAAAAAAACTGGGTTTTTCAGTCCTCAAAAAACTCAAAATCACAAATCACCACACATCCATGTCAATAAAAAGAAAATACATACCATTTTTGACAGACCTCAACTCGCCACAGCAAAAAGCTAGGGCGAGTTTATGGAAAACCTAGGTCAACCCTAGGGCTCAAAAAACACTCAATCTCGTGTAGGTATCTATGGGTTTGTTCGTTGAAGCCCTAGGGTGGCCCTGCGGTCGCCACAAAGCTTTATTTGAGAAACCTAAAACCACCCTGAATGTTTTTTTTTTTTTTTTTTTTGATGACAGTAATGTGATGCGATTTGTGGTTTAGCGTTTTTTGAAGACTGGAAAACCCAGGTTTTATTTCAACTCAGGGTTGTCAATAAAACCTGGGTCAACCCTGTGGAATGTTCAACGAACGGACCTTATACATATGTACGGAAAATTGAGTTTAAATGTCATGTCTGTTCACACTGTACAATTAGTTGGACATACTTGGGCTTGAACGACCAATGCTTGATAGTGTGAATCCTTCAGACAACCGCTAGTCCAACTTGTTGGATGGTTTTCAAAAATTTTTGAAAATCTAGAAGTTGGATGGAGTGGAAGGGTATGTGACATAAAGTTGGACGACAAGCTTGATTAGTGTGAACGCAAACTTCATCAGACCATCCAACTTCCATCAAACGAAGTCTGTCCAACTAATTGTACAGTGTGAACTGGGCGTTTACTGATTATTTTCAAGATATAAGAAAGTAAGGAGCAACTTACATTTTTTTTCAAAAACAGTTTGATTTCATTTTGTGATATAACGGGTGATATATATAGGTAAAACAAATATTTATAGTTATGAAAAGAAAGAAAAAAATTTTGTGATCTTTCATTTGGTTTTAATATCTTTCTTGCACAGTCTAAGTCGAAAGTTATAAGCTGTTACTTTACCAAAAAAAAACCTTTTTTTTTTTAAGCTAAAACACTTCCAAATCATTTAAAATTGTGATTCTGAAAATATTTGAAATATATATTCAGCCTTCAAATGGTTCATATTTCGCTTCTCACTTGTGTGCTCACTGAAATTGTTGCCAGAATAATTTAAATGAAAATTCAACTTCGAAAAATCTAGTTTAATAATTCAAAATACTTTATTTGCCTTTTTTTTACTCCAATTTTAATCTTTAGGAAAAACTAAAAATTTAATTTTTTTCCTTCTCGATCGTGGCAACTTCTGATTGGTTTTTGTCATAAAGCCGGCAAAAAAAGTCCAAATGAAAATGCGCAATTTTAGCGTTTAGCCGGCGGCTGGTGCTGAGTTAGTCGGCTCTAATAGCTACTTTTTCGTCACGGTGCTGCCAGGTTTGGCAACACTCCCCCCTGGTAAGCTGGGACTTCATCTGGTTACCATCACTATAGCCAAACCCCTTAACATCTAATATTGCCAATTTTGCCGTTGGCCTAGTGTAAATGCCATCTTTGGTTTGAACAACAGCTGATCTAGTTTGGCCATCTTGACTTTGATGCACTTGTATCACTCTTCCTTTAGGCCAAGTGCTTCTTGGAGAATTCGCGTCCACCACAATGACAACATCGCCTTTTAATATCGGTTTTGCTGATTTAAACCATTTTGTTCTTTTAGTGAGTGTTGGAAGATATTCAGACACCCAACGTTTCCAAAACCTGTTAGCATATTGTTCGCATGCTAACCAATTCTTTCGTAGAAAAAACCCATCATCATTAACTTGCCCTGTCAGCTTAATACCGCTGGAACAACCCATTAAAAAATGATTAGGAGTAAGTGCCTCGTCACTGTCACTATCTATCGGTATGTATGTAAGAGGCCTCGAATTAACAATATACTCCACCTGCGCCATCATTGTAAGTAGTACTTCATCTTTTGGATTTCTAACTGGAGACATATGTGCTAATGTCTGCTTGACCGAACGAATCAACCTTTCCCAGCTCCCTCCCATGTGGGGTGAAGTTGGAGGGATAAAATTCCATTTTATGCCCTCGTTAGCACATTTGTTCATAATTTCATTTGGCTGCAGCTGTTGTAACGCATCCCTTAGTTCATGATCCGCCCCTTTGAAATTCGTGCCATTATCTGACCATATTTCGATAGGTTTTCCTCGCCTTGCAAGAAATCGTTGTATTGTATTGTAAGATACATGAGTCGCTAGAGAGGTTGCAAGCAATTTCTATATGGATTGCTCTAACTGACAAACACGTGAACAGCACCCCCCATCTTTTCTCACTATGTCTTCCCACTGTTACGAGGATTGGTCCGAAGTAATCAACACCAACATACGAAAATGGTCTTGTGAAGGCTTTCAATCGCGATGAAGGTAGGCCTGCCATAATAGGCGTAGCAGGAATTGCTTTCCTGCTCTTGCACATCTGACACTGATTTTGAATCTTTTTTAAAACTGTTCGAAGGTTTGGAATGTGGTAAAATTGACGAAGCTCGTTAACAACAGTTTCAAAATTTGAGTGAAGAAAGCGTTCGTGCATATCCCTGACTATCAGTGTTGTAATATAATGCGATTTTGGTAAAATTATTGGTCTCTTACAATTTAATGATACGTCTTTCGAATTATCAATCCAACCTCTTATTCGAATTATATTATGTTCATCCAAATAGGGATTCAAGTTATACAATAAGCTAGATTTCTCAATATCTAATTGTTCTGCTATCTCATCATGCCTTTGCTTAAGCACATTAACTTCGTTTGTATAAGCCTCATATTGACATAGTCGATAAAAGTATGATTCAGCCCTGGTGACATCGTTTGTTGTTGTATGAAACATCTCTTCTCGGTTCCTCCTTCGTAACTTTATATCAAGAAAGCGATATACAAAGGCCATAACGCGTCTCAGTTTTTTCCAGGATGAAAACTAATGGTAATCCAACAATGGTTGAAGATGACACACAGCATGATTTAAAACGAGAAATTCCGTTGCGTTTGTCTTCGGAGTATTGGATGGCCAAGTATCCTTAGATTCGTATAAAAACTTAGGACCATGGTACCAACGGCTGTTAGAAGTCAGATCAATTTTGGTATTCCATTTTGTAGCGTCATCTGCTGGATTTTCCTCACTTGGCACCCATCTCCACTCATCTTCGTTTGAGTTTTCTAGGATTTCTCCTACTCGGAACATCACGAACTGCTTTACTTTTCGATTTTTGTTTTTAATCCAATAAAGAACAGACTGTGAATCTGACCAAAGATAACGTTTATCAATTTTAATTGAATGGCCTTTAATGACTGTGTTAGCGAGTCTTATGCCCAAAACAGCAGCCTCGAGTTCCATACGTGGCACTGATATCTGCTTGATGGGACCTACTTTTGTTCTGGAACAAACAAGAGAACACTCAGTATGAAATCCAGTTTTTACTCTCAGGTAGGCTACAGCTGCGTAAGCTGACATACTCGCGTCTACAAAAACATGGAGTTCAACTTTACATCCACTTTCAAACTTTAAGTCATTGAGGTATGGTCTTCTTATCTTAATTTGTCGAGCAAATGGCAGTAGCTTTACCCATTCACGCCATAATACAAAATGATCCGGATGTATTTCCTCATCCCATTGTGTGCGTTGCTTCCAAACATCTTGCAATAATATTTTAAGTAGAACTAAGTAGTGCGCGATAAGACCAACTGGATCGAAAACACTCATTAATATTTTCAAAATATCTCTTTTAGTAGGAATGAGCTCTCCGCTAAAAAAATTCTGAGCTAAACTTCTTAGAATTATTGAAAAACGAAAATTTATCTGCAGCTGGAGACCACCACATCCCCAGAATCTTTTCAGCTTCATAAATACCAGTTCGTTGTTTGAAGTCCTTATTATTGTGAAATGCATATCTTCCAAGCGCATTTGTCACGTTCGAAGAATTGCTTACAAAATTACGAATTTCGAATCCTCCCTGTTCATGAATATAAATGACTTCTTTAACTAGCTTCACAGCCTCCTCTTCCGTATCTAAACTGTCTAGAAAATCATCAACATAGTGATTATGAATTATGGCATTTACTGTTTTGGGAAACGCTGAATAATATTCGAGAGCATTTTTATTTTTAATGTACTCTGCACTAATATTTGGTGAAACATTTCACGTATGTCTCCACATATTGCAACTTTCCTTTGACGAAAACGAAATAGAATCTCTGGAAGTGATGGGAGATTGTCGGGGCCAGATAAAAGCATGGAGTTGAGGGAAACCCCATTTACTCTCGCAGCTGCATCCCACACAATACGCACCTTATCTGGTTTGTTTGGGTTAATGACAGGGAAAATTGGAAGATACCAAACCCTCTTACCAGCACTATTGCGAATTTCATTTTTGCTTAATTTGCGTGCGTATCCTTTTGCAAGGTAGTCTCGAATTTGTAATTGAAGATTTGTTGGAAGTTGCGGATTTCTGTTAAGTCTTTTCTCCAGACATAACATTCGCCGTTCTGCTGTAGGTCTACTTTCAGGGATTTCTAAACCATCGCCTCTCCAAAAGAGTGGAACACTAAATCGAGCGCCTTTTCTTTCAGTATAGTTTTCCAAAAGAGTGTTCGCTCTTGTGTCATCTGCACTTAAAATGCGTTTTACATGTTCAGAGCCTATATTATCTATTGCGAAAAATTCACTTACCAATTCATTGAGCTTTCCATCAGCTTCTTATTGGCATTCACAAGCATGCACATTTATGAAATGGCTTTTTTCTTCAATATTGCCAACACATGGACCAAACACGGTCCACCCCAAACGAGTTTTAATCGCAGTTGGCTGGTCGGTATTTCGCTCGCGATACTTCAATGCATTAGTTGACCGAATTTGATCAGTTCCAATCAATATTCTTGGCTTAGCTTGTAGATAAGATTCAATCGGAATGCCTCTTAAGTAAGGAAAAGTTTTCTTTAACTCTTCGAAATCCATTGACTGAGATGGAAGGCTTAACGAGTCGACTGTGTGGATGTTTGAAATTATGTATTTCGTCGAGCTACCATGAGCAGATATCTGCACGCTTACATTTCTTGATTTGTGTTCGGTTCTCAGAGTATTCGAGGTCCACTTCAAACATAAAGGTTCCGCTTTTCCATTTAACTCGAGCATATCTGCTAGTTTATCATCCATCAATGTGACTGAGGATCCATCGTCAAAAAACGCGTAAGTTTGAACCTCAATGTTGTTGTTGTAGAGAGTAATTGGTAGAATTTTAAAGAGAACACAATCTTCCGTTTTATGAATGTTGCAATTATTTCTTCGTATGCTGTTACCGACATCCTCTCGGTTTAAGAGCTTTTCATGCTTATGTAATAATTTGTTGTGTTTAAATAAGCAGTTGTTTACTCCACACCTTTTGTTAGAAGTGCACCTACGGTTTTCATGTGTATCAAACATGTTCTACAGAGATGGTGCCTTTTCACTTCTTCCCATTTGTGCTTAAGACTCATATTTTGGAATTGAGTACATTGTTCTATCGACTTACAGCTGTTCTGATAACAATGCAAGGCCGATGAGTTTGGCTATTACTATTATCTACCTGTTCATGGTTCGCCTTCGCACTGAAGAAAGTTGTGCTCACTCTTCTCTCTTCAGTCCTACCACTATTTGGTGTATCTGTTGGTCTCGAGCATGTCATGTCTGTGACTTCACAAGCAGCCTGAGCTATATGCTTGAACCAAACACTAAAGCTTGAAAGATTAACATCTCGCTGTTCTAGTTTAAATACTCCCCAATTTAAACGAATTTGATAAGGGAGTCGTTCGGTAAGCTCTTTGATTAACGACGGGTTGTTCAGATAAGAGTGCAAGCCAGTAGCTTGCATAATGTCAACTATATTTTCAACCGAAAAGGCAAACGTTTTCAGGGAGTCCAATCTATCGGGTCTGGGTGGTCTTTCAGCTTTCAATTTATTTATTAAACTGTCAATAACAGTTTCTGGGCGACCGAATATCGTTCGTAAGGTTGAAATAATATTTGGCACTTGCTCTGGATACATAAGCTTCGATCTCACAGCATCTAATGCTCTACCCTTAATACATTTCTGTAATCTGATAAGATTTTCGTCGTTTGAAAATCCACACGATCGTGTTGAATTCTCATAACACGCAATGAAAAGGGGCCATTCTTCGGCATATCCAGAAAATATGGGTAGCTCACGAGGAGCTATTCGTCTTGTTTCTATATGCCTTTTACTTAATTCAGGTACATCCATTGAACAACTAGGCAAGAGTTGATTGCATGTATTCGCATCGAGTTGAGCTTGGCTGAACGTCAGTTGGTCTGGAACTTGTTTTGTGCTGTTATGCAAATGTTCCTTACGTTTTTTAATAATAGGCACCGTGTTAGTTTTGGTACCGACCCAAGCTTCGTCCATAAGTGCTTTGGATGGTATCTCGAGAAAGCTTCAGAGAATGTTTTCAGAGGATGACATTTTGAATCATTTTAATAATAAAAAAAAAAAAGCAGGATTGAGTTTTGAAAGAAGTGATCTCTTATTGTAATATATTGAATTATATTACAAAATAAGAGTTTACTTTTCCAAAACAAATCGTTGAAAATATCGAGCAGCAAAACATTACATTTGTTTTCCCTTTTATTGTTATTGTTATTGTTTTTATATAGATTTATATTCTAGTCACATAGTTTAAGTATGGCCATAAAGAGCCCACGTTAGAAGGCATGTTGGGAGCAAGCAAGCATGCACATACAAAATGTAAGAAACAAACTTATTGTAACTTAAGAAAAAAAGCAAGATAAATAGTTATAAATCTTGTTATAAATACACATTTTCAGCCAGACATACCTCTTAAGTCGGCAAAAAAAAAAAAATTGTAATCAAATATTAAACTTGTGAAATTAAGACTCAATAAAAATAAACTGAAAAATAAACTGAAAACTAGCCTTTGGCGTTGCGTAGAACTTTCATTTGTTTGCTGATTTTGAACAAGGGCATGGGGGTTCGTTGGTGGCCTTTTACTGTAGCTTGTAAATTGATCAGAGACCCACTGTTGTAGTCTTTCGCTTCTACATGATGACTGAACATCACTGTCCTCATCAGCTGTTTGTTGTTCTAAGAGACTATACTTAGCATCTAGGTATTCCTTATCTCCCTTTTCCTTTTCTATCTTTCTTATCTTGCTCCCTCTTCTTTAATGAGTCTTTCTTCTTCTAGTTTCTGTAATTTAAGCTTAATAGACTTTAAAGAGCTTGCTGACTTCAGAGAACGAATGCTTTTGTCTTTATCCGGTTGAGTCTTAGTTGAATATAGAAGCGGTAGTGATTCCGAATGTAAAATTATTGGTTGGGTGCAAGTGTTTGATGTATGACGTGAATGTTCTTGTAACTCTTGCGGCGAATGGTGGGTTTCGGCAGATTTTTTTGTGGTACAGCGCTGACAGGACCAGTCTTCACTTTCAATCTCTGCTGTAACATTTACACATTCAAAGTGGTGCCAGTCGTCACAGAGATCACACCGAACCATCTCATCATTGTCAGGCATCTGACATGATTTGCAACTGAATAACTGTATCTGCTGTTGACGCGTTCGTCGGGTGCGCAATTTTGACCTTTTGTCAGTTGGTGGCTGCTTTGTAGGCTGAGTCGTAGGCTGAGCCGTAGGCTGAGTCGTAGGCTGAGCCGTAGGCTGAGTCGTAGGCTGAGTCGTAGGCTGAATAGGATTTGCACTTAGGGGCTGAATCAGATCGAAGTTAGTGGCTGATTCGGAGTTACGGTTGGAGGCTGATTCGAAGGTTGGGATATAGTTTGGTTCGAGGGAGGTGGAGGCGAGCGCATGACTTTACTTGTCGTGTTAAAAACATTTCGGTTTGACATTTCTTACCTGATAGTGACAGTGTGGCTGAAGTTCTAGGGTTCTAAAGTTGTTCAACTTATAGAAAAGATGATGTTTATTTTTGATGCATGTAGGTTCTTCTTGAGGACATACGCTGTTTCTTCTATCGATGACGATTAAGCTGTCAAGGTGGGCTGGCGATTTTGGTCGTCAAAGTCTTGCAAATACTGGCTTTACTTTAACAATATTTTCCTGTTGAAAAAGTGGAAGCAAAATTCCAGGCAATATCGGGTTTGTTATATATTATATGTATATAAATAACCTATATGACCAGAACCGCGTGGCATGCGGTTTTATGTAAATGGCTGGTTTCTCCTTAATTTGGAGACTAAGCACTCTGCAGTTTAGGTACAATGCTCTTTGACTTGAGCTTTTAATCTTCTTGCTGTACGTATTTCAGTCTTATTTTGAAGATTAAGTTTTTTCCAAATTAGCGGACTTAGTTCCAGTTTCGCGGAAATTTTAAATCGAACAGGCAATTTAATTAAAAAAAGAAATTTTTAGAATGTTGCCAGTAAGTTTCAGTTTTTATAGCTTGAAACTTATATGGTTTTAATCAGTCCAATAGGTTAATAACGACACAAGTTAATGTAGAACAGAACTATTAAAATTTAATTATAGATTAATAAAATAATTTAACAATAATTTTTGAATTACCTAAATCAACAATTATGTCGGCTAAGGGTTCTGTAACCCAACTTCTTGAACAATTGAAAACGAATGAAAAATTATATATCAAAACAAAATATTAATAATTGAAAAGTAAAATCATTTACACTAGTTATTAATGAAGCAAGTAGTTTTTAACAAAGTATGAGATGTGGCAAATGTTTGTATGTTAGATGGCAACAAAAAAAAATTCAACTTCGAAAAATCTAGTTTAATAATTCAAAATACTTTGCCTTTTTTTTACTCCAATTTTAATCTTTAGGAAAAACTAAAAATTTCATTTTTTTCCTTCTCGATCGTGGCAACTTCTGATTGGTTATGTCATAAAGCCGGCAAAAAAAGTCCAAATGAAAATGCGCAATTTTAGCGTTTAGCCGGCGGCTGGTGCTGAGTTAGTCGGCTCTAATAGCTACTTTTTCGTCACGGTGCTGCCAGGTTTGGCAACAGGGAATATTATTGCAGAGCAAATTTTATTTGGTGTTATTTTATTCATAGGTATTATGAAGAAGGACCATTGTATATAGCAAATATATTACTGTTAAATAGGCTAAGAGCCTGGTGGTGAACCGTTTAACGTATTAAGTTTGTCAGATAATCTTACTTTTTTCGGACTCTGATTAGCCAAAATTTCATTTTTCTTTTGATACGTGACTTTTGACCAAGCAGAGGTCGAAAAAAGTTAGATAATCTGAAAAACTTCATTGCGCTGAACCCGACCATGCGACCATTATTTCCGGTAAAATAAGCAGTCTGCGTTTCAAGCTATTAGTTTCACCATTGTGTGTAGAAAAGTGAAAGCTGCGCAACCACGTTCTTCCGGTCCATAACCTTGTTAAATCGCGTTTTAAACTTTCTATAGTTGCCTTATACAACGAAAGAACTTCAAACTATTTATAAAGAAAAGCGCTTTAACATAGTCTGTCCAGCAATTTGAGCATAAGTCAAATCGATTTTTTTGTTGCGGCAACAAAAAATTATGCTGTCAAATTATGTTTACATATAGCGATATATATAAGAGTGAAAACAAAGATGCGATAAGAAAAGCGACAGTTTTTCCGTTAATTTGAGCATGTCACGGCGACAGAAATGTTGCAAGAAAAAAGGTTTAGTTATTAGAAAAAGTATTTGAAAATATTGAAACACAATAAGTAAGAAAAGTTAAGAACATTTTGTTTTAATTAAATATAATCATTTTCTAGACTCTTGTATCAAAGGCTTTAAGTGACGTATTGCATAAGGTACTTCCGTTAATTAAAGGTATGTTAGTATTAATCCTCATGAATTTATTAGCTAATAATATTGAAAATTTTTCAATCTTAATATTCTGGTAAGAATACAAATGCTTATACACATATCGAATATCCTTTGAAGCATAACGTATTATGGACTCATAAGTATTACTCATTGGGCCCTGAGCTTAAGGTTACGAATTTTCCCAAATTCTGTTTTGTATGGTTTGTCATATATCATATGTAGGGAAGAGTGGGGCAAGAAGGACCTCGGGGCAAAGAGAACCAAACCGATTTTCACCATCCTAACTGCATCTTATGTTCAATAGCTAGAACTAATAAAAAGCCGTCTTTCCCAACACATTAGTTTCACAATAAAAAGCCGTCTTTCCCAACACATTAGTTTCACTGAAAAACTGAAGTTAGTTCCGGTTTAAATGATGAATGTTGAAAAACGGTCTATCAATAAGAAAAAATTCCAATCTGCAAAACCAATCCTAGGCAACCAGTTGATAGTTCCAAACATTCTAATAATTTCAGTTGTTTGTGATCATTAGTGCTTTTTTTAGCAGCTGAATATAAAGGTAAGTAAATAATATTAAGGAAAATAAAAATATTTTTTGTAAGAAACTTCTTAGTCCGTTTTGCCCCACTTACTGCTGGTTCGACTTTCAAAGCAAACAACAACACAAGATAAATATGTTTTTCTCAATGACCCAATGACCCTGTTGAAGCATTAGGGTTGCCTGTGTTCGCCACAAAGCGTTTTTTGAGAAACCTAAAGCCACCCTGAATGTTTTTTTTTAATGACAATAATGTGATGCGATTTGTGGCTTAGCAGTTTTTGAGGACTGGAAAACCCAGGTTTTTTTGACAACTCATGGGGTTGTCAAGAAACCCTGGTTCAACACTGGGGAAAGTTCAACGAACGGACTTTAAGTTTCTGCCTTGAGGAGTTCTCATTTGATGTATTTCAAATCGTTGTAATTATTTAACAGCAAAAAAAATTATATCTCCCTCTCCCTCTCCCTCTCCCTCTCCCTCTCCCTCTCCCTCTCCCTCTCCCTCTCCCTCTCCCTCTCCCTCTCCCTCTCCCTCTCCCTCTCCCTCTCCCTCTCCCTCTCCCTCTCCCTCTCCCTCTCCCTCTCCCTCTCCCTCTCCCTCTCCCTCTCCATCTCCCTCTCCCTCTCCCTCTCCCTCTCCCTCTCCCTCTCCCTCTCCCTCTCCCTCTCCCTCTCCCTCTCCCTCTCCCTCTCCATCTCCATCTCCATCTCCATCTCCCTCTCCCTCTCCCTCTCCCTCTCCCTCTCCCTCTCCCTCTCCCTCTCCCTCTCCCTCTCCCTCTCCCTCTCCCTCTCCCTCTCCCTCTCCCTCTCCCTCTCCCTCTCCCTCTCCCTCTCCCTCTCCCTCTCCCTCTCCCTCTCCCTCTCCCTCTCCCTCTCCCTCTCCCTCTCCCTCTCCCTCTCCCTCTCCCTCTCCCTCTCCTTCTCCCTCTCCCTCTCCCTCTCCCTCTCTCTCTCTCTCTCTCTTTAAACGCGCTGCAACTGCAATACATTTTACGTTCATGAGCCCAACAAGCATAATTAGAAAATTACAACTAAATAGGTGTAACACAGATCAAACTTTTGACTCCTTTCTTATGGTTCAAGTTCTAAGCTTACAACATAACATACAAAAACTAAGACTAGTAATTGAAAGCAGTAGAAATCAGAGAAAAAGACTGAATTTAAATGTTTTCATAGGGTTCAAACAACATTTTCAATTTATCTGCAAACGTTTTCTTAGTGAACCTCAAATAAAACATGCTAAAAACACAATGACAAAATGTTAAAAAAAAATTATGGAATAACCAAAAAAGAAGAATAAAAGAATCCTAACTAATATTATAAATGTGAAAGTCCCTCTGTCTGTCCGGCTTTCTATGTTACCATCTCCCGCCCAAACTACCAAACTGATTGATATGAAATTTTGTACAGAGATAGTCTAGAACCAGAGGAAGGACATAGGCTATATATTTTTTCCCTAAATTCCCACGGGAACGGGAACGTATACGGGAATTTAGAAACTACAACACCGATTTCAAAAATTTTTCCACCGATAGAATGCTTTACTATCCCAAAGTAACATAAACTTTAATTCATCCCCATATTCCTACGGGAACGGGAGTCCTTACTAATATAATAAGTGTGAATGAAGCTCTGTCTGTCCGTCGTTCTATGTTACCATCTTCCGCCCAAACTAATAAACCGATTTAAATGAAATTTTGTACAAAGATTGTTCTGAACTTAAGGACGGACATAGGCTTTATTTCATTCGAATATTCCCTCGGGAACCGGTCCTCACTATTATTATAAATGCAAAAGTAGCTCTGTGATATCACCTTTCTATGTTACCATCTCCCGCCCAAACTAATAAACCGATTTAAATGAAATTTTGTACAAAGATTGCTCAGAACCTTAGAAAGGACATAGGCTATATATTTTATCCCTATATTCCCACGGGAACGAAAACGTATTCGGGAACTTAGAAACTACAACACCGATTTCAAAAATTTTTCCACCGTTAGAATGCTACACTATTCCTGAGGAACATCTACTTTAATTCATCCACATATTTCTACGGGAACGGGAGTCCTTACTAATATAATAAGTGTGAAAGAAGCTCTGTCTGTCCGTCGTTCTATGTTGCCATCTCCCGCCCAAACTAATAAACCGTTAGAATGCTACACTATCCCTGAGTAACATAAACTTTAATTCATCCACATATTCCTACGGGAACGGGAGTCCTTACTAATATAATAAGTGTGAAAGTAGTTCTGTTTGTCCGTCGTTCTATGTTACCATTTAACGCCCAAACTAATAAACCGATTTAAATGAAATTTTTTACAAAGATTGTTCAGATCCTGAGGAAGGACATAGGCTATATATTTTTTTTCCTATATTCCCACGGGAGCAGGAAAGTTTACGGGAACTTAGACACTACAGCACCGATTTAAAAAACTCTTCCACCGTTGGAACGCTCCATAATCCCCGAGCAACATTAACTTTTACTCATCCCCATATTCCTTACGGGAACGGTCACCATATTTCCACGGGAACGGAGTCTTTACTAAAATTATAAGTACGAAGTTAAATCTGTCTATTTTATTCCCTTTGTAACCATTAGCCACCCAAACTATTGAACCTTTTTATATGAATTTTGGTACAGAGACAGTCTAGAACCTGAGGATGGACAAATATGTTAAGCAATATGTTTTATTCGTGTATTCCCATGGGAACGGGAACTTGGAATTTTCAAAAAAATGTCCACTGTTAGAATACTACACTATTTTCGAGTAATATAAGCTATAAGTCATCCTCCGGAAACGGCCCTCATATTCCTACGGGAATGGAAGACTTTAGTAACAGTATGAATCCGAAATTAACTCTGTCTGTCTGTTTTTCTTTGTTTATATTTACCGCCCAAACTATTGAACCTATTTATATGAATTCTGGTACAGAGACAGTCTAGAACCCGAAGATGGACATCCTTACTAATATTACAAATTTAAAACGTTTTGATTCCCCGTTTTCCTTTAATTCCCATTGATTGGTCATTATAAATAAGTCTCAGGCGCTTTAAGTTGCAGGTGTTCGTTTAGAAAATAATCCCATGGCAACTTCATGTGGCAGGATCACGTGTATCAATCCCACAAAACCTTTTTATTTCGCAAAAAATGGAAAAAATTAGAACGTCGTGTGCAAACATATACTTAAATAAAAAAAATATAACAATCGTTTACTAAAACGCATGAATGTGTCTTATTTCCAAAATAAGTAACCTAAAAAATAAGAATGCTGACGAAAGCCACTACAGTAATCCCCGGATAAATACCCCCCGCTTAGTTGCGTTACCCGTTTAATTGACCTGAATCCTAGGCAAAAAAAAGATCACATAAGAAATATACATAAAATTTCCCGTTTAAATGCATTCCGCTTAATTGCGTTTCCCGGTTAAATGGTCCAAAAATCAAAACTCTTTTTTCAATTTGAAGCAAAACTGCCCGGTTAATTGAACGAAAAAAACCAAATCATTGAAGTCACTTTTTGCTTACACCTTAAATGATTGATGATGAATTGGTCGCATTGTTGCGCGCCTACAAGTTAATAGTCAAATTGACATGACTTAAATCGTTGTGAGATTTTTTACTCTCTCGTGAGCACTCTCTTTTGTGCACTGCTACGAAAAATCGCTGTGCTGGAACAGGATTAGACTGACTTTCACCGAATTTCGGTGCATTTCGTGCGAATTTTCAGTAAAGAAACACACCTATTTATTATTAGGTTTGTTCGTTAAAACCCTGGGGTCGCCACAAAGCGTTTTTTTGAGAAACCTAAGGTAGCCCTGAATGTCAAATTGAGTGTTTTTTAGCCCTATGGTTGACCTGGGTTTTCCCTCAACTCACCCTAGGTTTTTGCTGTGCGAGTTGAGGGCTGTCAAATGGCATGTATTTTTACTCAAATGACAGGGATGTGTGGTGATTTTGTGGCTTTGCGTTTTTTGAGAATTGGAAAACCCAGGTTTTTTTGACAACTCATAAGATTGTCAAGAAAACTTGGGTCAACCCTGGGTAAAGTTCAACGAACGAGCCTATTGTTTGCTGAAACATAAGAGTTTAGCGACTGCAAATTAAAATCTTGAAAATGTGTAAGGAAACAATGCAGGTGAAAATTACAGATTCTTACCATGATATAATGTTCTAGCCAAATAAAAAGCAAATCTGACTAATTCCCTCTTGTACGCTTGCTAAAGATATACGCACGGATTATGTACCAATTCATAATTTATGTGTTGTGTACATTATGAAAAATTGTTCCTTTTCAATCATTCCTAGGCTGAAATTGTTTTGTTCTTTTTTTATGTCTTACCATTATATGTTAATTTTCCGTTCAATAAAATTTTGATTTTCATTAAAAAGGTTCTTCTTGACTTTCTTGCCAAAGTCGTAAAAAAATCGCTTTATTGCGTTTTCATTTCAATTAAGCGGGGTTTTTCTAAATGGGACAGCAGATCAATTAAGCGGGATTCTTTTAATTGCGTTCCCCTGTTAAATGCGTCTAAGGTTGTGCATTTAAGGTGACGCAATTAACCGGGGAGCACTGTATTCCACGCGGACGAAGTCGCGGGTACAGCTAGTATTTTAATATAATACGCACAGTAATTATGTGTATAGGTATGACAAAACATTTCAGGCAGTGTCTTTTTTTGTTATTATTTTGATAATAATTGATTTTCATATCCCAGAGCTGTGCAGTTTTTAAGCTCGGAGAGTGAAGGTTGAAAATATTGTTCCTACCTGCCAGTTATTCTCACAATTCTTTTAAAATCATAAAGCACACTTGTATTTGCGTATGCCTCAAACCTCAATGAAACTACTAAAAGTAATCAATAGCAAAAATTTATCTTTGGCGTAGGTATACACTATGTACGCTTATACCTAAGAGATCAAAATAAAAAAATAATATATTTACCTTAATATCTAGGACAATTCGGATCTCTCAAGTAGTTCTTTCCAAATCATATTATGTAGACCAACAATACGAAATAGGATAAGAGGTATTCGAAATATAGTTTCATTTTGTTGAGGGGGAATAAGACAATTGCTTTTTTTTTACTTAATTGAATGCACAATCCACATTTATACACAAATCTCCAAACTTTCGAAAACGTTGAATTTCATATATGTAAATACGAATAAACGCTGTATTGAAAGCAATAATTTTCTTCACAAAATATAAACAAACATCAAGCAATTAGAACGATTGTCAAGTTACTTCGCTTTGCGAGTATGTACAGGCAACTGTGACGTTGGCCTTTACTAAACTGAACAAACCTTTAAGGACCTTTTCGGTTATATATAAATTGAATTAACTACGGGCTTTGTGGAAATACTCAAAGATGAAAAACGAGCTTTTTTTGAGCGTTTCTAAAATGACAATAGTTACCTACTCTCCTGCCGTCTTTGAAATACTACTCTCTTTGAGAAAACAGAGAAGCGAAAGCATTCTCTTTTTATTAGAAGGGAAAAGATAGCTTGCCTTGCACTAATTCAATGGCCTTAAAAGAATTTTCTCTCAATAAAAGCACTCTCAGAAACTTTGCTTGTTTTCTCCAAGCATACCCTCATCCCTCACCCTCAACCTCAACGCCTCAACTCTAATTATCGTAAGTGGAGACTACACAAGCAGTCCTTTTTTTCCATTCATTCCTAAAATGTTCTCAAAATATTGAGTTATTGCTATTTGTATTCGAAAAAGTATACCACAAAGCTCCCAAAAAGGAAAATTTAACAGTTCTGTTATCGGCCTTCCACTTTATTTTTGTGATTGCGAGAATCGTATGGCAAGGAGAAACTGTACGTTAAAAATGTTTCTCTAAATGTGAGTTTGTTAAGGAGATCGAAGAACATTTTATGTACATTGTACATAGCTATCTGAAAGTCAAACTGTTTAAGCGTGTTTTATTTGAGCTGTTGATAGATTTTAAATTTATTAATTATTTTTCTAGAATGCTATGAAGATATAAGAACAATAAATATATAACAATATAATATCAAAAATAATATATATTGTTTGCAAACACGTTTGGGGAGAAATAGGTACTCTCCTTATAATTATCAAAAAAGAAATTTCTTTTTTATTGCATTTTCAACGTATAAAAAGTATTTAAAGGTAAAGTAAAATTTGTTGTACTTACCCGTGAGAGATGATGGTTAGTATGCTGTTAACCCAGGGGTTTGTGGCTCGAATCCCAGCAGAGAAAAAAATGTTTTTCCACGGGTATCGCCTTTTGCGAGGAATTGGCAAGTCCTCCATTATTAGCCGAGTTTTATTGGGAATTTTTATATTCACTTCACTTAGGCGCTCAATGAAACGCTGTACTCGCTTATACAACTAAACTCCATTGAACAGCCATCCCTGTTGTTCACTTCTACAAGTGACTTATTTTTGTCCACTTACGTTGTTCACTTTAGAGCTGTTGTTTTTCCATGTGCGATGTCTTGCGCTGCTGATGTGAATATGAAACTCGGCTATTCATTGCCATAAAAAGCGTTTTCTCGATCAGCCGTTCAGAACCGGCAGAAAATTGTAGGTCCCTTCCATTCCCCCAAAAGGCATGGTTGTGATAAATACGCTAGAGCCTGGATCTCCTAGCTCTTGTTGTGCTTTTGGATGACTACTTGAACCCTTAATCTCACAAATATGTATTAAAGAAAACCATAAACGCGTTTTTCTCGCAATCACATTTTTGGATGGCTTGCTGACAAAGTCTCCGAAACTATTCAACCGAACGTAACCAAAATTTCACATGTTCTTTTTTTTACAACCTTAGAGCAAATTTTGAGACTGAGTGTAACGATTTCTTTTTTGACAAAAAACAATAAAAAAAAAAAGTTGTTTTTCGTAATTTTAGGAAAACTGGCTGTCATTTTCTCTGGAGCTATAGTAATAAAGAGCACGTGATAAAAACTTGGTAAGGTTCAGATCATTCCTTTCAGCTGTTTCATCGACAGCAACAGAGAAAATTATGCGTCAATAATTGAAAATATTGGTACTCGTTAGCGTGGGCACTACTCGGTCGCACGAACTTGCGATTGTGTGCTAAGAACAGTATCAAAATCTTGAGGCTGGGTGTCCTGGGAAAAAATAAAACGATTTGACTATTAAAAATAAAATAAGTAGATAACTCTTACATTTCAAATGATAATTAATTGAAACAAAAACAAAGCTAAAAGCGTGCCTAATAATAATTATTTCATTTATACTGTTGCAAACTCTGAGAATATACATAAGAAACTAATTTTTTTTCATAATCTTACAACCCAGTTTGGACTCCCCCTTTTATTTTGGTAATGACTGAAGTTCTTACTTATTTTTCTTTGTTTTGAAAAGAGATTAAGTTAATTGAGCGAGCAAACAGAATTTTTTTTTTTAATTTTTTTATACGACAAATAGTTAACCGAATGCGATGCTTTTTTCGCTGGTTTAATTGTGTTTGAACAACTGTTACTTCATCAATTTGCAACATAATTGATCAAAATAATAAGTTACATATGTAGAGCCAGTCTCAAATGTTTTATTGTTGTGTCCAAATTTCAATAGTTTTTTTTTGTGTTGTACTATCCGGGAAGGCTCCGACTGGTGCCAACTTGGCAGCGCCCCGATGCTGCAACTTAAAGTACACGTCAATTGTGCTTACTATACCTCCACGTGCACTGGGCTCTGGGACGCTCCGTCCGGAGATGACCAGCTAAACTAGTAAGTGCGAGTGATCACAAAGGAATGCGGAAGAAAGGAATTGTGATTAACACTATAATTGTTCTGCGAAAAATGACTGACTGCACGAGTCTCAGTGGTCTACGAGAGCCTTTGCGTAAATGACCCAGCAGTTGAATTTGAATGACAGAATCAACGGTGGACTTCAGCAGTCAAAAAATCAGAAATTCCTGAGGGAGCTACTCCAACATATTTGGCTTAAAGACCTTGAAAGGTCTTTCTATACTAGGACAGGGTATTGAAGTAGTATTGACAAGTGGTGGATGAGCTCCTGGTGAGCCAACGGCAGCACTCACACCCCTGCAGCAGGGTACTGACACTGGATATTCCAGCCCTTTATGTCCGAATGGATCTAAAATGAATCTGGTCTTCAGGTTGGGGGTTGTGCGTGGAGTTAACTATCCAACCACGGAAAAAGCATATGGTTCTGAAACAACCAAAAGCCTCTGATAACGATTATGATTTCAAAGTTGACGACCCAAGCAAACGAAAAAAGGACAATGACCTCGATATGCACGTTGAACGTAAGATCTCTTAATGGATTATTTACAGCTGGAGAATTAGCCGATGCCCTGGACTGCTGCAAGGTAGATATAACCGCCATTAAAGAAGAGCTATGGGAGCATAAAGAAGATGAAAAACTGTGACATCTACTATGGTACAGGCAACAGACACAGCGCTTCTTTGGGTGCGGATTTGTCGTTAGAGGAAGGCTCAGGAATAGGGTGTTTTGCCTAAATCCAGTTAATGAACGCATAATGACTCTCCGCATCAGGGCGAATTCATCCTATCCTCCGAAAACGGACTAAGGCTAATCGATTTTTCTAAGTAGAACACGCTTTCAGCATCTCAAGATCCATTAAGGTACATGGCGATCTCCAGATCAATCAACCGTCAACCAAATTGACCATGTTGCGATTGACGCAAGGCATTCGTCCAGTGTGTTAGATGTTCGAACCTTCCGAGGGGCCAACTTTGACTGAAACCACTACCTTGTTGTAGCCAACGTACGAATGAGGATATCTTGTTCACGACCAGCACGAACTAACGCTGTGAAGAGATATGACATCGGAAAGCTACAATCGCAAGAGATTGCCAATTCCTTTTTCAATCGAGTATCCCTTAAATTATCCTTGAATCCCATGCCGTTAGCATTAAGCATTGAAGACCAATGGCAGCAATGCAAAGAAGCCATCAGAACCGCTGCGTCTGAAGTTCTGGGTTTCAATCGGCCACAAAAATTAAATCCATGGTTCGATGAAGAATGCTGGCAGGCAAATGCAGCCAAACAAAAAGAACGACAACAGCCGATGCAAAAACGAACAAATGCTGCTTACGATCAGTATAACGAGATTAACAAGGAGAGAAGAAGAGAAGAACACTGAATTTTCAAAGAGAAAAAAAGCAGCATGAGAACCGCTCGTTTGTGGAATTTGAGAGGTGCCATGACAGGAACGAGATTCGGAAGTTTTACCAAAAGGTAAAAAGATCCTGCCAGAGTGGCAAACCTCAAACTCAAGCGAGTAAAGACCATCAGGGAAAAAGAGTTGTAGAGTTACAGTCGCTACTGAGGATCTGGAAAGATCATTTCTGTAGACTGATGATGAGGTGAGGATTCCGCTGTCATGCAGATTGTCCCATTCAGCTTGGACGATGATCAAGAATGCCGTCCTCCCGACCTAGAATAAGTTAAGCTTGCCATATGTTAACTTAAATGAAATAAGACTGCAGGTGCAGATGGCCTTGATGCCGAACTTTTCAAGGCAGCTGGAGATCAGTTGGAGATTAGCATGCACCAGCTGATCTGCATGATATGGTCGGAAGAAATCATGCCCGATGAATGGAACCTCAGTATCGTATGCCCTATCCTAAAGAAAGAAGACCCTCACAATTGCGCCAATTATAGAATGATAAGCCTCCTTAACGTAGCTTATAGGATCTTGTCTGCTGTAATAATGTGAACGTCTGAAACCCTACGTCAACAACTTGATAGGTCCTTATCAATGTGGTTTTAGACCAGAGAAGTTCACAATAGATTTTCACATTACGGCAGATCTTGGAAAAAACCCGAGAATATAATATCGATGTTCACCATCTCTTTATCGATTTCAAGACAGCGTTTGACAGTATTTAAAGAGACGATCTGATCAGAGATGACTTTGGAGAATTCACGCTGCTTTGTCAAGGTCAGTAAAGAACTCACCTAGACCTTTGATGTCGAAAAAGGTTTTAGGCAAGGCGACAAATTGTCATGCGATTTCTTCAAAATCATACTTGAAATGATTGTAAGAAAGTGAAACCTCAACACCAGAGGAACAATCTTTCAAAAGTCTACAATTACTCGCCTATGCAGACGATATTGACATAATGGGAAGATATACATAAGTGTGATGTCATAGGTGCTTTTGCGAGTATTGAAACGGAAACGGCAAAAATGCGTTTGGTGGTTAATGAGTGTCGTCATCAAACAAGGGAACAGAACCTGGACGAATTGGACAAAATGTCACAATAGACAGACATAACTTCGAGGCAGTACAGGACTTCGTCTACCTAAGCTCAACTGTAGACACGAACTACAAAATCAGTGCGGAGATCAAACGGAGAATAATTCTTGCCAATCGTTGTTACTCTGGGTTAAGAAGGCAATTGAGAAACAAAACCCTCCCCAGAAAGACCAAGATAACCTTGTATAAGACCTTTATCATCCCAGTCCTGCTTTACGGCGCGGAAGCATGGACTTTATCGAAAGCGGATGAGGAAATTCTTGGTCGTTACGAAATTAAAATTCTCCGAATGATTTTTGGTCCCGTGTGCTTAGAAAATGTGTCAATCGCGGAAGAGGAAGACCTCGTCTTAAGTGGCGCAATCAGGTGGATGAAGACCTCAACCGACTAAGTGTGCAAAACTGGAGAGAGGCCCGAAATAGAAGTCGTTACAAAAGGATGCTGGTTGAGGCTCTTAAGCATGGGTAACTCAGCGCTGCGCTAGCGCAATACACTTTTGCCTGCGCCAATAATTCAGTGGCGCAAATGCAACTCAATAGCAACACAACAACCAGATGCTATATACAACATAAAACTTACCCAACACACAAAAGCATTGCAAATTGAATTTCATGTAGAGCGCTTTCATACTCAGCCCCAACACAGAGCCAATAGCCAACAGCATCACACACAAATCAAAGGCAAAAATCATCCCTTAGCTCGATAGCATTAAGAGAACAGAAACAAAGGCGCATTGCATTTGAGTTATGACTGCGCTATTGAGTTACAACTGCGCCAGTGTGTCTTTCACAGAGTAGATAATACAGAGTATCCACTTCCACCTTTTCAACCCAAATCACCCGCAAAAAATTTTTCAACACGAATTCAAAATGGCAACCTATTTCTTTATTAAAAATGGAGTCGAGGTGAAGTTTGAAACTTCAATAAATAAAAAAAAATAAGATGACATTTATCTTTGACAGTTGCAAAATATTGCAAAATTTTGTAATGTTTTATTTCTTGTAAGTATTTCTAACTATTAATTTTTAAATTGATCAACCAGCAAATTTTCTAGGCAATCTACTATGGGGCTCTGGAAGCCAGGTGTGAGTTAGCTAAGAAAGAAGGTCCATTTGAAACGTATGAAAAGTCAGCAAAGATATCTTGCAGTGGAACAAAACTTTAACTGACCTCTATGTTTTTAAAGAAAAAATTCTCAAACATGGCGTTCGGAACTCTCTACTTGTTGCTCCAATGCCAACTGCATCGACCGCACAAATTCTTGGTAATAATGAGTCCTTCGAACCGTACACTTCAAACACCTACAACATACGAGTCCTGTCCGGTGAATTCCAGCATCTTCTGAAAGACTTAACTGAGCAACTGACACCAAAAATCACCTTTGCAATTAATGTGGAAAGAGGTTTGAATAGTTTTTTTCGTATCTATTTTCAGCTACCCAACTCAAACAAAACTGAAAGCTCATGATTTCAATGTCACTTTTCCGAAATTCGGAACAGGATTTCGATTTGTTGGTCGTTGTTGACCAGCTCCTTATGTTATGATATCGGAATTTGGACTCGAGAATAATACGCCGGCAAATTAAATACAGCGAGACACACAGGCAGAGAAATATTCATTTAATTGCTCTTAGTAGCAAATACAACTACTATACAAAAATTTCAATCAATATTAGGCCTGTGTAAATTATGATCGATTCGATCTTTTTGATTCTTATGGTACCCGTGGCGTAATGGTTAGCATGTCCACCTGCTAACCCAGAGGTTCGAGGTTCGAATCCCAGCAGAGGCAAAATGCAAAAATGTTTTTCCACGGGTATCGCCTTTCGCGAGGAATTGGCAAGTCCTCCGTTAGTAAATTCATTGCCATGAAAAGCGCATTCTCAATTAGCCGTTCGGAACCGGCCCAAAATTGTAGGTCCCCTCCATTCCCTCACAAGGCATGGTTGTGAGAAATGCGCTAGGCCCAGGGGCTCCTCGCTGTGTTGCGCCACCCTATTTATTTTTATTTATAAACGTAAAAACTAGAGTTTGTCTTAGCCAAGGAAAAGGACTCCACTCCACTCTATACAATTGCTTTGAGTTTTTGACAAACACTTTCTTCGTTTTTTTTTGCGAATTTGGCAAAAAAATTCATTTGTTGACATTTATTGGTTTGACAACTGATCAATAACAGTAACCCACAAAAAAAAGGAGCGTTTTTTTTTGGATATCATGTTATGTACATAACATCCTTGTGAAAAAAACACGCCTAGACCGAATTGCTGTGGGAAGCGTTTACAAAATCGACTTACAAGGAATTGTTTTTTTTTTTTTGTAATAGTGTTGGTATTTCTTTCTGTCGGTGAAAGTAGTTTCAATTACTGCTAAAATATCTTGTTTACCCAATAAACTTTCATTTAAGATAAGCTTGATGTTTCAGATAAAAATTTAACATTGTATTTATATTCTAATATTCAAAGTCGTTTACTTAATGTTTTCAATTAGTTTTTACCTTTTTCAATCTTTTTGATATAGCTCTGTCAAAATGATTACTATGCCATCCATTTGCAAAAATTTTTTTTAACTTTGGATTGATTTGCAGAAGCCTCATCATTTTTCCGAAATCATATCTCTTGGTGTAGAGTCACCCTAATTAATATTAGAATAGAATCAAACATGGAACACATCAAGTTTCAATTCCTTCTAGTTTCGCTTTTGAAAGAATCTGACAGTTCATCTTTCATGTGATTTTTTTTCTCAGCAAAGAGCAAACAGAACGAGGAGATTTTTGGCGATAAAGTGGCCAATGTATTTTTAATTTATTTTTGTTTATTGTTTATCTAGTGTAAGTTCAAGTTGTTGACAAAAAAAAACTACCAAATGCATTTTTAACATTCTCTCCATAAAAGAAAATGAAATGAAAAACAAGTTTACAATGTTCGCAAAAGAAATTTTGTGTAAATATTTTTGCTGGGGCACAATGGTCGCCTCGTTTACGTGGATAGTTACAATATTTTTGTACTTTCATTTGACAAAAGATACCTTTAGAGCGTTCATAACTAAAAACAAATAGTAGCAGTAGTGCTCAAGCTTTTGGTGCACCATCTGAATTATATCTTCCCACAAAAGCCAGTGATCAAAGCAACTTATATAATAGTACATATAACAACACAACAAAGTTCCACGAAACATTCCATGAACCCACTGGTATCCAAGGATCCAAGTCTGCTTTCATGAAAATATTAGGTAAGAACTCTCGCTTTCATTTAATGTTGTAAACTGCAGTGCAGCTCACAAGCCATCATTTCGTTTTATTCGAGAGGTGTACGATAGCGGAAATGCACATGAATCCTTTGAAGCCGAACTGGACAAAGCCTTGGAGGCCAAAGTCGATTACATAATAACCGAACCGACTCGACTGGGGGACGAGACGAGTCGCTGGACTACTGTAGGCAACTGTTTGCACAAGACGGCGGTGGTATCCGGCTTGACATCAATCATCTCAGGAGTTCTGTGGCAGGACAAGATAATTTTCAGTGCACCAATGTGCGCTTTGTCTGTGTTTTGCACGGGCCTATATACAGTTTCATGGAACTATGATCCATGTGTACAATACCAGGTACTAAATACCGACATTTAGCCAAATGACAAAAGCTCTATAAATAGATGTTTTTGTTTACCATTTTTTAATAAGAGACAAACATACTAAAAGTTTTCATACATTCTATTTGTTGCACAGGTGGAACGCGATGTTTCGAAACTAAAAAGCATACCTCTGGCTGATGTGTCCTCACCAGTTGTTTTAGGATTAAAAGAAAACACTGAAGCGAAGTACTTCCATCGCGGTGTAACACTACTATCGGCGGCATTTTATTCTTGGCAGATATTTAAAACAAAAAACACATAATTGTCTCCACATTTGTTATTTGTAAGATAAGAAAAGGAACACACACATAGATCAATTTAAGGATTTCGGTTATCGTGCACTCAACTCAACAGTCAGGTATCTCCGTTAACGGTTGTTTTTTTCCTCGTTTGTCTTGATTTGAATAGCTATGATTTTAAATTTATTCCTATTGCCGAAAACGCGTATTCAGGCGAATCTTTAAGTATCTTTTTACTGTGTTCAATGTTTTTTTCGATTGTGGATCAGATTTATTTTTTCTAATTGAACTTGTTAAATGGATAGATGATCATTGACGCCTCTGTTCCATGTTAATTGTTAATTAAACGAAATTGTAGATGCTCCATAATAAAGTATTTTTAAAATAAAAAAAAACCACCTTTCGCGACAATTTTGATTATTTGGTCTTCAGTTTTACACTCCAAGTGCGTTGAAGTTCTCTTCCATTTTATTGCGCCACCTAATTCTAAAAGGATTGATGTCCATTCATTGTATATGTCTGATGGCTTGTTGGCATCGCTGCCATTGCTTCAATGCTTAATCCTGATGGCATAGTATTCAGGGATAGTTAGAGGAAAACACTCGATTGGAAAAGGTGTTGGCAATCTCTTAAGATTTCCGACATTATGTCGACCAGAGAACCGATAGAGAAATTAAAAAAAAAAAAAAAAAATAGACGTTCTTTCTCCAGGAAATCAATTTGTTTGGGTTTTTCTTTGATTGGACTTTGTTTTCTGAACAAATCCAGTATGTTAAAAACATTCAAAAGTAGACGACATTTGCTTTAGTTAATTTTTCAGGACAGATCGTCATAATGTGTCCTGAGCTCAAAAACATGGTCAAAATAAAGAAGAAATATAAAGGCAAAAAGTTTGTTTTATTAGCAAATTGCTAATAGCAATAGCTATTCAAAAGTTGTATGTGAGTTTTTTTTTTTTCATATGTAGCTATTTTAGAGTATGCCAAAAACATTTACAAACTAATACAAAGGTAAGAATAAGAATTTAAATAGTTAGAAATAATTCGCTTATGTGTATGCGCTTATGTAGGTATGCGAGGTATACGCGACAATAGTAAGGAACAAGTAACGAAAAAATGAAGCAAAAATAAATAAAAATAAACAAAGTAAATTAACGAAACATAAAATAAACTTCTACAACAATTATCACAAATTAAAAACAGAAAATTATAAATTAAAATTTAAAAACAAACATTGCTCAGCCTTTGACGGCTTCAAACTACACCGCCTGGTTTGGATCGTTAAGCCGGCTTTTGAGAAGACCCTCTCGCTTGGGACGCTTGTCGCTACAATGCACAATCTGCGCATTACAAGCCGGAAAAGTCGCGGGTAAACGTGCTTGCGTTCATTCCACCACTTTAAAGGGTCTTCCTCTCGTTTTAACAGTGGTTCGGAGATGTACTTGTCGATTTCGACAATGGTCGCCGTTCTCTGGTTGGGATTCGAAAAAACAGGTTCAACCCGAGTGTCAAACCTGCCCCAGATTAAATTTTTTTTTGCGGTTGTCGTCAAACCTGATGTCGGCGGCTGTGGTATTTCGTCGGATGGTATAGCATCAGAAGAAGGTGCTGGCAATGTCCTCGATTTTAAATTGGCAACGCATCTTTCATAATGCGAACTGTTTGGAAACCCGAATTTTTTTAGTCTTGGGTCCAAGAAAGTTGCCTGTGCCAGAAAATCGTCTGAAACGCTCTCGATGTTTCTAAACCTGACACTTATGGCATTCCACAGTCTGTTTATCACCTCGGCTACAGCAGGAATGGTTTGGTTTCTGAAAGTATCCAGATGTTCTCGGATTGCCATTATCATAACCATTACTTTGGAAATAGTTACAAATTTTTCGGCCGACATTTCCTCAGTGATGGCATGGAAAATCTCGAAAATTTTTGTAACTTGCTCCAAAGTATCCCACTCCTCTGTGGATAAACATAACAGGTTCGGATTTTCTATTGACAGCACGGCAACTACTGCATTCTTCACAACCAGTATTCTTTCCAGCATTTCGTATGTTGAATTCCATCTTGTAATGCAGGATTGCTTTAGTTTCAGCTCAGGAATGTTGAGCTGCCGCTCCATTTCAAACAGCTTTATTGTTGCCTTGGGGCTTTTTTTGAAAAAACCAACAATACTCTTCACTTTTGCAACTTCTACCTCTATGGGATTTACACCCTCTCCTAGGACCAAATTCAGAGTATGGGCAAAACAAGGGAAGTGTCTGAAGTGGTTTGCCTTGACCGCTCCAACAATGTTAGAGGCATTATCAGTTACGACACACTCCACTTTCTCTTTGATGCCCCATTTCTCAAGTTCTGAACTTAGGTGCCTAAGTTTTGGGTGGTATGGCTGTTGTTGTAGGGAATGCACCCAAGAAGGCATGACTTCAGGGAGATGTTGTCCTGTTCATTTGAAATGAAGTGGCCCGTAATACCCACATAGGACTGTTGTGTTTGTGAGGTCCATCCGTCTGCTGTAATGCACATTGCTTCCACGGATGCTAGCGAAACTTTGACCTTTTCCCGCGTCTCAGCATACATCCGAGGAATTATGGAGTTGGAAACTGTTTTTCGGGTTGGCATCTGGTAGTTCGGGTTAAGCATCCTCACAAACTCCTTGAACTCCTTGTCTTCAACCATCGAAAACGGATAGTACTGCTTCACTATAGTCCTAGTCAACTGCTCATCAAGCCGTTTCGCGTATAGGATCGAAATGGGTTTTTGAATAAAAGCGGCCATGTTTTGTTGTCTGTATGGTTGTTGATAATGGCTTGGTCTGCTAGATGTTGATGCTGAAGCTGGTCCTGATGTTGATGTGGAGGTTGATGTTGATGTAGGTGTGAGCGTGGGTCTTGATGTTGATGTGGAGGTTGATGTTGATATAGGTGTGAGTGTGGGTCTTGATGTTGATGTGGAGGTTGATGTTGATGTGGGTCTTGATGTTGATGTTGATGCTGATGTTGAAGCAGTTGTTAGAGCTGAGCTGGTAGGTTCATTGGCAGTTGATGTCGCTTGGTACCTAGCCCTCTCTACGTCCACACCAACATGCTGGGACTTCAAATGCCGCGTTAAGTTGGATATTGCTCCACCGCTGAAGCTGTAAGTTCTTTGGCAGTAGCAACATTTTGCTTTCCCATCTGCCACCTGGGAAAAGTGCATCCAAACTGAACTTCGCTTTCTATTAAATTCCGACATCTTATCTATGGGACTAAACCGAAAAGATATTGAGGCTGAAAAAAGTTGCTACTCATATGGTGAAAGTAATCAAATATAATGGAGAGAATCCACAGCTGGAGACCAGATATAGAGCAAAACGAGTGCTCTTTGAAATTGCTCGACGGTTCTTGTTTTCTTTAGAGGTTTCCATATTTGTGGTATGCTTTTATATAAACAGGCTGCTCGCGCAGGCATTATAACAGCTATTATTGTGAAGCTATAATTTAATTATTGAATTGGTAAAAGACAAAAGGTTTGTTCGTTGAAGCCCTAGGGTCGCCCTGGGGTCGACACAAAGGGTTTTTTGAGGAACCTAAAATCGCCCAGAATGTCAAAAATTTCAACAAAAAAAAATATTAACCATTTTACGAGTTATGGCGGTTTATTTTGAACAAATTTTAAACTGTAACTCAAAAACCGCTCGATATATTTCAATAAAATTTATACAGTTTTTAAAAAACATAAAAAGCTAGTGCTTAATCGAAGCTTTTTTATTTTGTTTCTAAATTAACAAAATTAGTTGTTTATAAAAAATCCAATTTTGAAACAAAATGAAAAAGCTTCGGTTAAGCACTAGCTTTTTATGTTTTTTAAAAACTGTATAAATTTTATTGAAATATATCGAGCGGTTTTTGAGTTACTGTTGGCACCAGTTCAAAAAACATAGTTTTGAGAAAAACGCATTTAAAGTTTTACAGTCGCTTTATGTACAGTAGTGAAAGCTGAAAATAAAGGTGAATAACTCGAAAGATATTTGTCGGATTCACTTCAAACTTTCCGAGAATATTTTTAAGATACTATACTTTAAGAAAATGCAAAAAAACAAAAATCGATTTTTTGAAAATTCTAACTACCTCTAACCCCTTAAGGCAACGAAAAATTGCATTCATTCATTCTGTGTTTGACTCATAACTAATAAGAGCATTGAATATTTATAAAAGTGAGCCTAAATAATAACATTTTGTAAAACTACATATAAAGAAAAAAATGTTTGTTTTAAGTTATTACTTTGAGACTTGATTAGTCGAAAACAATTCACTAAAAAGTTCATTAAGAAAGTAGTACGTTGTTCTTTAATAAACTTTTAGATTCAATTTAATTTAGTGAATTTTTTTTAACTAATCGGTCTCAAACTTTTTTCTACAAAATTTTACTTTTAAGTGTCACTTTTTCTTTAATAATCAATGTTGTTGATAGTTCTAAGTAAAACACAGAAAACCAAACGAGAAAAACTAAGAAAGATATTTTTTTTGCTACTTTTAGTTGTACAAACTTTGTACCATTATTTCTGGCCTCCACTGTTCGCCTCTTACTTAACAAGACTATACGTATACAATACACACAAATATTTAAAATCTTGAAATTGAATTTGGTTTTTGTAAAACACAACTATAAATTACATATTTCATTTCATTACCTGTGCTTATCTTTTTATCGAATTAAATAAATTTTTGCAAAAATGGATTCTTTTAGCTGAAAAAAAAAAATGACTGCTAATTCATACAATAAAACGCTTCAGAATTGTTGCTCCTTCTCGCTGTTGCTGCACATTTGGATTTGTTTTTATGTTTCATTATTCATTCAATGGTACATAACATGCTTATACTTATACATAATTACATATCAATCAATCTCATTTGATTTACACATATAATCGGAATCGAATCAATTGATATCGAAATGATTGAATTCGGAATGAACAGAAATGGAATGAAGCAAATGAAAATGATTGAATGATCGATCGAATCAAATGATCGAATCATTCAGCAAATCGATACTTGATCGATTCGATCATCAAAAATGATCGATTTACCCAGGCCTAATCAATATGCGAAGGAGGGAACTGCAAAGTATTTCGTTAAAGCTATCCGAGTTGAAGGAATATGATCAGGCGAAAGCAGAACGTACAGCTAACGTTAAAAGCACCGACAAATCAACTGAAATCTGAAACAGAACCTGATACAAGTAAAGCCACAGATGTAATAGCTACTTCAGCTGAGCCAAAAACAAAAGAAGAAATCAAAGAACGCATTGGAATGGCTATATAAACAATACTTTTTCCCTAAATTTGAGAATGTAAATAGCGATTTTTTTTTAATAAAACATTGCTTTACGTTTAAGTATTGTTATATTTGTTAACATGGCAAAAGCTTGTATTGTTCCTTATTTTTGTTTTGTTACTTGTAATGTAGCTGGCCCGCACGACAGCGGCTTTGTATAAGGTTTCTAAATTCAAATCGGTGGTACATAAATAACATGCCTTGCTCCTTGCAAACTTTATTACTACAGTTGGAAAATCCTAGATAGTTCCCACAATAACAAGACAGTTTTGAGAATGTTATAGAATTCAAACTATCCCGTTCTATAATAGGAGTTAAGTGATCTTACTTCCAATGCAATATACGGCGGAAATTTAATGACTCATCACCTCAGACAATTCCACTCCAGCCAATACAAAAAAAAAAAAATTATTTAAAATGCTAAAAATTTTGTTGTAGCTTTGCATTTAAAACTCTTTTCTGGTGCTGCTAAGAATAATTTGCTGATATCCCCATATTTACTAGACATTTCTTTCTTGCGCCTTTCGTGCACCTAAGCCACCAAAGGGTTTTGTCGGAAGTTTCTTTTATGGTTCGTACCTTCGTAGTTCGTACACAAAACACAAGATGCTTTCTCCATGCCGAAAACATTATTAAATTATACAAGCAATAGAAGATAGTGATATAGAAACAATTCTGTTGGATATGCTCTGATTTTATTTACAGTGCAAGAAGAAAAATGAGGATAATAGCAAAGCAAATGATGATGCATATACTGCTGGCCAACTTTGTGTAAGCTGCAGAATATGCCCGGCAAGATATACCCCTAGAATGCCGCGCCCATTGTGTTCATCGGACCAAACAAACTGCCAGAGTGTGATGGAGCTAAGTCTTGTGGGCCTACTGTGACGTCATTGTTGTGGAATCCAGTGTCACCTGAGAAGAAAAAGTTACATACTGAACACCTTTATATTAAACCTCAATTCAAATCACTCACCAATTATAACAGTCATACATATTAACACCGTATGAAAGTCATTGGTTCCACTCATAATGAACAGTGCAATGTTTTGTGATGCAAAGCACAACGATTGGACTATTTTTCGAACATTCTCTTGCTATAAAATGTGTATTTAGATATTTTGCAAAAAACGTGCAAGGTGGTAACTCCAGCCATGGGATCATGTTGACTACCCAACCCATGGCAATTGGAAATGTATCGTTGAAATATGTCGGCAACCACGATAGTAACATGAAAAAACAATTTATTTCACAAGAATGCGTTGGAACACATGCCCGAAACGAACGAACATCTTGATTTTAGTTCAGTACCCTATTTCACCAAAATGTAAGTTACAACCACAAATTTGTACTTGTAATCTACAACTACAAATTTGTAAACCCATTTTTTGTTTCACCAATTGCAAGATCTTATTTCACAAGCTTGTGATCGATTCTAATAAAGTTGTAGAAAAATGAATTGTAGGCCACAAGTGCTCAAAATTCCTGTTGCACCGGTATCAAGAATAACTTGTTATTTATAACAGTTTTTTCACAATATTGTTTAACGTTGAATACATGGACATCAAAATGAACAAGGAAAATATAATATTTGCGGCCTCTTTGACAAGAACAAAAAAAAAGATATACTGTTCGGAAATTTTTCCGATTACTTGACACATTCAGACAAAGTAAGAGAATGGAAAACATTTTTAATTCATTGCAGTCTCAACCTCAAGCGCTTCTCATCAATAAAGACTGGAAATATCGATGTTCGTTATCCAGCATATAACGTTTTTGAACATTAAACTCTATAAACGCATCCGCAAACTGTTGAATTAGATATCCCATGCATGTCGGCAACTCCATGGTATTGTCTTCCATTCTCTTGCCAACGAAAAACGGTTAGAAACAGCTGCCTTGGTGTGCACAGTTTTTTTTCGCTCGAGTGGGCTATTTGCGGTTCAATAATTAATATTATTCCCTCTGCCTTGCATCGACTGAGTCGAAATTTTTCACTGAAATGAAATAACTCAAATATATCATAGTTTATACACAGGCGATTGTTTTTTTTTTCACTATCAAAATATCATCACTTTGCCTGTTATAGCTGCTCTAAACCTTCGTCGCAAAGACATTTTTGTAATGAAAGTAAGGAATTACAAATTTGTTACAAAAATTACACGTCTATATTAACCTGTAGAATATTCTTACAAATTCAACAAAATTTGTAAGTCTATTTTCGTTGGTGAAATAAAAACTCACAAATTAGTGTTATTTGACAAGTTTGTTACTTGTAAAGTACAACTTTAGTTTTGTGTTGGTGAAACCGAAAAAGAAATTTTTCCACAAATTTCCTTTTGTAAAATACAACTGCAATATTGTAATTAACAAAGTTTGGTGAAGCAATATTTTTACAAAAACCCACAAACTTTGTAAAAAAAACGCTTGTAATTACAAATTTGTGAGTTGGTGAAATAGGGCACAGATCTTCTTGTCCATGTTTTCTGTCTATAGCCCGACAGAACATCAAACAACCAGACAACGCTATTGTCGCAATGTCACCAGTGCCCTATTTCACCAACTCACAAATTTGCAGTTACAAGCGTTTTTTAACAAAGTTTGTGGGTTTTTGTAAAAATATTGTTTTACCAAACTTTGTTAATAACAATATTGCAGTTGTATTTTACAAAAGGAAATTTGTGGAAAAATTTCCTTTTCGGTTTCACCAATACAAAATTAAATTTGTACTTTACAAGTAACAAACTTGTTAATATAACACTAATTTGTGAGTTTTCATTTCACCAAAGAAAATAGACTTACAAAATTTGTTAGGTTTGTAAGAATATTCTACAGGTGAAGGTAGACGTGTAATTTTTGTTACAAATTTGTAATTCCTCACTTCATTACAAAAATATCTTTGAGACGAAGGCATAGAGCAGCAATAACAGCCAAAGTGATGATATTTTGATAGTGAAAAAAAAAAAAAACTACGATATACATATTTGAGTTTTTTCATTTTACCACCAAGGCAGCAGTTTCTAATAGTTTTGCGTTGTGCGGATGCTTACATAAAGTTTGTACCTCGGTCGGCAGTTTAATGTTCGAAAACGTTATATGCTGGCCTTACGAACATCGATATTTCCAGTCTTTATTGATGAGAAGCGCTTGAATTAAAAAGTTTTCCATTCTCTTACTTTGTGTGCATGTGAAGTTATCGGAAAACTTTCCGAACAATATATCTTTTTATCTCTTATCAAAGAAACTGCAAATATTATATTTTCTTCGTTCATTTTGATGTCTACGCAGTACAATGTTCTACAATATTGTGAAAAAACTGTTATAAATAACAAGTTATTCTTGATGCCGGTGAAACAGGAATTTTGAACACTTGTGACCTACAATTCATTTTTCTACAACTTTACTAGAATCGATCACAAGTTTGTGAAATAAGATCTTGCAACTGGTTAAACAAAAAACGGGTTTACAAATTTGTATTTGTAGATTACAAGTACAAATTTGTGGTTGTAACTTTCGTTTTGGTGGAATAGGGTACATGTTTCGAGGAAGAATAAGTCCGGAATGTTTTTTCTTTTTGTTCAACACAAGCAACGGTACCGCTGTGCCACTTTAGTATCAAAATGCCACTTTTTTCAGGCTGTGCCACCGAGCTACCACCTTTCAGTCCGTGCCACTTTTTTAGCATTTCCCACAAGTAAAACTAAAGTAAGCAATTCAGAATCAAAATAAAATATTCGTAGTCATTATCAAATACTTTAAGATGAAATATTTAATCGATTGACATCAAAAATGAAAAACTTTCTATTTTGAGGCATTTAGACATCAAATTTATCAAGTCGAAACAAGAGATCACGTATTTAAAACTAGTCCTTAGAGTTAATTGAACAATATAAATTTTTAGAAATAAAATCCGTCTAAGCAGGTCTTAAGGAGGAGGGTATGGGTTTTAACTTTCGAAAAATCGATTCTTTTTTTCTATCTCTAATCTTATTGTTTAACATTTAAAAAAAATGTCCTTAAGATGTTAGGTTAATAGAAGCAATATTCTTAAATTTATTGTCTTATTAATCTCCTGGCCTCTAACGCTCTAACCTAGTTCATAAACTTTAGACGCGTTTTTCTCAAAACTACTTTTTCAAAGTCCGTGTTCACTGTCTTTTCAAAACTACTTGAGCTATTCATTTCAATTTTCAAACTTTATAGGTACACATCTTTGACATATAGAATACCGCCCCCAACGTTAAGTAAAAATTATGTTTTCTACCCCCAAAAAGGCGGAATTTTTAGTGGAAAATAACAGTTTACACATTTAATGGCTGCCAATTCATTTTTGAATGAAAAATAAAGTTATCAGAGAAAGTTGGGGGGAAGATTTGGTCATAATTTGGCTAATTTTTCTTGGTTTTTTATTTTCAAATAATTTCCAGCCGATTTATGGTGAACACCGCAAATTGTTTTTTTTTTCTCAAGACTTTCTGGGGGAAGCTCTGTTACCGGCTTATGCTTCAATATTTCTGCATGAAAAAATTATCTTTTTACTGTCGAAATTATGCTCAATAATCTACGAAAGGGCCGAATAAAATTACTCAATCCATATTTAAGAAAAAAACTTAGCAAAAAAGTCTTTTTTTTTTACCGTGAAGCCCAACCATGCTTGAAGCTTAAACCAATTTTTTTAAATTGTCAATATCGAATAGTTTTGGTTTCAAGTGGCTAACATTAAAAATAGTTTTAATGAATACCTTTTTTCTAACTTACATAATATATATGAATTTGTTGCAAAAATATTAATTTTGCCTAATAGCAGTGCCTGCGCTGAGAGGTATTTTTCCCAGCTAAATTTGATGAAAAGTAAACTCACCAGCCGACTAAAAACTGAAACTTGCGATTATGCTTGTTAAGATTATGTGCTTTCTTCAACTCCTACGAGTTCGTTCAGATGTGTGAAACTTGTATCAATAAATCAATTTTCATACATATATGGTGTTGTTTCGTTTTTTATTTCAAGTGCCACCTTTTTTTCTCGAGTGCCACTTTTTTTGCAACTTTTCCAAAATATCCAACGGTAACGCTGAACACAAGCCTTCCGAAGTATCGTAATTATGGAACTGAGTCTGATGGTTTTGTGCAGTCTGCTGGGAACTGAAACGTCAATGATGCGGTTTCTATCGCCAGGCATGGTGTTGTATCATAAAAATAACGTCCATGATATTCATACGAAGCCAATTACTCTTTCTTTTTTTTGTCAGGAGTAAATCTTCAAAAGACACTTAGTAGTATTCGATACCAAGTAGTGTGGGATTCTTACCCACTAAAAACTCCTCGTAATCAGAACCAATCTATAACGATCGACAACAGATTTTTCTTTCTCAATAATATTATCGCTTTAAGGGAAGCTTAAACTTTTAATGCTTCCCATGACTTTTAGGCCATTAGCTCGTGTGGCTTGGTTCTTCTTAATCTCCGAACATTGCCTCTCGTATTTAATACGGACTCCATTTCAGAGTTGATATGACTATGGAGTCGCTGATTGTGTGATACAGCATGTTTTCTTACAACTTCTGTAACCGTTTCTATTTGTAGGTCACGATGTAAATCGCTATTTCTTATATACCATGGTGCATTTACTATTCCACGAAGGACTTTGTTTTGGAACTTTTGGATGATTTCAGTATTTGTTTTCTTTGTACAGCCCCATAATTGGATTCCATAGGTCCAAACAGGTCTAAGTACTTGTTTATAAAGCATTATTTTATTTTTGACAGATAAGTCCTAATTTCTACCGAGTAACCAGTACATTTTTCTATATTTCAAGTTGAGCTCTTCCCTTTTCTTTTTGATATGCTCTTTCCATTTTAGCTTTGCATCCAAATTCATCCCAAGGTATTTGGCCGTATTGGCGTAAGGTACAGCTTGATTGTTGATGAATATTTGAACGTAGCTTAACTTTTTATTTGTAAAGTTTATATGTGCAGATTTAGCTTCATTGAGCTTGATACGCCATTTTTTGGTCCAATCACTAACGGTGTCGACGGCATTTTGCAATTTCTCAGCAGCCTTGACGACGCACTTACTGGATGCCAAAATTGCGGTATCATCCGCAAAAGTAGCCATAATGGTGTTGTTATCCACTGGAATATCCCTTGTATATAGCAAATACAGGGTAGGTCCTAGGAAGCTTCCTTGTGGAACACCGGCTTGTATATTACATAGCTTTGAATATTCTTGATCATACCGTAAACCGTACTCTGAAGAGCCGGTTTGAGATATAAGATTTTAGTATTTCGTAGTACTGCCTGGGTAGGTCCCTTTGCAGTTTGTACGCTAGCCCCTCATGCCATACCTTGTCGAATGCATGAGCAACATCTAAAAATATAGCCGAACATACTTGTTTTTCTTCTAATGCTTTTTCAACTGCATCCGTTATTCTATGAACTTGGTCTATCGTGGAATGTTTATTTCTAAATCCAAACTGATGATTTGGGATTAGATTTCTTTCTTCTATGACTTTGCTCAGTCTTTTCAGTAGCAATTTTTCAAAGACTTTTGCCATTATTGGTATAAGCGATATTGGTCTGTAAGACGTCACTTCTGTTGGTGGCTTACCTTGCTTCGGTATAACAATTACTTCAGCAATTTTTTGGATTTGGATTTTGGATTTTAGTTTAGTTTATTCATCAAACAGAGTAAATCTCTTACAGACTACTATAATTATAAATAAATGTATATAAATAAAATAAAATAACAAAAGATAAATAACAAAAAAATTTATGTGACAGGTCGCAATAGTAAAGCGGACAGTAAATTCTTTTTGAAAACATCCCTTGAATTACTAGAGAAAATATCTATGACTTCTATTACAGAATTTGTTTCTTTTATACAACGTGCAAACGGTTTGTTTCTACAATAATTACGTGTCGAAAAATTCTCATGGAAATGAAAATTAGCACGAAGTATTCTTTGCGGAGAGTAAAAATTGATTTGTTGTAATAAGAGAGAACAGTTTATTCTATTGCTAATTACATCTTCTATAAACATTATTGCAAAATACTTTCTTCTTAGCTCAAGCGTTTGAATATCTATTAGTAAGCATCTAGAAACGTATGATGGTACTTCGATATTCCAATTAAGTTTATGGAAAGCGAACCTTGTGAAACTCTTTTGAACCCTTTCTATTCTTAACGAGTGTACATTATAATAAGGATTCCAAACTGTACTACAATATTCCAGCACTGATCTTACAAGAGTTATATATAATGTTTTAAGGGCATATGGATCTGAAAAATCTTTAGAGTTCCTCCTTATAAACCCTAGCATCCCATTGGCTTTATTTACTATATAATCTATATGCTTTGTAAACGTAAGTTTTTCATCCAGCATAACTCCCAGATCTTTTTTGGCAGTGACTCTTTCTAAAGTCATGTTATTGATACTATAATCAAAAATAATAGGAGATTTCGTCCTATAGCACGTGGAACTCTGACATTTAGCAACATTAAGAAACAATTGGTTATAATCACACCATTCAGCCAAATTTTGAATATCTTTTTGAAGAAGGAGACAGTCTGAGGAAGAACGTATGACTCGGAAGATTTTCACATCGTCGGCATACATCAGGTTACTCGAAAAGTTAAAACAATCTGGAATATCATTAATAAAAAGGATAAATAGCAAGGGACCAATATGACTTCCTTGGGGTACTCCAGAGGTCACATTTATCATTCTTGACCTATGATTACTTAGTTTAGCGTATTGAATTCTTTTATCTAAGTAAGAAGAAATCCATTTTATAAAGCTTGAATGAAAGCCTAGTTTAGAAAGTTTGAAAATTAATATACTGTGGTTGACTCTGTCGAATGCCTTAGCAAAATCCGTAAAAATAATATCAGTTTGGAAATTATTTTCAAACCCATTAATGACAGAATCGCATAAAATTGTAAGGTTAGTAGCAGTAGATCTACCTGACACAAAACCATGCTGAAATTCAGACACTATACCTTTAACAAAAAAGCTCAATTTTTTGCAAATTAGCATTTCAAACATTTTGGGAATGACTGATAATTTGCAGATTGGTCTATAGTTGATCACGTTTTGCTTTGATCCTGACTTGTGAATAGGAGTTATAAAAGAAACTTTTCAGCAATCCAAAAACTGGCCACTTTTAAGGGATTTGTTGAAAATCAAACAAAGCGGCAAGGCCAAAGAAATCGAACAATTCTTTAAAGCGATAGGGGCGATATTATCGGGCCCAGCACTTTTGTTTATATCAAGGCCATTTAAGGCTTCCAAAACTTGGGAAACACTTAATTCGATGCTACCAACATCAATAACATTAGAAGGGAAGAAAGCAGGAGGTTCACAGGAAGAAGAGGGCAGATAGACAGAACTAAAATAATCGGCGAAAAAATTACATATGACATTTACATCACTAGACAAGTTATCAAGATATTTCATACAGCTTGGAAGTCCTATAGATTTACGTTTGGTATTTATAAATTTCCAGAAATGTTTACAGTCTGTTTTAATTTTAGACTCCACAGAGACTATATAATCGTTAAACAGGAAGCTATTGAGGCAGTCAAATTCCAGGTGACACCGAGTATAATTATGTTTAAGAACATGATTATCTCTGCTATGCTTGTAAGCTTTGTAAGCTTTGTTTTTCCTGTTTTTAAGATTTAATAATCTTCTGTTGAACCAGGGTGGATTGGAATTTGATTTACGAATTTTTTTAGGAATATTCAATTCAAAAGTTTCATCAAGGCACGTAACGAATTTCTCAAGCGCGTGACTAAGACTAAAACTATTTAAAATTTGATCCCATGGAATAGCAGATAGATAGTTATTAATTGCTTCAAAGTTTGCACGTTTATAATCAAAATAAAATTCTGGTACATCAATGACATCACTAATATAAGTTAAGAATTTACACTCTACAGTAAGGCATATGTGATGAATTTTGTTTTCTATAACTGGGAAATCAGTCTTTTCTACATGAGCTTCCAAATCTTCATCCACAAAAATTCAGTCTAATATAAGATTCAGGCTGTTATAAAAACTGTTCAACTGTATAAGACTAAACTGACTAAAAAAATCCACAACTAACGTTTCTATGTCAGAATTAACATTGAATGGTACTAAAATCTTATCGTCTTGATCTGTTTCCCATCTTATTTCACCAAGATTAAAATCTCCTAAGATCATTACATGGTCAGAAGTAATTAGATTATTTAGAAATGATTAACAATTTAACAAATGCAAGTTATACAAATCTAATGAGCTACCTGGGGGTCAATTCCCGATCTGTGAAGCTGTGAAGTGAAAAAAAAAATATCATTTCAGTTTTCATACAGCTTTTTCATTTTATCACTTCACGAACCCACTCTAAGCGATTCCGGATCTAAAAAGTACTAAAACGTTCTAAATGATAAATTCTGACAGTTTTCTCTCATTTTCTCTCTCATTTCAATTGGATTCCAATTGGATTTTTCAGCGTTTGAGTTTTGCGGCCATTTTTCATAATTGAATTTTTCACCGCCTCATACGGCAATGAAAAGAAATTTATCATATGAAAAAAAATTGACATTTGAGGTTGGATTTTCACTAATCGAGAATCGAATTTTCGGTGAAGCTGTGATAAATGTTTTCACTTCACAGCTTCACAGATCGGGAATTGACCCCCTGGTCGGATATAGCTACCGCTAATGTAGAGGTTTAGGTTTCTATTCAATTTTATTTTTATTATTAGCTGGTCAACATCGAAGGAAGATGGACTACTATCAGAAACAAGTTCGATTGACTTATATTTGTTTGTGTGGATTGCGTTTGCATTGTACGTAGAAGATCTGTTTTCTGTGCAAGTTTGACTTGGCTCGGAATTTAATATTTTAGTGATATTGTGATTTTAATTTTGAAATAATCTGTTGTAAATTTTGTATTTTAAGCATTAAGTTTTATAATATATGCATGCGTTGTTGCAGTGCAATAAATTTTATTAAAGAACATGCGTTGTTACAGTGTTCTGTGTTTTTTGATATTATAAGTTTACTTTTGTGTATGCGGTGTTGCAGCACAGCATTTAACGATGAATTGCATTCATTGCAATTGTTTGAACATTCTGGTGTCTTTAATAAAGTTGATTTTTAAACAAAGTTCTTGTTTGATTTATTCTTCTTTTTAAACAGCTTTCAGGTGATGAGTTGATTGGTGTTTGAACAGCTTTAAAAGTGTTTTTAAAGATGGGTTGATTGTTGTTTTGAATGAATGCGTTATTAAATAAAGATGTGTTTGAACAAATGAAAAATGTGTTGTAATAACGATGGGTGTTTTATTTCATTTTATGATATTAGGTTTTAGGGTTTCTATTGATTTTTATTTCCTTTTATTATAGTAGTTTTAATTTTGTGCGCGAGAGATCAAATTATGTCGATTTCTTCCGAAGCTTTATTCGTTGGCAATAAGCAAATTTTTGTGATAGGCCTCTTCAATGGTCCGTTTTGTGTTTTTACCGTCACGACGCGTATCAACCCGTCCGATCCGGCGTGGGTTTCTTGAATTCTAGCAAGATTCCAGTAGGTCGATGGAAAGCGCTCATCTTTAATAAGAACCAAGTCTCCTACCTTCGGCATTTCCTTTATTTGTGTCCATTTTGGTCGCTGCTGAAGCCTTGCGAGATATTCGGAGTTCCATTTTCGCCAGAATCCTTCTGCTAAAACTTGGACACGTTTCCAGCGATCTGCATGCGTGATGTTGTAATTCAATTCGCCTTGTGGTATAGCGTGCAATGATTCGCCGACTAGAAAGTGTGCGGGGGTAAGTGCATTTAAATCATCTAAGCTGTCGGAGAGAGGGCAAAGAGGCCTCGAATTTAAACCATCTTCTATTTGAGCTAGAAGCGTCATGAGTTCCTTGAAAGTTAGCCTTTCCGTTCCAACGACTCGTTTTAAGTGGTACTTGACCGATTTCACACCCGCTTCCCATAATCCACCAAAGTGTGGAGAAGCTGGCGGAATAAAGTGCCATTCGGTACCGTGATTCGCTAAGTCTTCCGCAATTTCCTTCCAATCGTGTTGTGCTTCTTTTAATAATTTTACTAACTCGTTGTTAGCACCAACAAAATTAGTTCCGCAGTCACTATATACCTTCGTACAGATTCCTCTTCTGGCAGTAAATCTTTTAAACGATGCCAAAAACGCTTGTGTTGTAAGGTCTGACAGGACCTCCAGATGAATAGCCTTTGTTGCTAAGCAGATAAATATTGCAAAATATCCTTTAAGAATTTTCGCTCCGCGTGCCTTCCAGGACTTAATCTCGATGGGACCTGCATAATCCACACCAGTATGACTAAACGGTCTAAACATACGCACTCTCGCTGCAGGCAAATTTCCCATTAATTGCTGCATTTCAGATGCCTTTTGTCGATAACATGAAGGACACCTGTGTAATTGGTATTTGACGCTTCTTCTTATTTGCCCAATCCAGTAGCATTGTCGAATGTAGCTAATCATTTGCTGAATACCGCCGCGTAGTGTATTTTTATGAGCGTCTCGGACAACCAAATTCGTAAAATGATGGTTGTTTTGAAGCAATATCGGATGTTGGGCATCATAAGAAAGTAGAGAGTTCTCCAAACGTCCTCCCACTCGCAGTACTCCTTTAGCATCGATAAAGGCATTTAACGCACTTAACGGTTTTGGTGTTTTATTACTGCGAATTTGTTGCATTTCGTTTGCAAACATCTCCTTTTGTGCTGCCTTAACGATGAGTAGACGGGCAGCTTCCAATTCTTTAGGTTTGAGTGGACCTGAAATAGGCCCCAACTTGGGTCTACATTTTGCTATAAATCGACAACAGGTGGCAACAACTCTAACAACTTTGAGAAGGCTCGAAAAGTTACATATAATTTGTAGTACATTGTCACTTTCTATTGCGTTTATGCTTAAAACTTTAATATTTCGTTGCTCTTCCAACTTGTTCGGAAACGAACTGAATATTGAAAATTACATAAATAAACATTAAAATAAACAGAGCAAATACAGTCCACAAAAATATACGTCAAAAGAATTGTAAACAAAACATAGAATCTTATATACTTAAATTAATGTTACGACTATACACCAAGTCATATGACTTAATTCGAAATACAAAGAAAAGTGGTTAAAAGTGAATTTTGGTGTGTTTTAATTTTGAGAATTCTTTCTTACGGAAAATTTCTAAAGTTATATTTTTCAAACGTAGACAATTACATTTGGTCCTTCAGCCTACAATTTGAACCATTTTAACGAACAATAACATTTAAAAACAATAAAGTGTGTACAAAAAGTGTGTGTGCGCGAAATACTATATCCAATCAACGATTGATATATATATATATAAAATCAAGTGCGAACAATTCTCTTTTTCGAAAACTCTTGTGTTTTTTAAATAAATTAGCTTCGCTTAGCTAGACATAAAAGACTCAAATCGAGATTTAAAACATTTTAAAGACAACTTAAATCTACAACAAACAACGTCCAGCGAAGATCATCATCTTAATAAACAGATACATATAGACGGCAGCAGATCCGGAAAAGGCAGTAAGTTTTACTTGTTACGTGTAGTAAACTTGTTGATTATTTTTTATATCTATAAAAATAAAGAAACATTATTATAAATATGGCTCAAAATAAAAGCTTTAAGTACGGGGAGCTGCAGAAAATGCTGCTGAACAAAGTCATCAAGGACCTTACAAATTACAAAAAGTCGCCAAAGGACCGCAAGGTGACAGCATATGCTTCAGGTCGTTTGTCGATGCTGGAAGCGGATATGGCGTCTGCAAAGTCATATCACGAAGCGATTTTCGGTGGTGGGATGCTAGAAGAAGGCCTGCAAAAGGAAGAGTTAATGGTGGTGTATGATCAAATTAGTGAGATTTATTTCAAATACCGTGCCGAATTGGTGGATACTCTGGACAAGTGTGCTACAGCGAAGGCAGCACAAGTTAATACGGGTGCGCCGCCCCCTGATACTGCCGCTGTTGCTGCAACGTCGCATGGTATTCGGCTGCCGAGAATCGATCTTCCGAAGTTCGATGGTTCGTGCACCACCTGGAGAGCCTTCCAGGACAAATTTCAGGTTCTGGTACACCAAAATAAGTCGATAGACGATATCGACAAGCTGCATTTCTTGCAATCTTGTTTGGTGGGTGATGCCGAACGTTTTTTACAAAACCTGTCAGTGGAAGCAGCGTCTTACGACAAAGCTTGGGAGCTGTTAAAGGACAGGTATGACCATAAACGCATTCTGGTCCACATCCAAATGCAGAATTTGTTTGGTCAGCCGTCCTTGAGTCGCGAAACTGCTTCGGGTCTTCGTGACTTGTTGTACACCACCCGTGAATGTGTTCTTGCGTTGGAGAACATGGATGTGCCAGTTTCTGAATGGGATACGGTGTTCATTTGGTTTTTGCTGCCGAAACTTCCCAGTGCGAGCCAAAAACTGTGGGAAGAAAGATTAGGAAACAGAAAAGACTTACCGAGTTTTAAGGAGTTTACGGAATTTTTGGAGACGAGGTTCCGGACGCTTGAAGTTGTGGGTCAGCAGGAGTTTGGTGCAACATCTAGGAGCAAAGAAGAGCCAACCGCCAACAAAGGGCCACGTGTTCCAGCTAATCCGAAGGTGTACCACAGCAAGCAAGTCGTCAAGCAGCCGTACAGACCAGCGAGGACGAGTTTCGTTGAGCAGCCAGTGAGGACGAATTCCGGCGAGCAGCTCGCATGTAAGTTGTGCAACCGAGGCAAACAAACGTTGCGAAAGTGCAAGCGCTTCCTGAACATGGACAACATGGGGCGTAAAGATGCTGTTCGCAGGTTGAAGGTTTGTGAGAATTGCTTGTCCTACGGGCACTTTCTCCGTGACTGCCAGAGTGTTAGTTCGTGCTACTTTTGCCAACAAAAGCACCACTCGTTGCTGCACTACAATGCACAAAATGGCATGTCACAACCGCGACAACAACAACAACCTTCAACGAGATCGCAGGCGAGGAATATGGCATCCAGAGGTTTTCAGGCTCCTTTGAACAGAAACGCGTCGGAGTTCCAGCCAACAGGAGAACAGCAGCAGCTCCAATCAAATGGACATACTTTTAACTACCACGCGTCGCATGGTGATGGTCATCACCAGGTGCTTCTAGCAACGGCAGTAGTGAAGGCACGAGCAGCAGACGGGCGATTGCACCTCTTACGAGCGTTGATCGACACAGGCTCCGAAACGTCGTTCATCACGGAAACTGCTGCACTACTGTTGAAGCTAGAAAAGCGGCGCACCATTGCCGAAGTATCTGGGTTAGGGTTGGTCAGCAGTGGCACTACGCAGCACTCCGTCGAAGTGCGCTTTGCTTCCCGCCACTCGACGTTTGAGACGGCCGTCCAGGCTTTGGTTTTCAAGTCGCTGACTGGCCTTCTCCCGGCCCAACGAGTGATACACGGCAAATGGCACCACCTCAAGGGTCTTTCGTTAGCGGATCCCCATCTCTACGAACCTGCACCCATCGATTTACTGCTGGGAAGTGATGTTTGTGCGCAAATCCTTTTGCCAGACGTAAGGCGACCTCAGGATGGTATCGGTCCCATAGCACAAAACACCGAGCTTAGATGGATAGTTTTGGGCAAGGTCGCAGTAGAAGATCCCCAGCGAGTTCGAAGCTTCGTGCAGTTTGCAGATTTGAATTCTCAACTGGAGAAGTTTTGGGAGATCGAGGAAACCCCGTTTCATAACCTGGAAACAGAAGAAAACATCGCTTGTGACGACCATTTTGAACGATATACCAAACGCTTACCTGATGGGCGATATGAGGTAAAGCTGCCTTTCAAAGAGGACGGCGTTCCTGCGATGGGATCGAGTCGACAGAGCGCCTTCCGGCGTTTTCTTCATCTTGAAAAACGGCTGGATGCAGATCCAAAACTTCGTGCGGAGTACACAAAATGTATACGGGAGTATGAAGAACTCCACCATATGGAAGAGATTGATGCGAATGATGCAGTTTTGCAGACTCCATTCCACTATTTTTTACCGCATCATGCAGTGTTTAAGGAATCGAGCTCCACTACGAAGCTGAGAGTAGTGTTTGACGCAGCGGCGAAGGCTTCGGATGGGAAATCCCTCAACGACCGTCTTCTTGTGGGTCCAAAGTTGCAGTCGAGTATCATAGATCTCGTACTAAAATGGCGGGCTCATCGTGTCACATTCACGGCCGACATTGAGAAAATGTATCGGCAAATTTTGGTTAGTTTCCCAGACCGATACCACCAGCTAATAATGTGGAGAGAACAGAAGGTTTCGCCACTACGATTCTTCAAAATGAATACGGTCACTTTCGGGACAGCCAGTGCACCATATCTTGCTATCAAGATTTTGAAGAGAGTTGCCGAGGACGAAAGTGGAAATTTTCCGGAGGGGGCGAAGGTTGTCCGTGAGGACATGTACGTTGACGACCTCATCAGTGGTGCAGACTCCGTCGAAGAGGCACGCCTAAAACGCGACGAAGCAAGGCAACTTTTGGCGTCTGCAGGCTTCCACCTACGAAAATGGACGAGCAACGTCAAGGAACTCGTGGATGATGTTCCGGTGCAAGACCGTGAGTTGGATTTTGAACTGCCGTTCAATATGTCGGAGCATGTCAAGACGCTCGGTATCAAATGGTTTCCAGTGGATGATCATTTCTCGTACCAGAACCTGCAGCCATCCAAAGAAGCAACAACAAAAAGGTCCATGTTATCGACGATTGCCAAATTGTTCGACCCACTTGGTTGGATATCGCCGTGCATCATCACGGCAAAACTTATGATGCAGAGACTCTGGGAAATCGGCTGTGATTTGGATGATCCAATTCCACCAGCGTTGAGGAAAGACTGGGAAGCTTTTCATCGAGAACTTCCTCAGATCGAACAGCTTCGAGTTCCACGGTGGACCCAGATGAGTAAGAACAACAAGGCGATAGAATTGCACGGTTTCTGTGATGCGTCGATGAAGGCTTTCGGAGCAGCGGTGTACGTTCGTGTCTTGGATAGCGATGACAACATCCATGTCAACCTGCTTTTGTCAAAGACGAAAGTAGCACCAAATCAGCGGACGATTACTCTTCCCCGTTTGGAGCTTTGTGGTGCTGTAGTTTTGGCGCAATTGATGCAGTACATCATTGAAGTTTTGGCCATCCCCGATGTCAAAACGTATGCCTGGACGGATTCAACGATTGCGCTCGCCTGGATAAAGGCCACTCCCGCTAGATGGACCACGTTCGTGTCCAACCGAGTGTCCGAGATCCAGCGGCTAGTGGGGATCGATTGCTGGGGACATGTTGCAACGCATCATAACCCAGCCGATCTGGCGTCCAGAGGTGTGTTTCCGTCGGAATTGAAGTCATTGGAGCCATGGTGGAAAGGTCCGGAATTTTTACACCATCAATGGGTTTTCGATGTCCCACATCAACCTGTCGATAATGAAACGGAAGAGGAGCAGCGTACAGTGAAGGTACTCAGCATTCGGGTCAACCAAAGCGACAGTATACTGCAAACAATTTATGACTGTTCGAGTCTTCTTAAGCTCGTTCGAATTGTCGCTACTTGTCTTCGTTTTGTTGCTAAGTGTCGTCTTAAATCGGGAGCTAATGTGGGCCCACTTTCCCCAAGTGAGCTGGGAGCAGCGCGTATTGTCGTCGTCAAGACAGCGCAGAAGGAGATGTTCAAGACGGAGATCCAACAAATAGCGGATACATCCAAGATTCCCAAATCCCTTAGTGCGTTAAACGCATTTCTCGATGCAAACGGGATCTTAAGAGTTGGAGGACGCTTAGAGAACTCTCTCCTCGCTTATGAAGCGCAACACCCCATATTGCTGCAGAACAACCACCACTTCACAAGTCTGGTTGTGAGAGATGCCCATAAAAACACTCTGCATGGCGGCATCCAGCAGATGATCAGTTATATCCGCCAACGATACTGGATCGGACAGATAAGAAGGAGTGTGAAGTATCAACTGCACAGGTGCACTTCTTGCTACCGGCAAAAGGCATCAGAAATGCAACAACTGATGGGAAACTTACCTGCGGCTAGAGTTCAGATGTCTCGACCTTTCAGCCACACCGGTGTCGACTATGCTGGTCCCATCGAAATCAAAAGTTGGAAAGCACGCGGTGCTAAAATACTGAAGGGATACCTTGCAGTGTTCATTTGTTTAACAACAAAGGCCATTCACTTGGAAGTCGTGTCAGATCTGACAACCCAAGCGTTTTGGGCAGCATTTCATCGTTTTACTGGAATAAGAGGAAGCTGTCAACAGGTTTACAGCGACTGTGGAACCAACTTCGTCGGTGCTAACAACGAATTAGCAAAAATGTTTAAGGAAGCCACGCATGACTGGAAGGAGATAGCCGAAAAGCTTGCAAATCGCGGTACTCATTGGCACTTTATTCCCCCCGCTTCTCCACACTTTGGTGGTTTATGGGAAGCAGGTGTGAAATCTGTCAAGCACCATTTAAAAAGAGTTGTCGGGACTGAAAGGCTCACATTCGAGGAGCTCGCAACGCTTCTTACACAAATAGAAGCGTGTTTGAATTCGACGCCCTTATGCCCTCTAACCGATAGCTTCGACGATTTGGATGCGCTAACCCCTGCGCATTTTTTAGTCGGCGAGTCGCTACATTCCATACCACAAGGCGAACTAACCAACAACGTCACACATCACGACCGATGGAAACGAGTTCAAGCGCTGGCGGAAGGGTTCTGGAAAGATGGAGTTCTGAATATCTTTCACGGCTCCAACATCGACCAAAATGGACGCAAGTCAAGGAGGTTCCCAGACTAGGAGACTTAGTTCTGCTCAAGGATGAGCGACTACCACCAACCTACTGGAATCTTGGCCGAATTGAAGGAACACATGCAGGATCAGACGGTCTTGTACGCGTCGTCACCGTCAAAACGCAGAATGGAACCCAAAAACGGCCCATCGCAAAAATTTGTCGTCTGCCTTGCAACGATCACAAGGAGCATACTGCTATTATTTAATAAAACATCTTCCCCGAAGAATTACCTCAAAACCTAATAAACCCCCCCTGAATTCAACAAACGAATCAAAATCTGCTTAATCATACATCTTCCCCGAAGATTTACCTGTAAAACTCCAAAAAAAATTGCCCCTGGATTCTACCGAATCAACAAACAGTGTAGCTACAGCTACATGCTGTTAACACTATCTTCTCCAAGGATAACATATCTTCTCTTTATACAAAAACCCCAGGATAAGGACGTCTGTAAAGCTAGCATGACAAAGTGAGCAGAATCGCTTCAAGTAAAGTGCAACAATTAGTGCTTATTTAGTGCTAATTTAGTGCCAAAAACTTAAATTTAGTGCTCTCATAGATTCGTGAAAAATGAGAAATCTGCTAGCTTGATATTAAGCTAGCAGTGTACACCCTAATACGCCTATATTAACGCGGTATAAGACAAAAGCAATGTATAGGGAATTTAGTGCTAATTTAGTGCTGGCAGAATATGAAAAAGAATTTGGTAAAAAAAATTTTTTTATTTTTTATCAATTAAAACTGCCAGCTTGATATTAAGCTAGCAGTGTACACCCTAATACGCCTATATTAACGCGGTATAAGACAAAAGCGATGTTTAGGGAATTTAGTGCTAATTTAGTGCTGGCAGAATGTGATAAAGGATTTGGCAAAAAATTTTTTTTTTATTTTTCATCAATTAAAATTGCCAGTATGAAAGTCTGAGCAATGACTGGAAAAACGAAAATGTTTTCTTATAAATGAATTTCTTATTCCTTCTTTCCAAGCTTTTAAAATTTTAGTATTTTCTCTTCATAATATATTTGGTGGCATAGGGTTGCCAACTACAAATTAATTATGAAAATTTAATTAAATCACCTAAAATATAAAAAAAACATTAAATTAAATATTATATTAAATATTTATAATATCGCACGATTCATAATGAAAAATATTAGAGAGCGCTCTACGATCGAAAAATTTTGTTCGCTTCCTTATTTTCTAAAAACAAATCTTTAAAAAGTACTCGTGCTAGAAATGGTTGTGTTGTAATTAACTTTTCAGACAACTTTTGCAATCGTGCTGAAAAAAAAAATTTGAGATAATAATGAAACATGACATTACTATGATAGAGAAAACGAAAAAGTGGGTCCTGCAATTCAAACTCTGTCTGTCTGTCCGTATATGGATCTACAGCCTGAACGGCAAGACCGATTTTCTTCAAAATTTGCAGTTGGGGTTTGTGGCAACCTACAGAGGGGTTTTTAGAATTGAGTCTCTAGACCTTAAACTAACGGTACCTGCCATATAAACAACGATTACGATAAAATTTTGTGCGGAGGATTAATTTTAAAAAAAATTTAAAAGGTCTTAAAACGGTACCTCCCACAGTACCTACCGATTTTTTTCAAAACCGACTTTCTCGTTAATAGCTAACACGATTCTAACGAAATTTGGTATTTTAGAAGTCCTTATTTGTTTAAGAAAAAATGCTTATCAACATTTGAAAAATTTGAATTTTTGGAATTTTTATGAATAAAAAAAAAATAGGTTTTTTCAAATAGCTTTATAATCCCATCTTTGATTTTTTCAAAATTTTTTGTCAAACTAACCTCTAGCAAGATCTTAAATTTTTTGCTCTCTTGACTTAAAAAAGGGGTCTATGAAATAACTCCCACGAAATAAGTCCCACTTTTAAAAACGAAATAAGTCCCACCAAAAAGTGCTTAAAAAAATGAAATAACTCCCACGAAATAAGTCCCACTTTTGAAAACGAAATAAGTCCCACCAAAATGAAATGATTTAAAAATTTACTTGAAATGAAATAACTCCCACTCAAAATGAAATAACTCCCCCTTGAATAATATATTTCTTAAATGAATTAAGTCCCACTTTCATAAACGAAATAAGTCCCACTTTTTCATTGTTTAATCCGATTTCAAATAAGAAGTATTTGGCTCTTCGAAAAAAACACACGTCGAATAATATGAATAATCAAAGCAGAGGAATAATAAAGAAAAATCGTATACAAGCAAGAAGAGCCATGAGAGATAAGGACAAAAAATTATGGTTGTCCCTTTTACGAAATGTCCAATATATAACTTTTTGCATAAGAAAAAATATAAATTTAGGGGTATGAAATAACTCCCACTTTACAAAACGAATTTATTCTCACTCAAAACGAAAAAAGTCCCACTTAAAATAAAAACGCATAACGAAATAAGTCCCACCAATTGACGAAATAAGTCCCACTTTTAAAAACGAAATAACTCCCACTTTCAAAATATCAATTTTTGGTGGGACTTATTTCGTTTTTAAAAGTGGGACTTATTTCGTGGGAGTTATTTCATAGACCCTTAAAAAAGCTCATTTAAAAAAAAGTGAAAAATGAAAAACTTTTTTTTAAACTAGTCCGACGATTTTTATTAAATTTTCAGCGTTTAAATTTTTTAGCAACTGCAAAATAGTGGCGTTTTTAGATAATCGCTTAAAACCTTTGGAATATTTAATTTTTTTTTAATATTTTAGGTGATTTAATTAAATTTTCATAATTAATTTGTAGTTGGCAACCCTATGCCACCAAATATGTTATGAAGAGAAAGTACTAAAATTTTAAAAGCTTGGAAAGAAGGAATAAGAAATTCATTTATAAGAAAACATTTTCGTTTTTCCAGTCATTGCTCAGACTGTCATACTGGCAATTTTAATTGATGAAAAATAAAAAAAATTTTTTTTGCCAAATCCTTTATCACATTCTGCCAGCACTAAATTAGCACTAAATTCCCTAAACATCGCTTTTGTCTTATACCGCGTTAATATAGGCGTATTAGGGTGTACACTGCTAGCTTAGTATCAAGCTAGCAGATTTCTCATTATTCACGAATCTATGAGAGCACTAAATTTAAGTTTTTGGCACTAAATTAGCACTAAATAAGCACTAATTGTTGCACTTTACTTGAAGCGATTCTGCTCACTTTGTAATGCTAGCTTTACAGACGTAGGATAAGGCTTAATTCTAAAGCCCAACGCAAAGCTGAAAACAACAATCAACCCATCTTTATTTGTTGCTGCAACGAATCATTTCTTCAAAAAAGAAAAAGATCACCATGATCTTCGAAAACACATGCTGAAAATTCATAAACACGATCATCTACACCGTTCCTGAAAAATAACAACATAATTGATTCACAGAATCACATTTTCTGCAATCAACTCATCTTTAAAATTCAACCATTCAACATTCAACTTTGCAAATAAAACACCAAATTATATATTTCTATTCATCTTTATTGATAATATCAAACACAATACACCATACATTGGATTGAAACAACATTTCTACACTTGCAATACGCTGCGAAAATGCACATATCAAGTTATCAACGTTACTTTATAATTTTCAATTCAAAAGCACTGCCACAACGCATGCAAAATGAATATAATATTTAAACAATTCAATTTTATTGATCAACAATTCTTATTAAAATTAACAAAAAAATGTCTAAGATGGAAATTAGACACATTCCACAAAACTTAAATGGACATCACACCAAACGTCAAAAAGCCGTTGGCAAAACAAAATTGAAACTAATCAAAAAACATCGCCTTACAAAACCAATCAAAATCAAATTACAAATCACAATTTCATCTGTAAAATTTACAAAACACAAAATTCTATAATTTAATCAAATTCACTGAATTTAATAAAACCGCCATCAAAAACGATCAATGTACTTATTATGTACACAAATGATTCAACATAATTGTGCTACGCGCCGAGCTGCACTTGAATCATATCGGTTCGATAAAAAACACAAATTCACAACCACTTTTATAATGCAATCATATTTTTTTATTGCAATAAAATGACTTGCAATTGCACTACAAGCATTTTACACCACGTAACTTACACTTTTTATTTATTTCGCAAAAATTCACGAAATAATAAGCGTTTGTTTACCTCGCAAAAATGTAAACAAAGTTCTAGTCGGAACCGAAAAATGTCCGACTAGAAAGAGAACGAAACCACTTCGTCTTTTCCATAAATATTTAATTATACACACACACACATACACACACAACCGCGATCGCGAAAATCGATTAATCGCCGGAAAGGCGCGACAAAGCCCCCACAACAACAACAACAACAATACATTTATATATATATGAAATATCCAAATCTATGCATTAGATAAATTCGATTTAAAAGAAATTAATGGAAAGTCAAAAAAAATATTAACAAAACCAAAAAACACTCATCAAATTCTATGTGAGTAGGCACACATTTATTCCATCCATCCATCCATCGGAATTGCACCACCTTTTACAATCCTAGTGCGGGAAAATCTACGCACTTATTCAACAACTCAACAGTCTCATCAATATTCTTTCACTTCACTCTTCACTGCACCAACTTACAATTAATTTTAATCAAAACTATTATTAACAAAAATTCGCGATTAAAATTATGCACAAAGCATGTCGGCACCATGCTTTGCTCACCAAACGAATTTACACATGAAGCTATGAAGAGAAGAACGAACAACAACACAGGTTAAATCACTTTACTACGCACAAGATAAAAGGCAACGAACGTATACCTACAACACTGCGATTCAAAGTCAATGGGAGAAAATAGCAAAAACAACTTACGCATGCATACGATACAACCTATACCGTATGAGTAAAAACGAAAGGCATAATTTTTGGTTGTCTGTTTTTGGGTATCTGTTGTACTATTTCTTCGTATTGTCCTTTTATGTTTATTGTAAAGTATTAATCTCAAATCTGTCTATTTCCATGTAATAATGAGAGAGAAGAAGATCACCAATTATCATAAATGTCAGAGGATGAACACGACGTCCGTCGGTAATGCAGTCCCAATCCCAATAGGGTGCTCCATACAAGATGCAGATTTACAACTTTCGGAGGCGGGAGAATGTTCGGAAACGAACTGAATATTGAAAATTACATAAATAAACATTAAAATAAACAGAGCAAATACAGTCCACAAAAATATACGTCAAAAGAATTGTAAACAAAAACATAGAATCTTATATACTTAAATTAATGTTACGACTATACACAAAGTCATATGACTAAATTCGAAATACAAAGAAAAGTGGTTAAAAGTGAATTTTGGTGTGTTTTAATTTTGAGAATTCTTTCTTACGGAAAATTTCTAAAGTTATATTTTTCAAACGTAGACAATTACACAACGTGTCTATTTCGATGGGTTTCCAGATCAACCCATCGAAATAGACATAGATCGAATACCCATTTTTCCTGTAGAAATTCTGGACCATTCCACCACGATTTAAGTGATTCCAGTTGGATGGATATACTTCCCTGGACGCTAGATCGGCTGGGTTATGAAGCGTTGCGACATGTCCCCAGCAATCGATCCCCACTAACCGCTGGATTTCCGACACACGGTTGGATACGAACGTGGTCCATCGAGCGGGAGTGGCGCGTATCCAGGCCAATGCAATTGTGGAATCTGTCCACGCATAGATTTTGACATCAGGAATTAGCAGAACTTCCTTTGTGTATTGTAATAGCTCTGCCAAAACTACTGCACCACAAAGTTCCAGACGAGGTAAAGTTATCGTCCGCTGATTTGGCGCTACTTTTGTCTTTGACAAAATAAGATTGACATGAATTTTGCCTTCACTATCCAAAACACGTACGTAGACTGCTGCACCGTAGGCCTTCATAGATGCATCACAAAACCCATGCAGCTCGATCGATTTGTTGGTCTTGCTCATCTGGGTCCATCTTGGAATCCGAAGCCGCTCGATCAGATGTAGTTCTCAAAAAAAGGCATCCCAATCCTTCTTCAAAGCAGCTGGAATTGGTTCATCCCAGTCACAGCCAAGCTCCCATAATCGCTGCATCATTAGTTTTGCGGTGATGACACATGGTGAGATCCAGCCCAAAGGATCAAACAATTTGGCTATAGTTGACAGCATTGATCTTTTTGTTGTTGATTCCGTTGCAGATTGTAGATTTTGATAAGAGAAGAAGTCACCGATGGGAAACCACTTGATACCACTTGAAGCGGAAGTTCAAAATCAAGTTCCCTATCCTGAACTGGGATATCTTCGATGAGTTCTCTCCTATTACTCGTCCACTTTCTGAGGTTGAGTCCCGCTGTTGCCAAAAATTGCTTTGCTTGATCACGTTTCTTTCTCGCTTCTTCAATGGTGTCCGCTCCACTTATCAAATCGTCGACATACATATCCTCACGAACAACCTTCGCCCCTTCCGGATATTTTCGCTCTCATCATCAGCGACCTTTTTCAAAATTTTGATTGCAAGGTATGGTGCACTCGCTGTACCAAAAGTGACCGTTTTTAGTTTGAAAATTTTCACAGGTCCGGTCTTCTCATCTCTCCACAGGATTAATTGATAGTATCGATCTGCTTGACTGACCCAAATTCGTCGATGCATTTTTTCAATGTCGGCGGTGAAAGTAACTCGATGAGTTCGCCATTTCAGCACCAGATCAATTATACTTGATTGTAGTTTTGGGCCGACAAGCAACCAATCGTTAAGGGATTTGCCATCCGTAGTTTTCGCTGCAGCATCGAACACCACTCGGAATTTAGTTGTAGAACTCGCTTCTTTGAAAACCGCGTGATGCGGTAAGAAATAATGGAATGGGGTGTCTAAAACCGCATCATTACCATCTACCTCTTCCATTTGACCAAGTTCTTTGTATTCTTGGATACATTTCTTGTAGCCTTCAGCAAATTTCTCGTTCGAATCTAGCCTCTTCTTCAGATGAAGAAATCGTCGTAAGCGATTTGCCGACTCGATCCCATTTCTGGAATTTTCCAATGATGTGGGACATATTGGGTCTTTAGGCATGCATTTATTATGAATTGGAGTTTTATGAAGGCTTTTGATGGCATTTCTTTGAGCAGTTATTAGATCGTACCCAGGTGATTTTTTGTTCGATAGTTGATTTCGACACACACTTTTTATTTCTTTGAGTGTGACAATTGGTATGTCAACTTCATCGACTTTATCAATAAACTGTAAGCTGATTTCAGATGTATTTGCTGGGAATGGCTTAAAAACATTCGCAAGATGTTCTGCAAACAGGTTAGCTTTTTCTTTCGGATTTCCGATCCAATTCCCGTTTAGAGATTTAATTGGCGGGTTTTGTGACTGCGGTCTTTTCAGGCGCTTAGCTGCTTTCCAGAGCGAATAATCAGTTGAAGCATCATTCGTTAAATTTTTCAGGAATCTACTTAATGAATCATTTTTGAATTCGTAGATTTGTTTTTTCAGTTCGTTGCTTAGCCGGTTAAACGCTGTTTTGTCGTCTGGAAATCTAGTATTTTGCCATTTTATTCGAGCTCTTCTCTTCTCCAATATCAACTCTCTTATCTCGGCAGGGTATTTTGTTTCAGTTTGCTTCCTACTCGAGTAAGTTGGTGTACTTTCTTCTGCAGCTTGCTGAACATCGGCAATGAATTGTTCTACTTCAAGGTCGATTTGCTCTTTTGTTTCCATAGGGGATCTGAGATTTATATAGCTTTCAAGCTTTTCTCTGAATTCACTCCAATTTGTTTTATTGTTTACTAGCTTAGGATTACTTTTTTCCATTATCTCCGATTCATTAAGTGATAAAATCACCGGTGTATGATCTGATGATAAGTCATATTTACCTTCGACTCTTATATGGTTTCGTTTAATACCTTTAACTATGAAAAAGTCAACAAGGTCTGGTATTTTACTTGAATCCGATGGCCAGTATGTTAGTGATCTGGATGAATAAAACTCACAATTGTATTTGAGGCCTGCTTTGTAAAGCCTTCTGCCTTTTGTTGTTATAACTCTGGATCCCCAATGGGTGTGCTTAGCATTAAAGTCACCGCCAACAAGGAAGTTATGTCCTAGTAGATTTAGCAGTTCTGTATAATCATCTTCAGTCGGGGAACGCCTCGGCGGGCAGTATATTGATGCCAACTTGAAGTCTTTCTTTTTCATACCAATACTAATTATTGTTACTTGCATATTCTCGTTTGTAAACATAACTTCTTCATGGTGTCTTAAGCTCTTTTTTATGAGGATTGCCGATCCACCTCTAGCCTTATCAGCTGGATGAGGAGCGTGGTAGCAAATATAGTTTGATATTAAATCATCAAGAACCAGTCCACTTGAGAAATGAGTTTCGGACAACAGACAAATATCTATGTGTTCGATGTCTAAGAAGATTTTGAATTCTGATAAATGGTGTAAAAGACCGTTTGCATTCCATGTTCCAATTTTTAGTGTTCTGTCCATCATTGTTTTTTAAGAGCGACTTCTTGACTTAGCCGTTTGATGTTCAAATCCTGATTGTCAATTCTTTTAAGAATAAGTTCAAGAATTTCTTTAATGGAAGTTTCTTCATTCTTCCTCACGTTTTTAACAATCTGTGAATAGGATTTATTTTCGTCGCTTTTGCTTTTAACAGCTTCCTTCGGAAGTTCTTTCTTACCTTTATCCTCAGCTTCAGGAGTTCTTTTTGTGTTTGCTGGATTGCTGGGCTTTATTTCACCGGATGTCATTTTGCTTTTGGATTTTTGAAATCTTTTAGCAACTGGACAGCCTCTATAGCTTGCAGGGTGATTACCTTGACAGTTTACACATTTTGCTTTCTGTTCTTTGCTTGATGGACAGTCTTTAGTTGCATGTTTTCCTTCACACTTAACACCAGCAAACTCGCGCTTGCAATATTTTTGGGTGTGGCCAAATGCTTGGCATCGTTTACATTGCGGAACAATTTTTGATTTTCGCAGTGGTTCAATTTTGACTTTTATGCCCAAGATTGATCGAATATTATAGACATTTTCAAGACTTTGTTTGCTGTCGAAAGATAGCGTGAATAAAGGCAGTGATCTCTTTATTATTATTGGTTCCCCAGCAGAGTTCTTAGTAGTCTCATTCTTAATAAGATTGACTGCATCAAGGGCTTGGAAGCCTGCTTGAACAAGGTCTTCTACTAATTCTTTTGGAGAACAATTACTCTAAAAATAAAATCTGAAGGAAGACCAACCTAACTAGTCAAAGACACAAAAATATGTATTACTTGCTTTTGCTGTCACTGGTTTCCCCACACCAGGTGCTATCGTGTGGGGAGCTTAAGGCTATGTGCGCATTGTTATTTTCTGTGAAACTTAACTAAACGCCTGCATCGGTATGAAATATTTTACTAATTTTTGTCTTTTTCAGTGAAATACTGGCCAAAATGGAAAAAAATGTTAATTCCTGCAACTTAAATTCATTTTTCTAAGTTCAAGGCTGCATGAAAATTAAAAATTATCGAATTTTTTACAACCAAAAAAAATTTCTTTTTACTTTTCAAACTCTACCGATTTTTATTCTGTGACAAATGGCGGCCAATGGCGGCTGTGGTAAACGTGGGTTCCCGGTCGTGGTAAACGCGGGTTCCCGGTTTGATTTAGCTTGTAGGCAAAAACGCACTACCTTACTGAAGTGGACTCTCTGGTTATACTCTGTGGTGTCTTTGCGCTTTAGAAGAGTCAATAGCGCAATGATACACACAGCGCAGTTGAAACTCAATGGCGCAGCTTCGATACAGTGGCGCATTTGGCTCTATAGCGCAATGATACACTAGCGCAGTTATAACTCAATAGCGCAATGATACACTAGCGCAGTTGTGACTCAATAGCGCAATGATACACTAGCGCAGCTGTAACTCAATAGCGCAATTATACACATATGGCGCAGTGATACCACAGCGCAGTTGTAACCACAGAGTAGATAATACAGAGTATCCACTTCCACCCCTTCAACCCAAAACACCCGCAAAAAATTTTTCAACACGAATTCAAAATGGCGACCTATTTCTTGATTAAAAATGGAGTAGTGGTGAGAATTTAAACGTCAATAGGTAGGAAAGTAAAAAAAAAACATGATATGGCCTTTGACATTTGGCAAAAAAACCCAAATGGAAAATCTTACGACTATTTATTTATTGAACTTAAAAAAAACTTACCAAAATTTATTTAAAAAATTACGCTTTGCTGAATCAAAACCAGAAGAATTTTCCTCAGGTTTCAGCGTTTCAGGCTGATGGAGTTTTGCACAAAACCTTCAGCGGCCATGCCCCTGAGCACAGATTATGTTCTGCGAACTTTTCCATACCATCCAGTTATGGACAGAAAGAAACTGTACACTAAGATTCCTAGTGAGTATGGCTCTATGAAGTTTTATAAACAAGAAATACTAGCTGTTCCTTCAATTCAAGAGGAAAAACTTTAAGAAATGGCCTTGCAGCGTTTTAACAAAGTTTCGATAAGTCAGTGAGTGCGTCTGTGGCGGGCTGAAGATGGAAAATTCATCGCTACATTCCGTGGACATGTTGAAGCTGGCGTGGTCTGTCGATTCAAGCATTCAAGACCTGTTGATTGTTCTTTTCTTCAAGCTCATTCTTCCAGTTTAGAGCATTCAAACAAAAAAACTTGCACAGTAATAGCAAACTAATAAACTAAAAACTAATCGCATTATTTTAATATGTAAAAAAATAACACATTTGTGATTAAATGTAAAAATTGCAACAGTAGGCTAAAGTTGTTTCCATTTGAGCGGTTCTAAAACTGGTTCGCTGTCAAAGTACTTGGGCTGAACTGCTTCTAACGAATGTAAGGCTTCCTCAGCAGAGAAAAATCCAAGGGCAACACACTTCTCAGATTTTCCACTCAGCATATTTGCTATAAATCTATAAATCCACTTGCGAAGCTATCTCCTGCTCCTGATACATTTACTTCATTTGTGATTTTCACCGTAGGATAGAAGCGAATTGAGCGTTTTACAGATTGGTCCAGCGATATTTTCCAGCAAATTACTAATTCTCCTTCGATCAACAATGACTTCCTGGCCGCCGAGTGTATTTAAAATGCAATGGAAATGCTCCTTGACTGATACGAGAACCTTTTTGGCAAACGTTAACAATTCCTTTTGCTCTTGTTCTAAAAAGCTAGTGGTATCTGCGTCTGCAAAATAAAATTTGGTTATTGGATTTTATTTAAAAACTTTTCAACAAAAATAATTTACACAAACGTTTGGAAACCAACTTTCAATGTTTATTATTTGTATACGTATAAATGACATTTCATTTTTTTACCTACCACAGCAGGTGTTATCGTGTGGGGAGCTTAAGGCTATGTGCTCATTGGTATGAACTGTGAAACTTAAGAAACCGCCTACATCGGTATGAAATTTTTTAATAATTTTTGTCTTTTTCAGTGAAATACTAGCCAAAATGGGAAAAAATTTTAATTCCTACAACTTAAATGAAATTTTCTAAATTCTTGGCTGTATGAAAATTAAAAATTATCGATTTTTTTGCAACCAAAAAATTTTTTTTTACTTTTCAAACTCAACTGATTTTTATTCTCTGAAAAATCAATGGCGGCTGTGGTAAACGTGGGTTCTCGGTCGTGGTAAACGCGGGTTCCCGGTTTGATTTTAGCTTGTAGGCAAAACGCACTACAGTGCTCCCCGGTTAATTGCGTCACCTTAAATGCACAACTTTAGACGCATTTAACAGGGGAACGCAATTAAAAGAATCCCGCTTAATTGATCTGCTGTCCCATTTAGAAAAACCCCGCTTAATTGAAATGAAAACGCAATAAAGCGATTTTTTTTACGACTTTGGCAAGAAAGTCAAGAAGAACCTTTTTAATGAAAATCAAAATTTTATTGAACGGAAAATTAACATATAATGGTAAGACATAAAAAAAGAACAAAACAATTTCAGCCTAGGAATGATTGAAAAGGAACAATTTTTCATAATGTACACAACACATAAATTATGAATTGGTACATAATCCGTGCGTATATCTTTAGCAAGCGTACAAGAGGGAATTAGTCAGATTTGCTTTTTATTTGGCTAGAACATTATATCATGGTAGGAATCTGTAATTTTCACCTGCATTGTTTCCTTACACATTTTCAAGATTTTAATTTGCAGTCGCTAAACTCTGATGTCTCAGCAAACAATAGGCTCGTTCGTTGAACTTTACCCAGGGTTGACCCAAGTTTTCTTGACAATCTTATGAGTTGTCAAAAAAACCTGGGTTTTCCAATTCTCAAAAAACGCAAAGCCACAAAATCACCACACATCCCTGTCATTTGAATAAAAATACATGCCATTTGACAGCCCTCAACTCGCCACAGCAAAAACCTAGGGTGAGTTGAGGGAAAACCCAGGTCAACCCCAGGGCTAAAAAACACTCAATTTGACATTCAGGGCGACCTTAGGTTTCTCAAAAAAACGCTTTGTGGCGACCCCAGGGTTTTAACGAACAAACCTAATAATAAATAGGTGTGTTTCTTTACTGAAAATTCGCACGAAATGCACCGAAATTCGGTGAAAGTGTCTAATCCTGTTCCAGCACAGCGATTTTTCGTAGCAGTGCACAAAAGAGAGTGCTCACGAGAGAGTAAAAAATCTCACAACGATTTAAGTCATGTCAATTTGACTATTAACTTGTAGGCGCGCAACAATGCGACCAATTCATCATCAATCATTTAAGGTGTAAGCAAAAAGTGACTTCAATGATTTGGTTTTTTTCGTTCAATTAACCGGGCAATTTTGCTTCAAATTGAAAAAAAAGTTGTGATTTTTGGACCATTTAACCGGGAAACGCAATTAAGCGGAATGCATTTAAACGGGAAATTTTACGTATATTTCTTATGTGATCTTTTTTTTGCCTAGGATTCAGGTCAATTAAACGGGTAACGCAACTAAGCGGGGGGTATTTATCCGGGGATTACTGTACCTTGCTGCAGTGGACTCTCTGGTTATTCTCTGTGGTTGTAACCACAGAGTAGATAATACAGAGTATCCACTTCCACCCCTTCAACCCGAAACACCCGCAAAAAATTTTTCAATATGGCGTCCTATTTCTGAGTTTGAGGCTCTGTGCTCACTAGTATGAACTGTAAAAACTTAACTAAACGCCTGCATCGGTATGAAATTTTTTACTAATTTTTGTCTTTTTCAGTGAAATACTGGTCAAAATGTAAAAAAAAGTTAATTTCTGCAACTTAAATTCATTTACATTCGATGACTACTCCAAGGACATTTACGACTTTCAACAAAAACTACTGCTGGAGCAGTTGCGAACATTTACTGAATTACATGAAGACTTCATCTGCAATTCATCTGAAGAAGACCGTGAGAAACCTTATGTAACGAATAAGGAATATTAAAATGTCAAACAAGAGGTCAACAGATTTCTCAATACAATCGCATCAAAACTCTCCAGTAGTAACAACAAGCCGAAGGAACATAAGACTGAATCAATGCTTCCAAGGCTTAAAATACCGACATTTAAGGGTAATTATTTGGAGTGGCAGCAGTTTTATGACTTGTTCCTCAATATAATACACGCCAAGGCCAATTTAACAACGACTGAAAAAATGGAGTATTTAAAAACTCATTAGGAAGGAGAGCCCCTGCAACTCATAAAGCATCTAACGTTTTCAAATGAAAACAATAATAGCGCTTGGGAGATCTTAAAAAGTAGATACAACAATGAGCGAAAAATAGTGTCTATGCATATAAAGAAGATGCTCAAATCTGGACATAATAGCGCTCCAACAGCGTTTTCCATCAAAAACAGCCTGGATGCCATTAAAGAGGGCTATGACACTTCTTCATGGGGTCCTATGATTGTTTATATGACTACAAAATCACTTGATACAGAATCAAGAAATTTGTTTGAACAAGGTTTAGAGGAGCCAAATAAAATGCCGAAAATGAAGACTCTCCTCGACTTTCTGGAAAGACGTTACCAAGCTCTTGAAGTAATGTCAACAAAAAAAAAACAAAAGAACTCATTTGAGGAACCAAGATCTGGAGTCCGTAACTTCGTCATAGATGCAAAAGTTATTCAGTGTCCAATATGCAAAGGAGACCATAAAATATACGCATGTCAAAAGTTTTTAAAATTATCGCCAAAAGAAAGATGGACACAGTGCAAGCAGGCAAAGCTTTGCCTGAACTGTTTGAGGCATAACAAACAGATCCAATGTTTTAGCAAGAAAAATTGCCAACATTGCAACAAGAAACATCATTCACTTCTTCACATGGAATGGACTGATAGGTCAAAACAAACAGAATTGATAGAAGCTGTAAGATCATCCGCACAAATAAATCATAGCGAACAGAACCAGAATGTTTTAATGGCAACGGCAATCCTAAAAGTTAATAATGACAAAGGACAGTACGTTACAGTCAGAGCACTTATCGATCCTGGATCCCAAGCCTCGCTAATCACCGAGTCGGTTGTACAGACACTGAAACTTAAGAAACAGGACGTTTGTGTTGAAGTCAGCGGACTAGGAGCAACAAAAGCAGGAATTGCCACCAATAAGGTAGATGTGACAATAATGCCACATTTTGCTTGGAGGTTTAAGCTAAAAAGAGGCTCTGGTGTTGTCAAAATTGACAAGGCAGTTTCCTTCGAAGCAAACAAACACTAAACAAGTTGAAAAGTTCGATCTTCTAGAGCTTGCTGATCCAACATTCAATATTCCTGGGCCAATTGATATGATATTTGGAGCTGATACCTATGGCGACATCATGTTAAGTGGTATTAAACGAGTCGCTGCTAGATCACTAATCGCTCAAAGATCATAGTTAGGTTGGCTGATCTCTGGACGAACATCAAACGACATTCCCGACTTATACAGTGTTACTGGACTAGTAGCATTTACATCAATTGATCAACAACTAGAAAAATTTTGGGAGATAGAAGAGGTTAATCAACCAAAATTTCAAAAGCCGGAAGATATACGGTTCGAACAAATCTATATGGATGCACACTACCGAAAGGACAATAGGAGGTATGTTGTGAAGATCCCATTCGACGAAGATTTAATCCAAACAAATCCACTAAGTGAATCAAAAAGTAGAGCTTCAGCTAGATTTTGCCAGCTGGAGTTGCAGCTTAACAAGAATACTACCCTAAAAAACGATTATTCACAAGTTATAAACGAATTTCTCAACCTGGGGCACATGGTAGAAGTCAGTAACAACTCATCCACAAAAACAATATTTTCTATATGCCAAATCATGCTGTTATTAAACCTACGAGTACAACAACCAAACTTCGTGTTGTTTTTGACGGTTCAACGACTGGAGTAAGCTTAAATCAATTTATGCTGACAGGCCCTAGGTCCCAAGACGACATAACTACAATTTTGACGCGTTGGATAAAATAAAATATGTTTTTTCTTCGGACATAGAAAAAATGTACCGCCAAATTGAATTACACGAAAAACACCAAGTTTTTTCTTCGGACATTGAAAAAATGTACCGCCAAATTGAATTACACGAAGAACACCAAGATTACCAGATGATATTTTGGCGCAGTTCTAACAACCAACCTATTAAGGAGTACAAACTATCGACTGTCACGTATGGTACAGCTTCAGCAACTTATCTGGCTATTAGGACTCTTCAACAACTAGCGAAGGACGAACAATGCAACTATCCGACCGCTGCAGAAATAACTAACAATGACTTCTATGTTGATGATGTTATGTCTGGAGGAGATATCATCGCGGAGTGCAGGGCAGCTCAGAAAGAACTTGACGAGACGCTTAAGGGAGCAGACTTCGAAAATAGGCTGCAAACAACAGAAAACTACTACAACATATACCGATTGAGTTACGCAATCAACAAAACAAAGACGTGATGAAAGACGAAACTAAAAAAACTTTGGGTATACACTGGAATCCTTTAAGTGACACATTTCAATTCAAGGTGAACGTCGATACAAAAATAACTACGGAAATACTTACCAAACGCAAAACATTGTCCGAAATAGCCAAATTATTCGACCTTCTTGGATTGTTGGCTCCAGTAACTGTCAGTGCCAAAATTTTAATGCAACGTATTTGGCAAGCAGGGCTACAATGGGACGAACCACTTCCAACCGAACTGCAAAAACAGTGGAACAAACTAAAGATAAACCTGATTGCAGTGGAAGATATTCGAATTCCAAGGTGGATAAACTCCACAAAGGTTCAAGAATTTGAGCTTTTGAGCGGATTTTGTGACGCTTCAGAGGAAGCATATGCAGCAGTAGTTTATGCCAGGATAGCTCTACCAACGTGTTTCTTTGCTACAACAATTGTAGCTGCAAAAACAAAGGTGGCCCCAATCCGAAAAAAAAATATCTCTTCCGAAATTGGAACTATGTGGTGCTCACCCGTTATCAAAGCTGCTGGCAGAAACAATGAAGACATTTGGGTGCCAAGTTAAAAACATATTTATTTGGATAGATTCGAGAATAACGCTGGCCTGGCTACAAAAATGTCCATCTACCTGGAAAACATTTGTTGCGAACCCAGTCTCAGAAATACAAGAGGCAATAAACGTTAGCTGCTGGAGACATGTTCGGTCAACTGATAATCTAGCTGATGATGGTGCAAGAGGCTGCCTTCCAAAACAAATGGCAACCAATGATTTATGGTTGAATGGACCTCATTGTCTGAAATTCGATTCTGAACAATGGCCGTTAAATAACCAACAGCCAATCGCAGTGATCGATATTCCCGAAGCAAAAAGGGTTCTAACAATTAGAGTTGAAGAAATTGACGACCTGACTAAGAGATTTTCTTCATACACAAAACTAATAAGAGTCGCTGCTTATTGCAGACGATTCATATCAAACTGCAAAAACAAACTAAAGAAGAAACCATCGGAAACCGGTAACCTAACAACAAGGGAATTGAGCGATGGAAGTAAAGGAATCATACGGTATCTACAAGAGAAGGTGTATTCCAAGGAACTAGAATCTTTAGGAGTGATATGTATGTTTATGGTATACTCTTAAGCTACACTGTAACACATACCAATAGTCTATGCTCTTATAATACTAGTTCCATGAAATAAAGTCAGTCGTTAACTGAGTGTCAAGCTGCCAAGTTGTTCACTTCTTTTTTCTACAGATATAAAATTGGCGACGAGGAAAACGAGAAATAGTAAGACGCGAAGATTGTGTAAATATATCTGGGCTACATGCCAGAATTTCCATTGGAAGTGTTATAAAACATTAATAAAGTATTAAAGAAAAATAAAAAAGTATAAAACCGTAAAAAGATTAGAAGCATTCACGTGATTTTTTTACTCCCAACGGTTAAACTGTGCAATACACTATTTACTCAGAATAAGTTAAGTAGTATAAGTGTACCTATGTATGTACGGTGATGAAAAAAAAAAAATAGAGGAGAAGCAAATATTTAACGAAGTTCAACCACAGAGTGAAGAAGAGGAGAAACGACTTAGCAGTGACACAGTGAAAGAAGAATAAATCAAGATGACAAGCTTCATAGGGAGAGTAGAATTTTTTAATATTGGAGATGATCTTACCTCCTATATCGAAAGAATGTCCCACTTATTAAAATTAAATAAGGTAACATCAGATGAGGACAAAGTTTCTTTTTTAATTGGCGTAGGTGGCGCTGAGTTATATAAAATTGCAAAAACGTTAGTTGCACCAGCTTAGCCCGAGACATTAAAGTTCGAAGAGCTTATACAACAGATCTACTGTATCGACCAAAGTGTTTCACTCTGACGATATGGAAATAGTTCAAGCGATTCACCTGAATACTTCCTTGTAGATTTTCTTGTTTTTGATTAATAGTTATGCCTCTTGCCTCTGGTGGGAGAAAGCTATAACTTCAATTATTAATTAGAACACTCAACTCGATTTGGCTTTAATGAATTGCCTTTCTTTATTTCTTACAATTCTATTTACATAAAATTAAAGCTTACTTAGCTATTACTAAAAGTGTGCCAGAAGGGCTGAACAATTAATTGCATCACCACATAATGCTGACTAGCCCATTTGACCCAACAATAAATGAATACGAACTGTGTCAATAGCCCTGTACACACTTTACAATTAGTTGGACAGACTTCGTTTGATGGAAGTTGGATGGTCTGATGAACTTTGCGTTCACACTTATCCAACTTGTCGTCCAACTTTATGTCACATACCTATAAACTCCCTCCAACTTCTAGATTTTCAAAATTTTTTGAAAACCATCCAACAAATTGGACAAGCGGTCGTATGAAGAATTCACACTGTCAAACATTGGTTTGTCAAACCTAGGTTTGTCCAACTAATTGCACAGTGAGAACAGGGCTAATGAAAATGAATATGATATCTGTGTCATAATACGTAATAATAAAAGTGTAATCGCTGTGATTCATGTTTTGAAGTCAAATGGGCATATAGTGCAGCTGTACGAATGTACAATGATTATTTCAAATGTGTAACTTAGAAATGTTAAACTTAAATTATTAAATGAAACAATACTATAAATGTAAATACAATCCACAAATATAAATGTCAAATCAAATGTAAATAATAACATAGAATTTGTTCTTAATATGACTTTTGAAGTATATACAAAGTAAATACAACCGATTTATAACGAAATTGAAGTGGACGTGTTTTCATTTTCTTAAGGAAGTTTTTTTTTAAGAGTATTTTTTTTTTCCCCTAGTTTTTTTTAATAGAAACAAAACCTAGTCAGATTATTTGGTCCTTCTTAGAACCGTTTTTCATAAACAATCAAGTGACTTTTCATAAACAGTGTGTGTGTGAAAGAACTAAACTTTAGACAATAAAGTACGAACTTATATAGTTAGTTGGAAAATATATATGTATGTACATATATATACAAGATAAGTGCATTAACAAAAATCATTTTAGTGATTAAAAACTAACTACTTATAGTTAAATCTATTTCGCGTTCCAAACCGAAATAACGTCGCGTCACGCAAAAAATTATCATCTTCAAGAAGATACAGGAACTGACGGCAGCTGCAGCTGATTTTATACGTGAGTTTGCACATATTTTTTTAATCTCTGTTGTATTCTGAAAAACAAATATATTGGTTAAAATGTCGTACAAATTTGGGGAACTTCAAAGTGGTTTACTTACGACCATAAAAAGAGACATTGTCGACTTTAAAAAGTCGCCAAAAGGGCGCCTGACCCGCTCATATGTGGCTGCAAGGTTGGCTAAGTTGGAGGAAGACATCGCCACGTCAAAAGTCTATAATGAGGCCATCATAGGAGGAAACCATCTGGAGACGACAATGAAGAAGCAAGATCTTCTGGATGTGTACGACCAGATTATGGACATTTCCATGGATTATCGTGTGGAGCTCATGGAGGCGTTGGAAAGACACAAACATGTGCCCACAGCAGACGCCAAGGCAGCATGTTTGGACTAAACGTCGCAACAGCCGTCATCTCGGTCGGAGATACGGCTCCCGCGCATCGACCTGTCCAAATTTGATGGCGCGTATACCAGCTGGCGAGCCTTCCATGATCGCTTTGGAGCGTTGGTGCACAACAACAGCAGTCTGGCCGACATAGACAAGCTGCACTTTCTACAGTCGTGTTTGATTGGTGACGCCGAGCGTTTCCTGCAAAACTTGTCGGTCGAGGTGGCCAATTATGAGAAGGCGTGGGATTTGCTGAAGGAGCGCTACGATCATAAACGCATTCTAGTGCATTTGCAGATGCAAGCTCTGTTTGGGCAGTCTCCTATGGTCCGGGAAACTGCGAAAGGTTTGAAGGAGTTGTTATTTACAACACGGGAGTGTATGTCAGCGCTGGAAAACATGGACGTTCCGGTCGATCAGTGGGACACAGTGCTTATTTGGTTCCTGCACCAGAAGTTGCCGTCATCTACGCAGAAGCTGTGGGAAGAGAAGATGGAAAACAGAAAAGATTTGCCGAAATTCGTCGAGTTTACGGACTTCTTGGACACTCGTTTCCGCACTTTAGAAGTTGTTGACCAGCAGGAGATGTGCTCCGCGTCAAAAATGAAAGCTGAAACACACGCCAACAACCGTTCTCGCTTTCAGAGCACGAAGGTGATGTTTGCGACGCCAGCATCTAAGCCAACAGGTAAGCCAGCCAGTAGGCAAGTAGGTAGGCCAGCAGTTTGGCCAACTTTTAACAGGGAGTCGGGAATGTGCAGTTTATGCAATCTGCAACAGCATTCAATAAGGAAGTGTCAGCGGTTCCTAAACATGGACACAGCGGAAAGGAAGCAGACTACTCGACGCCTGAGAGTTTGCGACAACTGCCTTTCTTCAGGGCATTTTGCACCGGATCTCACCATGCAGTTTTCAAGGAATCGAGTTCCACCACGAAACTGAGGGTCGTGTTCGACGCAACAGCGAAGACTTTGGATGGAAGTTCGCTCAATGATCGACTTTTGATGGGCCCAAAATTACAGTCGAGCATTATTGATCTGGTTCTTCGATGGCGAACCCACAGTATTACGTTTACGGCTGACATCGAAAAGATGTATAGGCAGGTGTTGGTGGATACACCGGATACATACTATCAGCTGATCCTGTGGAGAGACGATCGTGCATCTCCAATCAAGATGTTTCGGCTTAAAACGGTAACGTTTGGCTGGGCAAGTGCACCGTATCTTGCCATAAGAATTCTGAAGCGTGTAGCCGAAGATAAAGAATCGAACCTGCCGGAGGGCGCGAAGGTTGTCCGCTAGGACATGTATGTGGACGATCTCATCAGTGGTGCCGATACTGTGGAAGAAGCACGGCAAAGTTAATGATGCAGCGGCTTTGGGAACAAAATTGTGATTGGGATGTTACGGTTCCAGCTGTTTTGAAGAAAGATTGGGATGCTTTTCATCGAGAACTTCCTATGATCGAGACGCTTCGAATACCACGCTGGACTCAGATAAGCAAAACCAACAAGGATATCGAGCTGCATTGATTCTGTGATGCGTCGATGAAAGCATACGGTGCCGTAATATACGTTCGTGTGCTTGACAGTGATGGGAATATCCATGTCAACATGCTGTCAACATGCTCCTGGCAAAGACGAAGGTAGCTCCAAGTCAGCGTACGATCACGCTTCCATGTTTGGAACTTTGCGGAGCAGTAGTGTTAGCGCAGTTGATGCAGTATACTAAGGACGTTTTGGCTGTTCCCGACATCAAGATGTTTACCTGGACCGACTCAACCATCCGCTCGCGTGGATACGGGCCACTCCCGCCAAATGGACTACGTTCGTTGCCAACAGAGTATCCAAAATTCAGTGACTAGTGGGGATCGATTGCTGGGGACATGTTGCAACGCTTCATAACCCAGCCGATCTGGCGTCCAGAGGTGTGTATCCAGCTGAACTGACGTCATTGGAGACTTGGTGGATTGGTCCTGAGTTTTTACGTATTCAATGGGCTTTCAATGTTCCGCATCAACCTGTTGACATCGAAACTGACGAGGAACGTCGTACGTTGAAGGTACTAAGCGCTTAAGTCAGTCAGGATGATCGCATACTTCAAAACATCTGCGACTGTTCGAGTGTGTTGAAGGTGATTCGAGTTGTCGCCACATGTTGTCGTTTCGCAACAAAATGTCGACGAAAAGCAGTTTCTGATGGCCCGTTTAGTCCAAACGAATTGGAAGCAGCGCGTATCATCGTCGTGAAGGCCGCACAGAACGAGATGTTCAAAGCAGAGCTTCAACAAATTTTGGAAACCTCGAAGATACCCAAGTCACTCAAAACTTTAAACGCTTTCGTTGATGCTGAAGGACTTTTGAGAGTTGGAGGACGCTTGGAGAATTCTCTCCTCCCTTATGACGCGCAACATCCGATTTTACTTCGAAATAGTCACCATTTTACCAACCTGGTTGTCAGAGATGCCCATAAGAACACCCTGCATGGCGGCATCCAACAGATGATCAGTTTCATCCGCCAAAAATATTGGATTGGCCAGATACGAAGAAGCGTAAAATATCACCTTCATAGATGCACTTCTTGTTACCGGCAAAAGGCATCGGAAATGCAGCAGTTGATGGCAAATCTACCTGCACCTAGAGTACAGATGTCACGACCGTTCAGTCATACTGGAGTTGACTACGCAGGACCCATTGAAATAAAAAGCTGGAAGGCTCGAGGTGCTAAAATACTAAAAGAGTATTTTGCAGTATTCCTCTGTTTGGCAACAAAAGCCATTCACTTGGAAGTCGTGTCTGACTTAACATTCCAAGCATTTTTAGCAGCATTTCGACGGTTTACGGCCAGGAGAGGTAGCTGCAAACAAGTCTACAGCGATTGTGGAACTAGTTTCGTCGGCGCTAATAATGAATTAGCCAAAATGTTGAAGGACGCGAAGCACGATTTTAAAGAAATTGCTGAAAACCTATCAAATCATGGAACAAATTGGCACTTTATTCCCCCAGCTTCTCCACACTTTGGTGGATTATGGGAAGTGGGAGTGAAATCGGTGAAATACCATTTAAAACGCGTTGTTGGAACCGAAAGGCTTACTTTTGAGGAGCTCACAACGCTTCTAGCTCAGATAGAAGCGTGCCTGAATTCGAGACCCTTATGCCCGCTCTCTGACAGCTTAGATGATTTGGATGCGCTAACTCATGCGCATTTTCTGGTAGGCGAATCCTTACACGCTGTGCCACAAGGCGAACTCAACAACAACATTACGTATATCGACCGATGGAAAAGAGTACAAGCGCTGGCGGAAGGTTTTTGGAAAAAGTGGAGTTCCGAATACCTTGCACGGTTGCAGCAACGTCCGAAATGAGCTCAAGTTCAAGAAGCTCCCAAAATAGGAGACCTAGTCTTGCTCAATGATGAGCGGCTTGCACCGACTTACTGGAGTCTTGCCCGAATCGAGGACACTCACGCGGGAATGGATGGACTTGTACGCGTTGTCACGGTTAAAATACAAAACGGAAACTTCAAACGACCCGTCGCGAAAATTTGTTATTTACCATCTAACAAACACCAGGAACAATCGGCGTTAATATAAAAATTAATTTCTAAAATATAAGCTGTTTACCGAAACATTTCAAAAGGTATGCTGTTTTCAAAACGCGGAACTTGAATTACGAAGTAAATCAACACATTTTTCATGCAATTCGTCATTCTACACAGCAATCAACCCATCTGTACAAAACAAAAGTTAAAACACATCATCGTTCAAAAACACCAATCAACACATCTTTAAAACCATCTGCAAAGCTATTAAAAAAACATCAGTCAACACATCTTTAAAACCATCTGCAAAGCTGTTAAAACAACATCAATCAACACATCTTTAAAGTATCTGAAAAGCTGTTCAAGAAATAATAAAACCAACAGGAACCTTTTTTAAAATCATCTTTATTCAAGGATATAATAATTTACAAAAATTGCACGAAAGGCAATCAAAGCAGTTCGTATTTAATGCTGTGCTGCAACACCGCACACACAAAATCAAACTCATAATATAAAATGAACTGCAAAACCCAATTTATTATGAAAATCTTAATACACAAAATCAAATTTTTAAAATACATCAGTTTCAAGGCATTTTGGCATGTTCAAAGGGAACATCGAAAACAGAGCCGAGAGACATCGCACGTCGAAAGTCGATTTCCCGTCGGCAAAACAAAACAAAAAAAAATCGTCGTCGACAAGACACATTTTTAGTAAAAAATATCTGTGCACTGCAACAACGCATACACAATATTAACAAATAATAACATGCTGAAGCAATGCACATATTTACTAAATAAATTATTACCGGCATAAACCACAAAATGCACTGCCATTTTAAAACCAAAAAAATCCACATCACATAGAAAAAAAAAAAACCCACGAAATGTCAAATGCCGTCGGCAAATGCATTTGACAATTTTGCACTACAGAGCTGATCAATATTTAAAGGTCACCAAATTATACAGTCCACTGAAGTAAAATGAATTAAAGCACTCATAATTTTCAATAATTTAAACACTCCTAGAACTTAATAAGACTTACAAAATTCGCGAAAAATTTCCGAATCAGAATCGCGAGTTGTTTACAAAAAAAATGTAAACAACAATTCTAGTCGAAAATCGAACTTTTCCGACTAGAAAGGGATGGCACTTGGTCACGACAAATATGCCTTGCCATCGAACAAGTACACACACACACACACACACACACACATATATATATCCAGCTATTAAAACGAATAACCTACGCGCGAACCCCGAAATCCACGAATTAAATTGTAAAATCTGCACAATTACACACACACATACATATACGCACGCTAAACAAAAATCGAAATTAAAATTATAATAAATTGAACATTCACGATATCAAATAAACAAAACAGAAAGATAACACAATACAACAATCACCCACAAAATCAAAATTTAATAAAATATATTGAAATCAAATATAACAAAAAATAAGAAACACTCATCCTCGAATATATGCGGGTCGGCATACATAATGTCATCCATTAAACTTTAACCATGAAAGCTGCGGGAGACCCTACGCAACGTATTCCATCCACCGCACCTACTTCACATTCACAAGCAGAAAACCCATAAGCACAATTAAATGATTTATAAAACAATTACACTTGAAACAAAACTCACTTTTATCAAGAAAAAACCGCGATTAAAATGATCAAAAGAAAGCATGCCGGCACCATGCTTCTTCACAGTTCACACCTTCAATACAATATGCAAATACAATGGAATTAATTGCCTACTGCTACTACTACTATATGATGGAAACTGGAACCACAACCACCACCGGTGTGAATGTCATTCACAAATAGTATGTGGGCATCAAAGTTTCTTTTTCATGGGTGTATATGGGATTAAGTTGTTTTTATAATGCACTAATACTCTTGTCTTTTTACATGTAACTTATTCGTCCCACTAGCGTGAAATATTATGGGAGTGGGAAGTCAATGCTGAAACCGATGAGAAACGGTGATGGTAAATAATTACTTAACATCCCCGCTACATCGAACTCAAGTCTTAAAATTCAACATATAGAGGCGGGAGAATGTACGAATGTACAATGATTATTTCAAATGTGTAACTTAGAAATGTTAAACTTAAATTATTAAATGAAACAATACTATAAATGTAAATACAATCCACAAATATAAATGTCAAATCAAATGTAAATAATAACATGGAATTTGTTCTTAGTATGACCTTTGAAGTATATACAAAGTAAATACAACCGATTTATAACGAAATTGAAGTGGACGTGTTTTCATTTTCTTAAGGAAGTTTTTTTTAAGAGTATTTTTTCCCCTAGTTTTTTTTAATAGAAACAAAACCTAGTCAGATCATTTATGTATATTGCTTAATATAATATTATGTGTCATACAATTCTATGCGTAGCTAGAGTGTAAACACCTTTTAAACTTTCCAACAATTTTCTTTTTTAATTACTTTTATTATCATTATTATTTTATTTTTATTTCTTCTTCATTTTTATGTAACATTAAATTATTATTATTTTAATTATTTATTTATTAATTATCTTTAACTTTATCATCTTCCGCTGCTTTCGACACTAGTTACTTGTGAACTATTGATTGTGGCTATCGCTGCTTATCAACACTAATTGTTATTTTATTATTTTGTATAAAAATTGATAAAGATAATAAATTCAAATTCAATTCAATTCAGAGCTAGTAGTGAAATTGAAAGCTCATTTTGATCCAAAAAAAAAACATTACGGCAGAAAGGTTCAAATTTTTAAAACGAGACCAGTTAACAGAAGAAACAATATCTGATTTCATAGTTGCAATCAAAAGCTTAGCTGATAATTGCAACTACGGTGAATTCTTGGCAGAAGCTTTGAAAGACCGCCTATTGATGGGATTAAGGGACACGAAGATTTAAAGAAAATTAATAACAAATGTTAAAATTAACATTCGTTAAAGCTTGCGACACTGCTTTAAATATGGAGCTCATCCAGGCTGAAATACAGATCATTAACGGATCAAATAAGACAACGAGTTCGACAGTAAACTGGGTGAAACGTAGAGAAGGAGCAAACGAAGTGAAACGGAGAGACGTAGAAAGTGACAAGCATATCTCGAAACAACGGCAGAGGGACGGAGCAACCCAGCAACCCAGACGAAATATTCAATGTCATTTTTGTAAAAAGTGGGGCCACATACAAAAGAACTGTTATCTAGCGAGGAATTCACACAGGTCGAAAAGTAGAAGTAGAAGTTTTAGTACTAATTACAGTAGAGAGTATAAAAATATTAATAAATTTGAAAGTGAGGATGTAATAGTAGATAATACTAATTTGGATATGTTGTTGTGCTGGCTGTTGTTGGTTTTGCTTCTTCTAGGCTGGATGCTGCTGGCTGGGGATCGATATCGCGGCTTTTTTAGCTGCGGTCCCACGTTGCTGCTCTTCTGTAGCGGCTTTCTTTTCTTTGTTTTTAACAGCTATTTTACTAGCTTGCGCAGTTTTAATATTTGCAGCCTTTGTTCTTGTAGGCTGCTGTTTTTCATTGGCGGTTTTTTCTTTCGCGAGCAATTGTTTTTGTTTGGCCTCGCTTTCCGCTTGCCTTGCGGGCCATTCGCCTTGCTTTTATCAGAGCTATTTCGGCACACAGTTTCTCCACTGTTGTTGTCAGCTCGTGGAGTCGTTTGCCTTCCTCGTTATCTTCATTATCATCGTCACCGTCACCGTCTGCTAATGCAGCGAACGAGTTGTTGCTGTCGGTGTAACGGCCCTCACCAATATTCGACTCGTAATCACTTTCACTGCAGGTTGACATACTCTTGTCGTCGACATCCTCCTTATCGCCCAGCGCCTTTTGCTTGCGGGGCATCGTGGTATTCAGCTTCGCTTTGCACCGCCTTGTTTTAACTGCAGTTGTTGTTGTCACTGCTGTTGTTGCGGTTATCGCCGCTACTTGATTTGCGGTTGTTGCCGCCGCTGAGCGTGTTGTTGCTGCTTTTGCAGTTGTTCTTGTTGCCAACGCTTTAGTTGATTTTGATGGACCGGCGAGGTCCATCACAGCACTATCACAAACTCCTCTATACGTGATTTCGGAAATTTTTCTTTAGATTCATTTTTATTCAATTTTTCTTATATCTACTTACATGCTAACAAAAATGTGTAAAATTAGCTCAATTAACTTACTGACCCTAGGCGGGTACTCTAAATTATTCAATATCTTAATACTAGTGCCTTTCGGCCTTAAGATACATTATGAATCAAAACACGAACTAGTTAAAACTAAGAAAATTTTAAAAAACTTAGAAAGATCATGTTTTTTGTTTTCTTAAAACTAATTAAAACTAATTAAAACTACTTAAATCTACTTAAAACTAGAGCAGCCACAGAAGCTTTTGGATTTTTTTTTTTTTTGTTTTTGTATTCTGTAACTTTTTTTTTTGGATTTTTGTATTTTAAAAATTTTTTTTGGTTTTTTGTATTTTGTAATTTTTTTTTATTTTATGTTTTTATTTTTTTGTTTTTTTTTTTATTTTGTGATTTTTTTGTTTGCCACTGTGCCCACCCCCTATACCCTAAGAACTTACACGCTAAACCTGTGTAAGCCAGGCATTGGCGACTCGCTATCATTATCAAATTCTTGTTGTTGCTCCGACAACCACCAGAACATTTTCGACGTTTTAACAACGTCACGACGATCGCTATCTGAAACCGCCCTACTGAACCGGAGGAGCTCCTCAGCTTCTCCGCCTACTGCGGTGACGTCTCGGTTGTAAAGGAGCCGTCGTTCCACGGACTTATGTCAGAGGTGGTAGATTAGCGGAACCTCCAACCTATCCTGAATCAGCCCTACCATATCAAAATAGAGGAAAGTCTCCGGTGGGACAAATCCACTGAAGCGCGTTTTCTCCATATATTCAGTGTTGGGGTAATGAGCCCCAAAAATCAGGCCATTGGTCGAGGTCATTGCTCTTGCAGTGTGACCACGAGTCAGTTTTATAATGAAGTTGTCGATCCTGTTTTTTTGAGCCCCGTTGTAAGGGACCTCATTAGGATAATATTTTCTGTACTCCGACTCTGGTGTTCTGTGCAATCCAAGACAGGTACGCTAATAGATTCTAAACTTGTAAGTAAAAGTCGACCACGTTCTTGAAACTCGTAAAATGGAATGGTTTTATTTCAATTGTCAAATGACAGTTTCCGTTTTTCTGACATGATAAGTTAGGGTTCTGACATGATAAGTTAGGGTTCTACCATAAGAGAATTACAGGGTGACATTATTAAAACATATCAGTCTTTCCCACTTAATATTACAAAGCTTGATATCGTACAGGTTCAGTTCTCACTCTCTTCGACCTTCTTGGCTCAATGGCTGGTAGTTGCTTCTCATCAGGATTGGTTCTTCCTGTTGTAACTGACTCATGCTCCGAATCGACCTTTGGCTCAGTTGCTGGAATGCTTGGAACCTCAGTTGGAGCTTCGACCTCATTTTCCTTGAATTCACTGCCGGGGTTGGTCTCACTTCTTACTATTGCTTCTTCTAATGTTGTGTGTTGGCTATCTGTTGGAAGATATATAGGTTCACTCTTTGAAAAATTACCTTCAACTAGTGTAGATAGAAGGTGTCCATCTCGTTTAGTAATTTTCCCAAACTTCCATCTACACTCTTTGTTTTGATAAAAACGAACTTGAACCAAATCTCCGATATTGAAATAGCGTTTGCATTCTGATTGTCGTTCCTTTTCTGTCATCGAGGGCCGCAACATATCCAGCCTAGTACGATAGGGAAATTTTAACATCATTTCCGCTGAGCTTTCACCAGTAGTCGAGCTAGTAGTTTTCCTATACTGGACTAGAAGTCGATGAAGCTTAGTATGGAAATCTCCCGAATCGTTTTTGGATGAATCTAACCCATTCTTTAAAACCTGGACAAAACGTTCAGCCTGGCCGTTCGTAGATGGGTGAGCTGGAGAGGTACGTTTGTGTAAAATGCCGTTGGATTTTAAAAAGTCTTGGAACTCCTTTGATGTAAAATTACTGCCATTGTCGGAAACTAGGACCTTCGGAATTCCAAATCGAGCGAATATTTGCCTCAATGCACATATAGTGTGAAAACTCGTGATTCTGTTCATTGGGATGACTTCTAACCACTTTGTTTTAGCGTCGACAAAAACGAAAAAATAGCGTTCCATAAATGGCCCAGCAAAATCAACATGTAACTGCTGCCACGGTAGGGTTGGGACCTCCCAAGGGTGCGTGACTACTTTTGTTGGTTCTCTTAGCACTCTTGCACAATCCCGACAGTTCTTAACAAGCTTTTCGATGTCTCGATCAATGCCCGGCCAAAAACAATAACTTCTGGCTAACGCTTTCATCTTGACGATGCCTATGTGTGCAACATGTAACTCATTTAGTACTCGTGGACGTAACGAAGTAGGTATTACGATCCGTATTCCGCGATATATACATCCATTTTGCAGCATCAGTTCACTGGTCATTTTCTCATATTTTGTCTGATCTAAGCCTGTCCCGTTTTGAAGTTTAATTATTAATGAAGACAACTCTTTATCCCTATTGATTTCATTTAAAATCTCTTTGTAAGTGACTGGCAAGTATTCGTCCCAGATTTGGTACACTTCGTGATAGTTACTAGAATTTACATCGGAAGTATTTATTGGGTTCCTGGCAAGAAAATCAGCATTAGTATGTTCTTTTGTATTTCTATGTTGAATTGTGTATTTGAATCCGTCTAGGAATTGCGCGTAATGTAAGAGACGTTACGCCGTAAGTAATGGTAAATTTTTTTCTGGATGAAGGATGGAGGCCAGGGGCTTATTATCGGTTATAAGGGTAAATTCCCTACCATAACAATAATTGAAAAATTTGTGCAGACCCCAGAATATTGCAGTAGCCTCCTTATCCAACTGACTGTAGTTCGATTCTGATTTACTTAAACTTCTGGATGCATACGCAATCGGCCTTTCTCCTAGAACAGTTAAATGAGATAATATTGCTGATAATCCAAAGGGTGAAGCATCTGTAGCTAGCAAAAGAGGAAGTTTTTCATCAAATGGGATTAACACATTATCACTCATCATTTCTTTCTTTAGTCCCTCGAATGCGTGCTGGCACTCTGCCGTCCACTTGAATGTTTCCTCCTTTTTAAGCAAATGGTAAAGTGGATGTAGTTTTGTCGATAAATCTGGTATAAATTTATGGTAGTAATTTACCATACCAAGAAATTTCCGTAGCTCTGTTAGCTGAGTGTGTGGTTGAACATTTATAATGGCTTCAATTTTTTCTTTGGTCTTGTGCAAGCCATCTTTGTCAATGGTTTGGCCCAAGTATACAACACTTTTTCGAAATAATTTGCACTTCGGAGCATTTAAATGAAGATTGAATTTTCGTAGTACGTTCAATAATATTACTGATCGCTCAAAAAGCTCCTCGAGAGTTTTTGCCGCCACAATGAATCATCTAAGAACCAAGCCACTCCCTTAAGATCTCGGAGTATATTATCCATAACTCTTGTCCAAATGTTAGGTGCTGTCTTGACTCCAAACATTAGTTACTTCACCTTGTAGAGACCCAAAGTAGTTGTGATGGTTTGCATTTGGGCACTTTCCTCTGACATGTTGAGGTGTAAATAAGCCTTGAATATATCGAACGTTCAAAAGTATTCACCACCCTTTAACTTATCATACAATTCTTGAACTTTTGGAATAGGATAATTATCATTCATAATGCATTTGTTCAATGTTACCTTATAATCCGCGCACAAGCGAATCGATATGTCCGCCTTAATGATGGGTACAATAGGAGTTCCCCAATCGGAATGCTCGACCTTCTCCAATATACCCTGCTTTTCAAAGCGTCTTATCTCCTCCTCAATCAGCTGCCGGATAGCATATGGTGCTGCCCTAGCCTTTACAAAAATAGGAAAAGTTCCTTCGCGCAGTTTTAAAACACCTTTGAAGTCCGGAATGGTTCCTACTCTTTGCTGGAACAAGTCACTAAGATCCTCAAACATCTTCTCCTTCATACGTTCTACATCTCCATTTCCTGCAAGGGTATTAATAGTGTTTATTCCAAGCAAGTTAAGAGCATTTACCCACTCTCGCCCCATGAGCGAGTCGAATTTGCCATGCACTAGGTATAACTGGGATGTAATTTTCTTATTGTCGCATTCAATTTCCACGTCGGACTTACCAAAAGCTGGGAAAATCTCATTGCTATAGGTTTTGAGCATGACCTTAGTAGGTTCAATTTTAGCATTTGGCCAGTGGTTTTTAAAAGTGTTGGCATTCATGACAGATATTGCTGCTCCGGTGTCTAATTCCATTTCAAATGGAACTCTATTTATTTTTAGATTATCGAAGTACTTACCACAGCGATTGTCAATACAACTTGTAAGTACTTTCACTGCTTGCATACCTTCTCTTTCGTCATTTGCCAAGTTCAGTGCGTTTATTTCGTGTGGGTTATCTGTGTAATCTGTCTCTTCATCTTCCTCCTCCTCCTCATCCGTTATCACTTGTACTTGGAACGTACTAGTATCTCTCGCAAATGATCGCCTTTAAATGAAGACGGACGTAGTATGACCTGCTTTTCGGCACTTTTTGCAAAACAAGTTCGTCTCTCGACACCTGTTTGCCATGTGGTCTGGCTTCCCGCATCGAAAACAAATGATTCCCCCTTCCTTTAGTGAATTGTTGGTGGTCTTTCGTACATTTGTATGTACCGTGGATTCAGCTTGATTTCCCTGTGCCGATCCCCATGTTTTTCTCTTGACTTGCATCTGGTGAATATTATTCATTGTACGGCATTCGGTTTTTGATGATTCTATTGCAATTGGAATTGAGAGAGCCTTATCTAGTGTTAGATCTTTTTCTTGAAGAAGTCTCTCTTTAATATCGGTGTCTCTTAATCCTCTGATAAACTGCGAACGTAAATGAGTAGCAAGTGTAGGTTTTTTACATGAATCGCACGAGAAATTGCAGTAGTAGCTCAATTTCTTTAATTCAGCTAAGAAACTGGTAACTGATTCGCCTTCGTCTTGTACTCTTAGTAAGAACTTGTGTTGTTCGCAAATCTCATTCGGTTTGGGGCTCAGATGATTCTTGAGGATCTCAATTAGATCATCATATGATTTTACCTCAGGTTCGTCTGGAGCTGTCAAATTTGATAAAAGCTGGTAGTATTTGGCGCCTATACAATTTATCAATACTTGCCGTTTTTTTGTTGGATCAGTGATACTTCGCAGAGCAAGGTAATTTTCTAATCGCTTTATGTAATTCGGGAATAGTTCTTCATTTTCGTTGTAGGAATCAAAATGCAGGTTAGAAGCATTTGATGTTGCTGGTTGAACTTGTAAGTTCTGTAGTGCATTGGTTAATGCGTTTATTAATTGTTGGGCAGCGGGGTCCATCTCTTAAGATTTTTCTTAATCTCAATTAAAATTCTCGTCGCCACTAATAGATTCTTACCTTGTAAGTAAAAGTCGACCACGTTCTTGAAACTCGTAAAATGGAATAGTTTTATTTCAATTGTCAAATGACAGTTTCCGTTTTTCTGACATGATAAGTTAGGGTTCTGACATGATAAGTTAGGGTTCTACCATAAGAGAATTACAGGATGACATTATTAAAACATGTCATACGTAGACACTGTCTCTCAAACACCCGAATCTTTTCACATTTGAGACGCTGTAACATTGAACCACACGGGACACCCATAGACAATCATTGGCCTTATGAGGGCCATGTAGCAAATCACCTTCACTCTGCTATCAAGTTGACTGCTGTGAAACAGTCGCCTTGTCAGCGCAAAGGCTCCTCTAGCCCTGGCCAGAGCCGCATCCATATGTTTGTTAAAATATAGATACTGATCTAGCCAGATGCCAAGGTACTTGACTACTACTTTGCTTGGCAGTGGGTGGCCAACTGGCTTTCGCCAGTTCTTTCTCGTATCCCATGAGTCCCGAGCCAACGGGGTTCTAAACACTATTGTTTCCGATTTCAGAAAGTTGATTTTCAACTGCCAGTCATCGCAATATTGCTGGATCTTATCGAAGTCACGCTGCAAAAGTATTCTGATGACTTCGATCTTTGGACCTGTTCTGTACGCAATAAGGTCGTCGGTGGCGTACGCTATAGCATGGTGAAGAGAACCAATTAGATCGCCGGTGAAAATGCTAAATCGAATAGGAGAATTCACCGCTCCTTGTTGCAGACCGTTCTGTATTTTAAAAGTTCTGGTAGAAGTTCTATTGCAACTTTTCACAACAAACGTTCTACCATGAAGCATGTCATTCAGAATATATAGTAGTGGTTTACTCATGCCATATCTGATCAACTTAAAAAAAAGACCGTCTAACCAAACGGTATCGAAAGCCTTCTCCAATTCAACCAGACATGCACCCGTACACTGATTTTTAGCTTTGTTCCATTGAATATCAGATACTAGTTTAGACGCGGCATGTGTGGTATCATGACCCGCCTTTAAACCGAACTGATTTTCTGGAATAATATGTTTGTCCTCAGCCCATGTGGACAGAGCTCTATTGAGAACCTTCTCGAATACCTTGCTGATGCTCGGAAGAAGACTAATTGACCGGAGATTTGCTGGATTGGAACCATCCTTACCTTTTTTAAGGAGAGGATGGACCACTGCCGTGTTCCAACGCACTGGATAATTTGCATTATTCAGCGCATTGTTGAACAACGTGGTTTATATGTCCACCGCTTCCGCAGGGAGGTTTCGCAGCTCAACATTGGGTATGCCATCGACTCCTGCTGACTTCTTTTTCTTTATTTTGTGAAAGATGTCCAGGAGGTCCATCTTAGAAACGAACAGGGTGTTATCCCCGTTTTGCTGGGTGATGACTGCATTTGCAAGTCAGTCGTCATTGAACCTAGTGAAACCAGGATTCTCGGATCGCCAATGCGAGATCTCGTCTCGAAGATAGAAGTGTCCAACGAAGGCTCTATTTTCAAGGTTATTCAGGCGAATGCACTCATTCACCTTATATACTCGCTCGAAAACAGCACCCACCGTCTCTACCTTTTCTTGAGCATCTTCCACTATAAAGTGGTCATCATCCAAGATGGCCTCATCCGGATCTATTCCTATTGTCAGAAGTAAGTCTTTGTTCTCTGTCGTCCTTTGGAGTTCAATACCCTGAAGGTCATTTTGATCTTTTCTCCTAAAGACTTTGTTTATTTCCGGAAACATACTCGGATTGTTGGACTGCACAGCACGAATTTTATTGTTCCAGAAACATGAAATGGAAACTCTATAGTTTTCTTTAATAAGTTGTTGGAGATTTTTGATCTATGACCTCAGAGTTCTAATCTCCAAATCGTGTCGGTCAATAAACCTCCTGTGCAAGAGTTTGAGTCTTGACAGGAGTCTAATTTATTGTTTGTAAAGTGCGTCTATTGTCGCGTTTCTGTACATGTTCGTTGGATCGTTTTGCCTATACTTAGGAATTGTCCTGTATTGTACTACGGATTGCATCCTCCATACGTTGCAGGTATCCATCGATCTCAACGTTCGAAGGATTCCTGTTGCATGGTGGCGCGATACCGTTCGAACGAAGTTCCCTTGAGACGGCACCGGAAAAGCGCGGCCAACGTGTCTTACCAAAGTTGTAAGAGTGCGTCGGCACGTACTCCTCCAGTTCCACAAGGTCGTTCGGAAGCAGTATGACGGTGGCAAGTCCACAGTGGTCACTGTCGTACTCAACCATCGTCAAACAATTTTTCGTCCATCGAAGAATGTCGTCGGTCAGTCTCAGTCTTGAGTCTAAAAGCAATAGATCCAAATAAGAGCCACTTCGAGGATATGAAGGCCTGTCAGTAGCCAGCAGATCGACTTTACACTCAATGCTGTGGAGCCCCAGCCAATTGAATAGCTGGGTCCCCCTTGGATTGGCTAATTGATTTCCCCAATCTTGGTGCTTAGCGTTGTAATCACCGGCCAAAAGGAAATAGTTTTCTTCTGAGTTCAGTTTCAGACATCGAGAAAGTGTTTCAAGCTCTGTTATAAAACATGAATTTTGAGAAGCCTCCGGCGCATAGATCGCGACCACATACAAGCGCCTCCCCTGTTGGAGAGGGATGCCCTCTGCTTAACACACTAGGCTACTGCCTTAATTAATAACACTATTTCTATTTTACTAGTAACACACTATTCGGATTTAAAAGTCACTGCTTGCTAAAGTCATTAACACTTCCACTCACTGTAGCAGCTGCTGAATGACTGAAGATTTTTCAAAGATACATTCACTTTACACTTTTTTTTAAAATGAACGTTTTCAAGCGAGTCGAAGAAAAAAAAAAACAATTCGTTAGTAGCGGAGTACAAACTGATCCTCAAAAGCTCGGACTTGCCTGAATCGGTGGACATTAGTGCAATTAACGAATTTTTGTTTGCTGATGGTTACAATATCGATGCTACAAATAACAATACGGAAATAACCGAAAGTAATCCGGTTGTTGTAGAAGTAACAGATTTGTTAGATTGGCCTGAAACGCCGTTACGTTAAGGTATAAAACCGCAAAAAAAAAATAATAAAAGCTTCGTTATTACCAACTCCACATGGATTGAACAGGGAAAAAGAAAAAAGAAGGAAAACTGATGATTGAAGAAGCAAAGGAAAAAAGAAAAGCTCTGGGGCTCGAAAAAGGAGAAGCTAAAACCTTAGAAAAATTATAAAAAATTGAAACAAAAAAGATTCCTTATAAAACTAAAGTAACAAAAATGTTTGCTCCCCCCAAAAAGCAATTTCCATCGGAAACTGTAACTTCCGGTGCGTTGACGAATCTTCCAAGTCTTCCCCCTACAAAAATGGGACCTCTGAAAACAATGACCTCCAATGTATTGGTTTCTATTGAGAACCCTCCCGAAAAACAAATGCTGCTGGATATTTATGATGAAGTTAGTCAAGAAAATATTTTTGTCATGAGCCCACTAAAGTCTGGAAACCACATACGAAACTTATTTTCGGATCCGAATGAAGATTTTGGAAACAAGAAAGTATGCGCTGGACAGATGTGCTTTTTCTGCACAAAATTTATGACAAAAACCGTTAGGACAGATAATTGCGGCATAAGATGCTCAAAGTGTGTGCGAGAGTATCACATCAAATGTCTTAATAAGCGTAACATCGAGTATCTTCCATTATTTTGTTGCTTCATTTGTTTAAAAAAAAACTGATTATATGACTTATTAATAAAAAAAAACAATTAAAACTAGTTTTTTATTTTGAAAACAAAAGATAATAAGTGAATAAAAGTATGTATATTTATTTTTAAGTTTTTATAATGAATAACCACTTCTTTGATTACATTGAAGGAGCCATTTTTGTTATGTTACTGTTTTTTTTTTTTTTTACTATACAGACTGAAATATTCGTCAAGAAGACTTAAACTAAATAAATAAGCAATTTATACAAGAATGCGATTTTTAATATTTTTTAATTATGTGCTGAAGAACATTTTTGTTTTTGTAGCGAAGTGAAAAAGTATAAACACTTAAAACCACTCGCTACATCCCTGCTTCATCCCAGCGCCCCAAGTGGCCAGAACAAATAATAAATGAAGAACCGATTCCAAATCGACGAATCGGCAAGGACCGGTTATTACTAGATTGTCAAATTCATTACTTGGTCGTCACTTGAAACTTTCGCGTCTCTTTCTATTTTTGGCTAAGCCAATTTATTAAATTAAAGTTTTTGAATAAAATAAATTGTAGTTTATAACGTTTGAACCAAAATTGTTTTTATTCGGTGGTATAGCAAATACCACATTTGGTGACCCCGACAGTAAACGTTAAATAAATATACGACTAAAAGAAAGAGAACACGCGGAGTGGCCACCAATTTTCGCCATTTTGTAAAGGCGAAATACCATAATCTGGTCGATTTGGCTGAGGTGCCACCACCATAAACACCACCACAGCCACTACCACGCCTTCAGGAATTTTAAAATAAAATCGTCGCGCCGACCACAGTGTCGACAGATTAAATTCCATTGAGGTTCTTCGCCGCCATCATCATTGCCATAGAATCGCCATCGTCTTCATCGCCATCGAAGTTCTTCGTCGCAATCACCGCCATAGCAGCACCGCCATCGTCTTCATCTCTATCGAGGTTCTTTGCCATTGCCACAGTCAGCATCACCGTCGCCATCTCTATCTTCGCCATCGTCATCATCTCCACCATCGTCAGCCTCAGCATTTTCATCATCATCGCCATTTTCGTCAACCCAACCAGACAGCATTCAATTTGGTACGAAGCAAACATATGCATATGCAGCACCAGCGCTGTCGCATACCAGTGCCGCCTACAAAGTAAAAAAAAATTTTCAGTACTAAAGTACAGTGAGTAACTCTCCTTTACATTATATTATTTAATATTATAATAAAAAATAAACTTATTACTTTATAACAACTATTTAAATACAAGTTTATACAAGAGTCTGAAATAATAAAACAGTTTTATAACGCACAAAGAAAAAGTGTCTCGTGGTAGGAGTTCGGTGTATAGATTATCTCGGTTGCGGTATTTTAAATTCGGGCATACGGTTGTTTTAGAATCCCGTTCTACCTCCTCTCGAGTGTCACATATATATTATATATTTTAAAGATAAAGTTTTTGTGGCGAGGATAATTTAACGGTTTGAATTCAATTTTTTTTTTCGGGTTTTCAATTAGTTTTGAGTTATTTAAAATGTCGCTCGACAGTAAGACTACCGAAAGCGCAGGGGGAAGCAACGAGGTTTTAACACAAGCCGCTACCGTTTCCATTCAACAAGCTTCACTAATTTCGATAAAAATTCCACCATTTTGGAATAATCGTCCCGATTTATGGTTTCTTCAAATCGAAACGCAGTTCCGATTAAAAAATATTACCGCAAGCAATACGAAATACGATTATTTAGTGGCGTCACTGAATAATCAAACAATGGAATCGGTAGCCGACGTTTTAGTTTCCCCTCCCGCGCAAGAAAAGTACGAAAATCTTAAGAAAGTTTTATTAGCTAGAAATAGGGATAGCGAAGAGAAACGGTTAGATGCTCTATTAAACAAAGTCGCACTCGGTGATTTGAAACCTTCGGAACTGTTCAGGAGTATGGAAACATTAGCCGCGGGGAATAACTTAGTTAATCCACCACTAGTTAAAAAACTTTGGCTAAATAAACTACCTTCTAACATTCGCGTTTGCCTCATGGCTGTTGAAGGATCTCAGTCGCAAAATGAACTTTTCGATCTGGCTGACAGGCTTCACGACACCTCAACAGTTTCCAGCTCTCAAATCTCTCAAGTTAATAAAACCGAAACTTCTACTTCAAACAGGGACCTGTTAGAAAAACTTGTGCATCGCATCGAACGTTTAGAAATGCGACCCACACATGCAAGTAACAGAGCGCCTAGAAATTTTTCGCGAAACAGTTCAAACAATAGGCACCGTTCATCAAGTAGAAAGGAGAATGAGAAAACGATTTGTTGGTTTCACAGGAAATTTGGAGAAAATGCGAGGAATTGTTCGAAACAGTTTTGCAACTTCAAAGACAGCAACCCAAAAAACTAGTTCGCCAGATCTCAGATGCGGCACTGAGGGAGGCAAACATTTCACGCCGTCTTTTCGTTTCGGATAAAAATTCTAAACTGCAATTCCTGGTCGACACTGGAGCAGAAATTTCGATTATCCCTCGCAAATTCTGCCAGCACGTTAACCAACCCAACGATTTCATTCTCCTTACTGCAAACGGTGGAAAAATACATACATATGGTTGCAAACGGTTAACAGTCGACTTAAATTTGAGACGCGTTTTCGATTTTACATTTGTAATAGCGGATATCGATCATCCTATCATAGGAGCCGATTTTCTGCACAAATTCAATCTCATAGTCGATCTTCGAAACAAACGCATCGTAGACAAAACTACTAGTCTTCAGATCAGCTGTCTAGTCAAATCCACAAACGCAGGTTTACCAAAATTTTTTTCAATTTCAAACGAATTCGGTGCTATACTCGACGAGTTTCCTGAACTGAAGGCTCCACCAGATTTCACCTTACCCGTCAAACATAATGTGGTTCACAGAATAGTGACGAAAGGTCAACTTCCAGCGCATAACGCCCGACGACTCAATCCGGAGAGGTTAGCAATAGCAAAAAGTCAGTTTCAACAAATGGTCGATTTGGGTATTTGTCGCGTTTCCAAATCACATGTCGCTTCACCACTTCACATGGTACCAAAGAAGAATTCTTTGGATTTCCGACCATGCGGTGACTACCGATGGCTAAATCAAGCAACGGTACCCGACAAACACCCAATCGCAAACGCTCAAGACTGCTCGGCTAACCTCAACGGTTGCTCGATTTTCTCGAAGATAGATCTAGTACGAGCTTACCACCAAATACCGGTAGCTGAGGAAGACGTCCATAAAACAGCCGTAATAACACCTTTTGGACTCTTCGAATTTTTAAGAATGCCTTTCGGCGTGCGTAACGGTGCGCAAACATTCCAGCGTTTTATGAACGATATTTTAGGTAACCTTTCTTTTGTTTTCGTCTATCTCGACGACGTTTTAGTTGCGAGTAAGTCTGTCGACGAACACAAAATACACTTAAGAGAAGTTTTCAAAAAGCTACAGGAACATGGGCTCAACGTCAATCTAGCAAAATGCGAGTTAGGCGTAGCTGAACTCAATTTTTTAGGCTATTGCGTTTCTAGCAACGGAATCACTCCTTCTGAGGAGCGTGTAAAAGCCATCAACGAGTTTCCTAGCCCCAACTCAATCAAAAAACTTCAACGTTTTCTCGGTATGATAAACTTTTACAATCGTTTCATGCCAAATATGGCATCTAAGGCTAAAATTTTGTATGAACTTTTAAAAACATCAAAAAACGAAAAACCAAAGTCAAAACAAACTTTCGAATGGTCAGACATGTGCGAAGAAGCGTTCCAAGTTCTCAAGCGAGATCTATCGCAGCGTACTATGCTTTTTCACCCAAAGCCGCTAGCGCTAACTAGCATTATGGTAGACGCTTCCGGCGACGCGATCGGAGGAGTCCTCCAGCAATACCATAATAATAGTTGGGAACCTTTGGGCTTCTATTCCACACGTCTGAGTCCGGCCGAAAGAAAATATTCGACGTTTGATCGCGAACTCCTCGCAATTTTTAAAAGCGTTAAACATTTTCGGTATTACGTGGAAGGAAGACAATTCACTGTTTTCACCGACCATAAACCGCTCACAAACGCAATTTGTTCAAAAACCGAAAAGTCACCTCGTCAAACACGCCATTTAGAATTCATAGCAGAGTTTACTACTGACATTCGTTACATAAAAGGTACTCAAAATATCGTCGCCGATACCCTATCAAGGTCATATGTCGAATTGATTGATTTTAGAAATGTCAGCATTCCAAGTCTTTTAAAAGAGCAAGAAAACGACGAAGAGCTCAAGTCAATTTTAAAACTTTCAAAAACATCTTACAAGTTAGAAAAAACACACATTCCAATCAATGACGTCGAAATATGGTGTGAAACTTCCACTGGAAAAATTCGTCCATATGTTCCTGAAATTTTCCGACGAACAATTTTCGACAACCATCACAAACTTTCACATCCAGGTTCAAAACCAATGCGTAAAATTATTACGACAAAATATTTTTGGCCTAAAATGAACAGTGATGTAAACAGATGGACGAAAAATTGTATTTCTTGTCAAAAGTCGAAAATTTCAAGGCATACTACTTCAAAGCACGGACATTTTCCTGTACCAGAAGGTCGATTTTCACATATTCATATGGATCTAGTTGGTCCATTACCACCATCTCAAGGTTTCACTTACTTACTTACCATCAAAGATCGTTTTTCTTCTTGGCCAGAAGCCATTCCGCTGAAAAATATGAACGCTTCAACTGTTGTTTCTGCTTTTGTTCAAAACTGGGTTTCAAGATACGGAGTGCCACAAACGATTACGACTGATCAAGGAACTCAATTTGAATCAAGTCTTTTCAAACAGATCTCAGAAACCCTCGGAACAAAACGAATCAGAACGACAACATACCATCCTCAAGCAAATGGATCAGTAGAACGGTTTCATCGGCAACTTAAAGATTCTCTCCGCGCTCATGAAGACAAACAAAATTGGTATTCCAACCTACCTTGGACTCTTCTCGGTATTCGCTCTAGTATAATCGACGATATTAATGTAACTCCCGCTCAACTTTTGTACGGACAAAACTTACGTTTACCGGCAGAATTAATTAAACCCAAACCATTAAATCCGATTTTAAATTCCGAAACAGCTAAGGAAATTACTCAAGCCATATCGCAAACTCGACCAAGTTCCAATAGAAATCGCGAGCAAAAATATATTTTCGTTCCAAAGGATTTGAAAAAGTGCAAATATGTTTTCATTAGAGAGGAGATAAATCGCGGAAGTCTGAACCCACCGTATAAAGGGCCGTTCGAAGTTATTAATCGTTTTGAGAAAAATTTTTCAGTGCTCATAGATAATAAAGAGCAAATAATATCTATTGACCGACTCAAACCAGCCTTTTACACAAAAGACAATGATTCGCAGACGAAAACAAAACAAATAACTTTCAATTTGCAGTAATACAAATACAAAGTTGTTTCAGATTTTTGTAGTTTTAATTTTTCTTTAAATAAAAAATCAAAAGCAATAAAAGGCCTTCAGCCAACAAAAAAACTCACTGTACAAACGAAATAAAAACCTCATTGTATAAATACTTAAGAAAAAACAGTCAATTTTGCATTATATAAAATAACTCATTGACACCTTAATATAAACAGTCAATTTTACATTATATAAAATAACGCATTGACATCTTAATATAAACAGTCAATTTTGCATTATATAAAATATCTCAAGTTTTAATACCAAGTTTAAAGTAATAAAATTATCTAAGTTTTATTGTAATAAAAACTTTTTCAGGGTGGAGAGTGATGTAGCGAAGTGAAAAAGTATAAACACTTAAAACCACTCGCTACATCCCTGCTTCATCCCAGCGCCCCAAGTGGCCAGAACAAATAATAAATGAAGAACCGATTCCAAATCGACGAATCGGCAAGGACCGGTTATTACTAGATTGTCAAATTCATTACTTGGTCGTCACTTGAAACTTTCGCGTCTCTTTCTATTTTTGGCTAAGCCAATTTATTAAATTAAAGTTTTTGAATAAAATAAATTGTAGTTTATAACGTTTGAACCAAAATTGTTTTTATTCGGTGGTATAGCAAATACCACAGTTTTTTTATTACTAACAGCTACTTTTTAACTACAAAGAATGAACTGTTTTAAAACAGTTAAACAAGCAATTCAAATAAAATAATTTAAATTTTTAATACATGTAACCCTAAGAGATTTTAAAATGACATGTTTAATTATTATTTTTTTTTTTTTATTATTATCATTTTTTTAATAGCGTTGAATGAAGTGTTTTTGCTATAATAAACTGTTTTATGACTTAACTTTGAAAAAAGTTATCATTATTATTATTATTATTATTTTTTCCTTTATTTCAAAAAGTAACAAACAAATTAGGGTTTACAAAGAATTTATGGACATGGCATGTTGCCGTCTGCCAGATAATGACATTTCTAATACATGAAGAGTTTAAATATAAAATTGATAGATTTGATATATTAATTTAACAAGAATAGATACCTATTGTAATATATACACTTAGGTGCAAAACTGTCCCAAGCAAGAGGAATTTGGTTTTATTATTATTGGTTTGGCATATTGAGAATGAGAACTGTTATAATATTGTAGGCCACCAATTGCACAGTAAAAAATATCAAGAAGCTAACCGTTATCTGCGAAATTCGAAGAACAGAGAAAGCATTTCATTGGGACAGTTATGCAACGACCGAGATAAGAAGAATAGTTTAGTTTACTACTTTGCTTAAGCTGGTTGCTTACCACCAAATTTTATTTTTATTAAATTAGTGTATGCTAAAATTGCATTTTCAGTTGAATTATTGAATTAAATTTAAAAAGTTGTGAAAATGAATTCCATTACAAAGTTTTTAAATAAAACGATAGTAAATAAATTTAAAGAAGGAGATTCCGTTAGGAAAATTGCACAAATATTGCAGGTAAGCAAGAGCTCTATGCAGAGAATAAGAATAAAAATTAAAGGTGGACTGAAAAAGAACGTTGGAGGAAGACCTAGGATATTGAGCTCTGCGGATACTCGACGAGTTATCCGACTTCTTGCAACAGGAGAAGCAATTTCGGCTTCACATGCCGCAGCACTAGTTCGCAGAGACATTGACAAAACAGTAAGCAAGTGGACAGTTCAACGTGCCCTGCATTCGGCCGGCTTTAGAGCGTTGGAGAAAAAAAAGATACCTATGCTTTCGAAGAAAAATATTAAAGCTCGACTTGAGTTTGTGAAGAAGTATGAGTCGTGGACAGATGATGATTGGAGTCGTGTCATATGGTCAGATGAAACAAAAATTAACAGATACTGTACAGACGGAAGGCAATGGAATTGGAAGAGAAAGGGAGAGAAGATGAATGTAAAAGATTTCATTCAAACTGTGAAGCACGGAGGAGGAAATATCAAAGTTTGGGGCTGTATGACTGTTTATGGACCAGGTTCTTTTCGGAAAATTGATGGCATCATGAAGAAGGAAATGTATCTTGATATTTTACAAAATAATTTAACAGAAACTGTTGAAAATATGCCGGTGCCTGAAAATGAAATAGTATTCCAACACGACAACGACCCCAAACATACTGCTAAAATAGTAAAGGAATGGTTGGAAAACCAAAATTTTCAAGTACTACAGTGGCCTGCACAGAGCCCAGACCTTAATCCTATCGAAAATTTATGGTCATACTTAAAAAAGGCTTTGTTGAACAACTACGAATCACCACCATCGTCAGTCAAAGTCCTGTGGGAACGGGTTCAAGAACAGTGGGATGAAATTTCTCCGGAATATTGCGATAAACTCGTCAAAAGTATGCCGAGACGATTGGCAGCCGTAAAAAAAGCAAAAGGACTTTGGACAAAAGGCACGAGTACGATAACTTTGGCGACAAAAAATAATAACGGTTTCTGATAGAAGGGTTCAATACAAGCATTTTTTACTATGGGAAGGGGGGTCTTTCTCCCCCCGTTTAGGCGGTAGGGGCAATTTTATAAAAAATGACTTAAATTCTAAAAAAAAATATTGTAAAATTTCATAAAAAGTATAAATTGTATCTGTAAGTTTTCCCGTTGTTCTACAATATTTTTTTTTAGATTTTAAGTCAATTTTTATAAAATTGCCCCTACCGCCTAAACGGGGGGAGATAGACCCCCCTCCCTTAGTAAAAAATGCTTGTATTGAACCCTTCTATCAGAAACCGTTATTATTTTTTGTCGCCAAAGTTATCGTACTCTCCCCGGACAAAATATTAAGGGCTTGAAAGTTAATTTTTTTTACAGCGGTGCAAAAGTGGTCCGATATCATTTTAGGTTTATTAGTACATAACAGAGTTGTTGCTGATTTAATTTTCATTATTTAAGTTTATTTGATGTTAAAAATATCAAAAATAAAATGTTTCAAGTTTCAGTTTATTTTTTTAATAAGAAGCATGATTTTCTCCTATTTTTGGGACAGTTTTGCACCTAAGTGTAAATATAATATTATTATATACAAAGTTCTTACAAAAATTATAACTTTAAGACGAAATAAGAAAATTACAAAGCAAATAAATATAGTATTATAATATACAAAGTTCTTGCAAAAATTATAGCTTTCAGACAAAATACGAAAATGATAAAGCCATTACCTTTTTTTTTTTAATGATAAATTAACCAGTTGAATCAAAATTTACTCAAAATTCAAAAACTACAAAAAACTGTTTCGATAAGCAAGAGCATGGTCACAATATTCATGGTCATATTTCAGGATTGGTCAAAAAGTGGAACGAATCTACTACCCTAATGCTCATTTCTCTGGTAAGAGAACACATAAACAAAGTGGGGCACACTCTCAAATTGAAAATCAAAACAAAAAACTGGCCGAGTTCATCTCGTCAAATATTAATGAGGAAGGTTATTTGTTTTCGCCAGCTTAGGTAGACAACAAAATCAAGGGCATAGAAAAAAGTGTCAGGAATGTTGTCAACCATAATAACAAAGCGGGGAACAATAGGCTAACTTGTCCATTTTATGAGTATGTGATGTTTTACTTTCAAATATTGGAAGAACTAACTTTATATTTTTACTTTCAGTGAACTCTACGAAGTGTTCAAAGACAGAGCCAGCATGTTCCCTGAGTTTTCCTTGGGAGCTGCAGGAGGTGGGTCTCGCTTTGTGCAGGACGTGGCAACAACGTCTGGCGCAGTACAACAGTCGGCGTGGCGGTCATATCGCAAGACATTTTATCATCAACTCTTACGTCTGATGACATCCTGAGGAAGTTTCTTGCTATGGAGATGGTGAGTTAAGTAAGTAAGTTTTTTTTCTTTTGTATATTAACTTTTTTAATTGAAAAGAACTTTTAAAATTTGTAAGCAATGACGGAACATTCTTATAAAAACAAATACTAAGCTGTCTTATATTTCTTTCTGAATCACAGTTTGACAAACAAAAAAGCCTTCTGGTTAGGGAGAAAACCAAAGGGCTTTTTTGGTTAGGGAAAAAACCACCCCCTATGAGTTGACCTTGTCATGGTGGGGGTGCTTAGGGTTATCTTCTCCAGCAATCCAGCTGCAGAATCTGACCAATCAACATAGCTCAAACAAGATCTTTGAAAACAATGGAAAAAGTCAATAAAAGGAATCAAAAAAGAACGATAATATACGTTCAAAAGTCGGCAGGCAGTTGCCAGTGACAAATTTATTGACGAAACGGAAAGAAATAGCGATTTGCGGAAGGGCTGGGGAGCCGACTTCAGTTCGAGGAAGGCCTCATAAGCCAACCAAGAAATGTGAAGAGCCCTCTGGTTCAAACGCCCCTCCTAAGGAGGATGCCCATACCAGTGGAAGGGTTGCAGTGACTCTTTCTAACACTTCCACTCATACTGTCCGTATTGAAGGGGCCCGGAGAAGACTATTGCAGCAAGCAGAGGGGCCGAGACTTTCGGTTCTAACGCGTACTGTGATGCATTGACAAAGGGGCTACCCTCATCAAAAACACTGCTCCAACCACCCACCTCATGCAGTCTAATGTCAAAGGATTCGAGGTCGACCAACCCGGACGGTACGGGTGCCAAGACTATCGGCTCCGTGGCTGAAAGGGGAGGATCTCCTTCGAGCTCCGGAAACACTCCCTTCCTCCCCCAAGTTGTATGTGAAATTGTGACTTACAGCGGAACTGAAAACGAAAGAGTATTCAATCCCCGAAACCCCAAAGGTGAAGGTGAAACTGTGACTTACAGTGGAACTGAGAACGAAAGGGTTTCCAATCCCCCTACCCCCCGAGTTGAAGGTGAAACTGTGTCTAACAGTGGAATGGACAGCGAAGGGAATCCCAACCTCCCTACCTTCTCAAGCCACAAAGTGAGGCGGAACGCGGAGAAAATTGCGAAGGTGTTAGGTGCGGTACCTAAACCTAAGCTTGATTCAACGCAATCTGCCAAGCTCGAATGGGCGATGAAAATCATTGCCATAAATGAAAAAAACTCTGCAGACTCAACGTCTAAGCGCCAGCGTTCGTTCGAGGTGTCAACCCCGAACGCCAATAGGCCTTAGGTACATAAATCAAGCACCCTCAGCTCCAAAAAGGACATGTCGTATAGTGACGCACTGAAGGGCAAAACCATTTTCGTTGTCATTGAGAGGAGTAACGCGGATGGTGCGACCTCTTTCGATCAATGGGCGATTATCATGAACAGGCTCTAGGCCTGCTACTGGACTCTTATGATAGAAAACCCAGGGGAACCTGCCATCTTTGAGGACGCAGGATGGTATCAGGGACGCGTCAGGTTAGTCGCTTTTGATGGGGAGAGATCGCGTGATCTGTATAAGTTCGCGATCAGTAGATAAGAGGGACTCTGGCCTGGTGATAAGCTCGAAGTCGTCTCAAAAGAGGATATCCCTTGCAGGCCTAAGGCTCGCGCTAGATTACCAGCAGAACTCCCCTGCAAAGACACGATCATGAAAATGATTCAATTTGGCAATCCTACCCTACCTACCCACGACAGGAAAGTCGCGAAGCTGGAAGAGCCGGAGGGTCACTATAGATCGGCTATAATAGTAACAATAGGGTCTCCCTAGCTCCCCTGGCTGCGACTTAAGGTGTGATTCGGTTCGGCTGGTCTAAAATTGCCTTGAAGATATATAAAAAAAGATGAAGAACAGAACATCGTTCCATTTCTTAAAACAAAAAGTGCGTCCTCCGTGGAAGAACCCGGAGGGCATGTCGACCCTCCATCCATGGAAATAGACGAGCTCGGCACAACCTCTGCTGAAACGTACTAAAATAAACCCTCCACATCGCACTTGGATGCCCAAAACGTCATCAAATTCTCCGACTTGGAGACTGATGACTCCGAAAACGAGGTTCACTCAGCGAGGATGACTTTCTTAGGTCAAACTCTAAGAGCGAAACAGACGACGACCTCAACCAGACCGTGGTGGGGGTAAGTCTACTTAGTTGTTCCCAAGATGGTGCAGCTAACACAGTTTATCCTCCAACACTCCAAGCAGGCTTCGTCCTCCCTTCTTCTCCGCCTCAACAAGAGAGGGGAAGATATTGTCCTTATTCATGAGCCTTGGATCATCAAATCCATCGTTCATGGACTAAGGGCTCCTGGATATACTCTGCTGTATATGAAGGACAAGGGTGAACACAGATCCTGCATATTGGTAAGAAGTAGCACTAATGTATTTTTACTCCCTAATTACAGCAATCGAGATGTTACCACAGTAAATACCAGACCAGTAACAACACCTACTGGCTGGTATCTGCTTACCTCGGCCACGACCATCCTGGCTCTCCCCCAGGCGACTTATTCAAAAGGATTTTCGCTGAAGCAGAACGGCAGAAGATCTGCCTCATCATTGGATGCGATGCCAATGCGCATCACACAGTTTGAGCCATTAACAGGTTTGACCTATACAAATCCCCTGGACCTGATGGTATAATTCCACCCGAACTTCAAAAGGCTGTCGATATTATCATCCCTGTCCTTGAAGTAATTCTCATCGGCTGTACCACTTTAAACTGTATCCATACTTAGTGGAGAGAGGTCAAGGTTTGTATTTATACCTAAGGCCGGGAAATCATCCCACGTAAACCGAAAAGATCTCCGACCAATAAGTCTATCATCTTTCCTTCTTAAAACTTTAGAACGACTGATTGATATCCACCTGCGTATAGCTATAGATCCAAAATTGCTATCTACAGCACAACACCTCTACTGTAAGGGAAAATCCTTAGAAGCGGCCTTACACACCTTTGTTCGTACTATAGAATATTCCCTCCATCACAAAGAATTCACTCTGGCCGCTTTCCTCGACACAGAGGGCGCCTTCAATAACGTCAGCAACTTTGCAACTACAAAGGCTGTTAGATGTATTTAAAAAAAACACTTTGCATTTAACTACTTTCACTTTCCCAATTAAATTAAATGTAGTAGACTTTGTTATTTTTCTTACAAAAATTGTCAAGGATATTTTCTATTCAAAATTATTTCTTTCTTCCTTCAAGTTGTCTTTTTATATTATTAAATAAAATCTTTTTCTCTATAACATTTTTTTGCTTTTATCCGTGGATCTCAACAGGTTATGGGCCCAGTCCATAACATTAACTGCAATTAAGCCTTGATATAAATTTTATTGGATAATAATTAATTTTTGCGTCACTATGACTAGCTCAAATGTGCATGGTCGGATTCCTCTTTTGAATGGAGAAAATTTCATAACATGGAAGGCACAGATGGAAGCCATACTTCACCGAGGAAGGTTTCTCCAATATGTAAAGGGTGAAATCACAAGACCGTCAACTGCAGTGGAACAACAGCAATGGGATGAAAAAGATTTGGATGCTCGTGCAGAGCTTCTTTTGGCAATGGAACCACATATTGTTGCTTTGGCAGCGAATTTAAGAACATCGAAGGAGATCTGGGGTTTCTTGTTGGAAAGTTACGACAAAAAAGGACCTCGACAGAAGACTGAAGAATTTCGTAAATTCACAAATCTGCAAATGGCTGCAGGACAATCAGTTTCTGAATATGTTCGCGAATTCAAAGCGATAACCAATCGATTAAAGGAGTTGGGTGCCAAATTGGACGATGACCTACTAGTTGTAGTTCTTCTCGATGGATTATCAGATGACTACAGAGACATAAGATCTGCGTTTGACGTTCAAAGCGAATATCCAGATGTTTCGACTGTTTGCACAAGATTACTTGAAGTAGGGGACAGAAAGAAAGATTTTTCGAGTAACAATGTACTCAGTGCCAAGTTTTTCCCTTCACAAAAGAATCACAAGAAACCTCAATTTAAGGTAAAAACCGAAAATAATAATTTTCCTTATACTTGCAGAAAATGTGGCAAGCGAGGTCATATGGCTAAAGATTGCTGGACTAAAACCGATCATACAAGACTTACTCAGAATGGTCAAGAACAACAGCATGGTTTCATCGTACAGGAACGTACAGCATCTTCCAAAGTAATTCATGAGCAATCTAATCAGAGGTTATGGTGTCTGGACAGTGGGGCAACCTCACATATGTGCGCTGATGAATCAAAATTCATTACCCTAAATTCGAATGAAGCTGCTAACCATGTCAAGCTAGCAGATAACCACGTTATAAATGTTGAAGGAACAGGGACTGTAAAATCTAACATCAATTGTAAGAACTCAAAGGAGCCAATGTACCTGTACAATACCTTATTAGTTCCAAAACTAACGGACAATCTCATTTCGATTAGTAAAGCCACGGATCATGGATATAAGGTGATTTTTGAAGGGGCTGGAGCTAAAATTTTCGATGGTCAGGATGACTTAATTATGAGAGCCGTGAAACGAAACGGTTTGTACTATATAGAATCAAATGAAAAGGCACAAGTGAGTATAGATACAACAGGAAAATCTAGAACAAATTACGGATCCTTAATGTCTTGGCATAAGAAGTTGGGACACATAAATTTAGTATCTTTGAGACAGCTTATTGAAAAGAAAATGGTTCGTGGATTACCCGATAAATTTAAAGATGACAGCGACAGTTGTACAATTTGCATTCGAGCTAAGCAAACTCAAACAGCGTTTCCTACCAGCAACAACGAAAAGAAAACATCGCATCGCTTGGAACTTGTCCACTCCGACATATGTGGGCCGATGCGGACAGAATCCATTGGAAAAGCAAAATACTTTATAACGTTCATAGACGATTTTTCACGAAAAATTTTTGTTTATTTTTTAAAAAGGAAGAGTGAAGCTCTTCAAGCCTTCAAGAGATTTAAGGTTTTTGCTGAAACTCAATCTGGGGAGAAACTCAAGACACTCCGAACGGACAACGGGCTAGAATACTGCAGTAAGGACTTTCAAAAATTTGTAGAAGATTGCGGAATTTTACACCAGAAAACTGTGCCACACACGCCGCAACAAAATGGTCTAGCCGAGAGGGCTAACCGCACTTTAACCGAAATGGCAAGATGTTTAATGGACGAAAGCGGACTTCCCGAATTTATGTGGGCTGAATTAGTTAATACTTCAGCGTTCTTACGAAGCAGATGTCCAACGAAACCAAATGGAGATGTTACACCTGAAGAGCTGTGGAGCGGAAGTAAACCGAACATATCTTTTTTGAAGGAAATTGGTTCAAAAGTTTTTACTTTAAAAAAAGACTCAAACCTTGGCAAATTCGAAAGCAAATCTGAAGAAGGAGTTTTAGTTGGTTACGCGGAAGAGTCTAAGGCTTACAGAATTTGGATAAAGAACAAGCGAAATATTATTAGAAGTAGAGATATCAGATTTATCAACAATGAAAAAACCACCAAAGAAAACCAATTAAAACCATGCAATTTTTATACCTTCTCGTTTCCAGATAACTCAAAAACTTTGGATCATCCTGAACGCAATGAAAAACAAACATCCAACCAGACATTGTCAACAGTGAACCAAGAAGTAAACGAATTCGAAGATGACATCGTTCAGCAAGTTACCTCAAAACACATACGCACTGATCCTGAAAATATTAAAGAAATCTTTTGCTTGGAAGATGCAAGTGAATGGCAAGATGCGATGCAAGCTGAACTCAATTCATTATTGAAAAACAACACCTGGACTTTGGTTGACAGACCAATTGGCCGCAAAGTAATAAAATCCAAATGGGTTTTCAAAACCAAATACCGGCTAGATGGAAGTATTGAGAAGCGAAAGGCACGACTTGTTGCTAAAGGTTTTGACCAGATTCAAGGAGTAGACTATCAAGATACCTACTCACCAGTAGCAAATATTAGTTCCATCCGATTGACTATGGCAATTGCCGTGGAGAATGGTTTGAATCTTTACCACCTTGATGTTTCATCAGCATATCTAAACGGTGATATCGATACTCTTATCTTTATGGAACAACCGGAAGGGTTTGAACAAGGCGATAAGGTGTGCAAATTAAACAAGGGAATTTATGGATTGAAACAGAGCGGACGGCTTTGGAACTTGAAGTTGGATGCAACTCTTAAAACTCTTGGTTTTAATGCTTCAAAATGTGACAATTGTATATATTTCAAATTTAAAAACGATCAAATAACACTAATCACAGTTTACGTGAATGATTTAATTGTTGCAACAAATGATTCCAAAGAGTTTGAATTAATGAAGCAGCGTTTATCTGAATGTTTCGACATAAAGGATCTTGGACATCCTAAACTCTGTGTTGGATTAGAAGTCGAACGTATTGATGAGACTCTTTCTATTACTCAGAAAGGATTCATTAAAAATTTGTTAGACAAATATGGACTTACGGATTGCAAACCCGATCGATTACCAATGCGAACTGGTCTGAAGTTGGAACAAGATCCGAAAATCGAAGGAGAGCGAAAGGAAGTCAACAACACCAAATATCGCGAACTGATAGGAAGCTTGCTCCATCTTTCAACTTTTAGTAGACCCGACATAGCTTACGCAGTCAATGCCTTATCACAATTCAATAACGATCCTAGACAACAACATTGGAGTGCAGCACTGCACGTCCTCCGCTATTTACAAGGTTCAAAAAATATTGGAATTGTTTACAAGAAAACGTCAAAAAAACTACACGCATATGCTGATGCAAGTTGGGCAAGTAATTTCAATGACCGAAAATCACAGAGCGGATTTTCATTCATTTACGGAGGAGGAACAATTTTATGGGCTTCAAAGAAACAGAAAATTGTGACTACTTCGAGTACGGAAGCCGAATATGTGAATCTTAGTTCTGTTGCAAAAGAAGCATTATTCTTACAAAATTTACTTGAAGAACTTGGACTTCATCAAGGACCAGTGACAATTTTTACCGACAACAAAAGTGCACAGGCTATTGAAACTAATTTGGGTATCCAAGGGCGAACCAAGCACTTAGATATCAGATACCACTTTGTTAAAGAAGCCGTTGCCGATAAGAGAATTAGCCTTGAATTTATTGGTACCGAAGACATGCCAGCAGATGCTCTAACAAAACCTTTGGCTTTACCTGCTCACAAAAAATGCTTTAAGCGATTGGGAATGTCTTTTTCCGATTAAAATCGAAAATATCAAATTGTGAAATTGTGGACGGGTGTTAGATGTATTTAAAAAAAACACTTTGCATTTAACTACTTTCACTTTCCCAATTAAATTAAATGTAGTAGACTTTGTTATTTTTCTTACAAAAATTGTCAAGGATATTTTCTATTCAAAATTATTTCTTTCTTCCTTCAAGTTGTCTTTTTATATTATTAAATAAAATCTTTTTCTCTATAACATTTTTTTGCTTTTATCCGTGGATCTCAACAAAGGCACTGACAAAGCTCAAAGTAGATGGTTCCATAGTGGAGTTGATAAATCTAATGCTAAAAAGCAGAAGAATCAACTCTACTCTAGGAAACTTCTCTGCAAAGAGATCTGTCAGTAGAGAAATACCGCAAGGCGGAGTCCTATCCTCTCTTCTATGGAATCTAGTCGTCAATGAACTTCTAGTTGACTTAGAAGCTGAAGGATTCAAAGTGATTGCATATGCAGATGACGTCTCCATTTTGGTATCTGGCAAACATGCTCCTTACGGACCTGATGCAGACCGCTCTAAATAAACTTGTAAAATGGGCGGGAAAATGTGATTTAGGAGTCAACCTTTAGAAAACTGAACTCGTTCTCTTCATTAGGAAATATAAGATTACTCAACTAATAACTCCATCAATAAATGAAATCTCACTTGTACTTTCAAACGAAGCCAAATATCTAGGTATAATCCTAGACAAAAAGCTAAATAGGAAAGCCAATATACAGGAAAGAATCAGGAAATCCACCGTAACTTTATTTTCCTGTAACAAAGCCCTTGGTAATAAATTGGGTTTCTCCCCCCAAATCACCCAGTGGCTCTACATCGCGATCATCAGACCAATACTCACATACTGAGTAATGGTATGGTGGACCGCTCTTGATAAAAGGACCTACTGCGATAAACTAAGCAAGGTCCAACGAACAGTCGACTATGAAAAAGATTTCTTCTCTATACCTGGCTATAAATTTTATGCTAACTGTAACAATTCTTATGCTGCTGGTGGGGTTGCTGTATTTGTTAGTGAAAATTTGACTTGTGAGTATTGTTCTATTTCTCTTGTGTGCTCCGATTTTCTCAAAATAGCTTGTTCAGTTAATTCAAAGAAACTTGTCTTTTGGTGTTTTTATAGATTTCATTTTAAAAGTAAGGATGTATTTACTCAGGAATTATCTTCTCTTCTTCTCGCTGAAAATTGTGGTAATTTGTTCATCTTGGGTGATATGAACATTGACTTGCTAAGTGAATGTTGTGATACGGGCAATTATAAATCTGTTATGTCTTCCAATGGGTTCACCCCCTATGAGTTGACCTTGTCGTGGTGGGGGTGCTTATGGACATCTTCTCCAGCAATCCAGCTGCAGAACCTGACCAACCAACATAACTCAAAAACAAAACCTCAATGTTGGAAAACTTGATTGAAAAAAATATAAAAAAAGGAAATAAAAGATATAAAAAACGAACGGGGATATACGTTCAAAAGTCGGCAGGTGTCGCGACTGCCGGCGATGGCTTGGCCTCGAAAGAGGATAAGTCGCCAGTGACAAATTTATTTACGAAGACGAAAAAAGCGATTTGCGGAAGGGCTGGGGAGCCGACTGCAGTTCAAGGAAGGCCTCACAAGCTAACCAAGAAATGTGGAGAGCCCTCTGGTTCTAACGCCCCTCCTAAGGAGGATGCCCAAACCAGTGGGAGAGTTGCAGAGACTTTCTGTAGCACTTCCACTCATACTGCCCGTATTGAAGGGACCCCGGAGAAGACTGTTGCAGTAAGTAGAGGGGCCGAGACTTTCGGTTCCAACGCGTACTGTGATAGGTTGACGAAAGGGCTACCCTCATCAAAACCACTGCCCCAACCTCCCACCTCATCCCATCCTATGTCAAAGGACTCAAGGTCGACCAACCCGGACGGTACGGGTGCCGAGACTATCGGCTCCGTGGCTGAAAGGGGGGGACCTCCTTCGAGCTCCGGAAACACTCCTTCCCTTCCCCAAGTTGTAGGCGAAACTGTGACTTACAGTGGGACAAACAACGAAAGGGTGTCCGATCCCCCTAACCCCAAAGTTGAAGGTGAAATTGTGACTTACAGTGGAACTGATAACAAAAGGGTCTCCAATCCCCCTAACCCCCAAGTTGAATGTGAAACTGTGACTTACAGTGGAACTGAAAACGAAAGGGTTTCCAATCCTCCTAACCCCCAAGTTGAAGGTGAAACTGTGTCTTACAGTGGAACGGACAACGAAAGGCATCCCAACATACCTACATTCCCAAACCACAAAGAAAGGCGGAACGCGGAGAAAATTGCGAAGGTGTTAGGTGCGGTACCTAAACCTAAGCTGGATTCAACGCAATCTGCCAAACTTAAGTGGGCAATGAAAATCATTGCAATAAATGAAAAAAACAGCGAAGACTCAACGTCTTAGCGCCAACGCTCGTTCGAGCAGTCAACCCCGAACGCCAAAAGGCCTAAGGTGCAAAAACCAAGCACCCTCAGCTCCAAAAAAGACATGTCGTACAGTGACGCACTGAAGGACAGACCCATTTTCGCTGTCATTGACAGGAGTAACGCGGATGGTGCGATCTCTTTCGATCAATGGGCGATCATCATGAACAAGCTCCAGGCCTCCTACTGGACGCTTATGATGGAAAACCCAGGGGAACCTGCCATCTTTGAGGACGCAGGATGGTATCAGGGGCACGTCAGGTTAATCGCGTTTGATGGAGAGAGATCGCGCGATCTGTATAAGCTTGCGATAAGCAGGTTAGAGGGACTCTGGCCTGGTGCTAAGCTTGAAGTCGTGTCAAGGGAGGATATCCCTTGCAGGCCTAGAGCTCGCGCTAGATTACCAGCAGAACTCTCCTGCAAAGAAACTATCATGAAAATGATTCAATTCGGCAATCCAACCCTTCCTACTCATGACTGGAAAGTCGCGAAGCTGGAAGAGCCGGAGGGTCACTATAGATCGGCTATAATAGTCATCAATAAGGACTCCCGAGCTCCCCTGGCTGCGACAAAAGGCATGATTCGGTTCGGCTGGTCAAACATTGCCTTAAAAATATACAAAAAAGATGAAGAACAGAACATCGTTCCATCTTCCATAACAAAAAGTGCGTCTTCAGTGGAAGAACCCGCAGGGCAAGTCGACCCTCCACCCATGGAGATAGACGAGCTCGGCACATCCTCTGCTGAAACGTATGATAAAAAACCCTCCACATCCGACTTGGATGCCCAAAACGTCGTCAAATTCTCCGACTTGGAGACTGATGACTCCGATGCCCAAAACGTCGTCAAATTCTCCGACTTGGAGACTGACGACTCCGCTAACGAGGTTTCGCTCAGCGAGGATGACCTTCTTAGGTCAAACTCTGAGAGAGAAACAGACGACGACCTCAACCAGACCGTGGTGGGGGTTAGTCTACTTAGTTGTTCCCAAGATGGTGCAGCTAACTCAGATTAACCTCCAACACTCCAAGCAAGCTTCGGCCTCCCTTCTTCTCCGCCTAAACAAGAGAGGGGAAGATATTGTCCTTATTCAGGAGCCCTGGATCATCAAGTCCATCGTTCAAGGATTAAGGACTCCTGGATATACTCTACTGTATATGAAGGACAAAGGTGAACCCAGATCCTGCATATTGGTAAGAAGTAGCACTAATGTATTTTTACTCCCTCATTACAGCAATCGTGATGTAAGCACAATAAGATACCAGACCAGTGACAACATCTACTGGCTGGTATCAGCTTACCTCGGACATGACCATCCTGGCCCTCCTCCATGCGACTTATTTAAAAGGATTGTCGCTGCAGCAGAACGGCAGAAGATCTGCCTCATCATTGGATGCGATGCTAATGCGCATCACACAGTGTGGGGTAGTACTGACATAAATGAAAGGGGTGAGTCACTTTTTGATTTTATTTTAACCCTAATTTACAAACTGGGGTCCATTTGGACCCCAGAGCATGTTTGAACACTCATAACTTTTTTGTTTTTCATTTTTTTTAAATGGGATTTTTACTCAGTGAACAAAATTCAATTTTTTATTCATTTCTTAAGTTGAAACGATTATCAGATGTTTACAGATTTTTCTGCGATTTTTTTGTGAAAAGAACCCGTCCACCCGAACTGGGGTCCATTTGGACCCCAGTACTGAAATTCTATGAGAAATCATATTTTTTCTAATAAATAATGATTTTATTTTAAAAGCAGCCTAGTTTATGTTTAGAAGAATTTAACCTTGAAGTTGTGGGCAGTTTCGGGAGACATTTAACACATAAGGTTCTAGTGTGGCAAGGGCAACAACATCTGCCACATCCATCGCAGGTGGTTCTGGTTTTCTTGTCATCTGCTCTTGGGCAAAGGTGACATCTGCTTCTTTTACAAGAGAGCCTTTCGGGGACTGTTGGTAATTTTTCCTGAACTCTCCCCAAAATACAGAGAGCATCCATTGCAGGTTTTCCAATGCCAGATTGTGTTGCATGTTGAGAGCGGTTATTCAATTCTGACTCATACAGTTCCTCCGCTAGTTCGATGAGTTTATCACTTCTGTACAATTTTTTGTTTCTTCTAGGTGGATTGAAGTTTCGAAAAATGATAACAGTTGCTAGGGCTGCTACGTCCAGTAAGTTGTATAATACAACCATCGGCCAGCGATTTGTTTTGCGTGTACATGAATATATTGAGACCATTTGGTCGAATACATCGACTCCACCTTTGGTGCTGTTATAATCCAGTATCATTGCAGGCTTACTTTGATGACCGGCATCAACGATGATGATGGCATCAACGACATCACCACATCATATCCACGACCAAGTCCTGTACTTTGGTCAGAGCTACCAGTGTAGACAGAAAACTTCAGTGGATAGCCCGTTGAGCTTTCATACATCCACCTAAAGTTCAAGCCATTTTTGGCAGGCTTGCTTGGCATGTATTGGGGAAATTCAATCATTTTTACCTGAACAAAGTGAAATAATGACTATTTTTTTCTTTTGATAGGCGGACCTGGCAAGAACATTGATATGCATCAATATTACAATCAGTAATTACGTAAAACAGACATATCGAAAGGGATAAGCGGGAATCCCAGATTTGCAAAATTAGGCAATTTCCATCGTTTTTGAATTTGAAAAATTTTATTGCTGACCTCCTACATACCTGCATAATGACATCTCTGCTTAAATTTCTTTATCCCTGCTATATATAATATTTAGAAACAATTCATACAATAGCCAGAAGAACTATAACTGAACAATATAAGTCAGAAATCAAAAAAATTTCGAAGAAAAAATCGTGGGGTCCATTTGGACCCCAGTTCGGGTGGACACGACTTTTGCCGGTTTGTAAACGAGGGTTAAGTACTAACCTTATAGTAAGTAATATTGGCAATGAACCAACATTCATTACCAAAAACAGACAGGAAGTTTTAGATATCACTCTTGTCTCCGATTCGGTTCATCATAGGATTACAAATTGGAAAGTATCTACTGAACACTCCTTTGCTGATCATAGATACATTCAATTTTATCTAAATGAGGAACCTCTCAAGCAACCAGTCTTCCGAAACTATCGGAAAACTGACTGGCAAAAATATCGGGTAATTTTGAAAAAGTTTATTAAACCTGAACTTTTACAAAACCCTACAAACAAACATGATATAGACAAAAAAGTCAATGATCTTACCACTGCCCTTAACCATTCACTGCAGAAATCGTGTCCTCTTATAAAAATAAGAGGAAAACAGAAACCACTGTGGTGGAGCTCGGGGCTAGAACCGCTCAGGAAGGAATGTAGAAAACTTTTCAACCGAGCTAAACAATCTAAAACTTTAATAGACTGGGACTCCTACAAGGAATCGCTCAAAACTTATAAATATCAACTGAGGAAAAATAAAAGAACTTCCTGGAGAAACTTCTGTGGAAAAATAGAAGATACTTCAGAAGCTTCCAGTTTAAGAAAAATCCTCTCAAAGAGTCCGACCATGCCTAGCAGTTTGAAAACAGCTGACGGCTGGACAGAATCCTGCGAAGAAACGCTCAATATGCTTCTGGACACCCACTTTCCAGGAAGCTCTAAGAACTTATGCAACTATGATTCCACGGAACCAGATAGCATAATAACAAACAACCCCGATCTGATTACAAGGGAAAAATTAGTTTGGGCCATTAACAGCTTTGACCCATACAAATCCCCTGGACCTGATGGTATAATTCCAGCCGAACTTCAAAAGGGCGCGGACATTATTATCCCTGTCCTCGAAGTAATTCTCATCGGCTGTACCAACTTGAACTATATCCCCACTCAGTGGAGAGAAGTCAAGGTGGTGTTTATACCTAAGGCTGGGAAATCATCCCACGTAAGCCCAAAAGATCTCCGACCAATAAGTCTATCATCTTTCCTTTTTAAAACTTTAGAACGACTGATTGATATCCACCTGCGTACAGCTATAGATCCAAAATTGCTATCTACAGCACAACACGCCTACTGCAAGGGAAAATCTGTAGAAACGGCCCTACACACCCTGGTACGTACTAAAGAATATTCCCTCCATCACAAAGAATTCACTCTGGCCGCCTTCCTCGACATAGAGGGCGCCTTCAACAACGTCAGCAACTTTGCAATTACAAAGGCACTGACGAAGCTCAAAGTAGATGATTCCATAGTGGAGTTGATAAATCTAATGCTAAAAAGCAGAAGAATCAACTCTACTCTAGGAAACTTCTCTGCAAAGAGATCTGTCAGTAGAGGAACACCGCAAGGCGGAGTCCTATCCCCCCTTCTATGGAATATAGTCGTCAATGAACTTCTAGTTGACTTAGAAGCTGAAGGATTCAAAGTGATTGCATATGCAGATGACGTCTCCATTGAAGTGTCCGGTAAACATGCTCACGTCCTTACGGACCTGATGCAGACCGCTCTAAATAAACTTGTAAAATGGGCGGGAAAATGTGATCTAGGGGTCAACCCTCAGAAAACTGAACTCGTTCTCTTCACCAGGAAATATAAAATTCCTCAACTAATAACTCCAAAAATAAATGGAATCTCACTTGTACTTTCAAACGAAGCCAAATATCTAGGTATTATCCTAGACAAAAAGCTAAACTGGAAAGCCAATATAGAGGAAAGAATCAGGAAATCAACCGTAGCCCTGTTTTCCTGCAAAAAAGCCATTGGCACTAAATGGGGCTTCTCCCCCCAAATCACCCAGTGGCTCTACACCGCGGTCATCAGACCAATACTCACATACGGAGTAGTGGTATGGTGGACCGCTCTTGATAAAAGGACCTACTGCGACAATTTAAGCAAGGTCCAACGAACAGCCTGTCTGTGTATAAGCGGAGCACTGAGATCAACACCCTCAGCTGCACTAAATACACTCCTTAACCTCACACCACTAGATATCTTCAGCAAACAAATGGCCGCCAGTGCAGCCACTCGTATGAAAGCTATCTCCCAATGGACTGAAAACAACATCGGTCACGTTACAATCCTGAATTTATTCGGATCAATCCCCTGTCACTCCGACTACACCATCCACCAATTGGTTTTTGATAATAAGTTCCAAGTCTCAATCCCACCGAGAACGCCCTGGGACGACGAAGAATTTTTGAGAGATGATTCAATTCATTTCTATACAGATGGTTCAAAAACCGAAGAAGGGGTAGGCTGTGGGGTGTACTCAAACCGACTTAACGTAAGTCTCTCGTTCCGCCTTCCAAACCATTGTAGCGTGTTCCAAGCGGAAATTCTGGCGATCAAAGAGGTCCTATCATGGCTAAGAGAAAACGTGATATCCTCAACGAATATCCGGATTTTCTCAGACAGTCAAGCAGCCCTCAAATCACTCGGCGCTGTTTCTACGAACTCAGTAACCGCCCTTAACTGTCGCCTATCTCTTAGGGAGATGGCTGAACAGTTCAATATTCACCTTATTTGGGTGCCGGGGCACAGAGATATCGTGGGTAACTGCAAAGCCGATGAACTCGCCAGAGAAGGAACCGTTCTACCGATCTCAACCAGCAGGTTGAATATTGGTATACCAATCGCTACATGTAAACTTATGCTAAAGCAAGAGGCTATGGATAGAACAAATCATAGGTGGTACAGTATCACCACGTGTGTGGCAACAAAACGGATATGGACAGGTCTAGATCCAAAACGCACAAGACATTTGTTATCAATTGCCAGATTGCAAGTTAGCTCCGTAATCAATGTCATCACCGGACATTGTCTGATAGGAAGACACGCCATAAGACTTGGCGTTCCCTCAAATAACTTCTGCAGAAGTTGCTTAGATGAGGAGGAGGAGGAGACAATCGCACACCTCCTCTGCTCATGTCCTGCACTCTCTTTTAAAAGAAAGCGGCATCTAGGAAAATATTTTCTTGATGATCCAAGCGATCTGGCACACACAGATCCCCTGCATATCCTTCGCTTTATTAAAAGCTCCAAATGGTTTTGTTAAGTGAGGTACTCCCTCGCATAATACCTATGGTCTCACAATGGACCTAATATTGGTCTAAGTGTGTCAGTTTGTTTTCCTGACAGCCATTTAAACCTAACCTAACCTAACCTCCAATGGGCTAGAATCCTGCATTAACAAACCAACTCGAATTACTGGATCATCCAAAACTTGTATTGATCATATCTATGTCAGACTGGATTGAACAAATGAGTTATCATTAGTCAGCTCTATAGCGGATTTAAAAATCTCTGATCACTGTATGACATGTCTCTCCTTCCATGAAAAAGTAGATCAGCCGTCTCATAAGGATATCCCTTCAGCGCCCGAGGGTAAAATCAACTTTATGAGGTTGAATGAGCTCCTACTTCTAGACAACTGGTTTGAAGTGTATTATGAGGATAACCCCTCCGACGCCTTTAATAAGTTTCTCAATATTTTGAATTTTTATATTGATATGTGCTCAGAACCGTCAATCAGTAGATATTCGAAATTAAAAAGACTTAAACCTTGGATTACACTAGATCTCGTTAGAAGAATTGAGGAGAAGAATAAACTGCTCGTAAAATCCAAAAAACAACCACACAATATTGTCTTAAGAAATAGGTATGAAAAGTTATGCATTGAAGTTGAGAAAGAGTTACTTGTGTGCAAAGACAGATTTTATATAAACAAATTATAGAAATAACAGAGCTAAAGGGGACTTAAAAAAAGAATGGGCAGTTATAAATGAACTTTTTAACAAAGATGTGTCCTCGTCGTCTCCGTCATGTTTAAATTTAAACAATAAAGTAATTGTAGGTTCGGCAAATGTTGCTAATACTTTTAATAGCTTTTTTACGAATGTTGCCTCCAAAACTTTAAGCGATTCTGGTCTAATGCCGGATGTTTCAATTGATAAATGCATCTACTTGGAAAGCGAGCGTGTAGACAGGAGCTTTTTTTATGATCCGATTTCGTCTTTTGAACTTTATCAGCAAATTATGGCATTAGACAATTCAAACTCGTCTACCAGCAACAGTTTATCAAATTACTTTTTAAAACAAATTGCTAATAATATTGCTTTCGTTCTGGCTCATATCTTCAACAAAATTTTTAATGGAGTCTTTCCTGACTGTCTAAAAATGGCAAAGGTCATTCCCATATTTAAGAAAGGTGATCGGAAAGAGTTGAATAATTATAGACCTATCTCATTGCTATCCGTCTTTTCCAAAATATTTGAAAAGCTGTTGAAAAAAAGAATCATTTGTTTTCTGGATAAATATTCCTTCTTCAGTGGAAGTCAATATGGCTTCAGGGCTAGTAAATCTACAGAGGATGCTCTTCTGAGCTTTTGTTCTGAAGTCTATGATAGTCTAGTCTAAATAAAAAGAAATTTACTGCTTCTCTGTTCGTTGATGTAACGAAGGCTTTCGATACTGTTAATCACAGTATTCTACTACTGAAGTTAAAAAAGGTTGGTTTCAGGGGTTTCATTCTTAAGTGGTTTGGTTCATATCTTGAAAATAGAAAACAAATAGTAAGAGTCGAAGTTGTTTTTAGTGAATGGCTTGACACAGACACTGGTGTGCCTCAAGGCTCTGTCTTTGGGCCACTTTTGTTTTTAATTTACATTAACTCTCTTTTTATTCAACCCCTAAAAGGTTGTACTATTGGGTTTGCAGATGATACAGATTGCGTTTACTCCGCTTCATCCTTGTTAGATTTAATAGCTGATATCAATCATGATTTGGAAATCTTAAGACACTGGTTTGTTACTCATAAACTTGTGCTCAGTGAAAAGACTAAAATTATGACCTTCAACCATCTTAATCTTCACCTACCAAAGCTTATATTTCATAGTTGTCAATGTAATAGCATATTTATAAGCTCGAGAACATGCTATTCAAGACTATGCAGTACGTCTTTCAATGAAAATTCAAGTTGTTCCACAAAATGCTTTGCTATTCAAGTTGTCGATGAATTCAAATATCTTGGCCTTTTAATTGACAGTAAAATGAGTTGGTATTCACATACGAAAATTCTTAAAAATTATATTGTAACGCGAACACAACATTTAATACCAATTTCCCAATCGAAAACGTTCAAATGAAAACACAAGTGGCAACACTAGTGTAAGTGTAGAAATATACCAGAAGGAGAGAAAATGTTTGACAGCCAAAATAGTGGAGAGTGGAGACAATGTGGAAATTGCTGGAGAGTTCTAGATGAAATGTCATTCGATATAAATAGCCCGCCCGAGGCAACCAGAGGGAGTTTTGATTATAAAGTGATAAAGTGAAGAGCAAATTGTCTACAAGTGATAGTCCAATAGTCGAGTTGAGATCGAATAAAGTATAGATATTGAATAAAAGTGGTTTAAATAAATCAAAAAGTGAAGTTATATTATTCGAACTAAGCGCACGTTACAATATGTTAAAATCTACTTATATGTTCTACCATCTAAGAAAATTTTGTACGGAAAACCTTTTAAATATATTTTATTATGGTCTTGTTCAATCTAAACTGCAGTATGGAATAGTTTGTTGGGGTGGCACTTTTAACTGTAACATTCAACCTTTGCTTGTGTCCCAAAAACATATCTTACGAATTATCTACAATAAGAGAAGACGAGAGCATAATTTTCCAATTTTCTTCGCTTCAAATATACTTCCCGTAAAGCATCTTTACCTTTTCAAAGTCTTAAAAGTATTTTTTTTCTAGGAGTGGTAATCTGTTGAATCAGGGCTCATCAATTTACAGCCTTCGGAGTAATGAAAGACGTCTGGCTATTATTCCTAATTACAATACTCACAAGTTCCTAAACTTTTTCACTTCAGTAGCACCTAGGCTTTTTAACAAGTTACCTTCTAATATTCGAAATATCCAAAATTCTTTTTACTTTAACCGAGAAATCAAAAAGTGGCTGTTTAATTTTGATTTTGATCAAGCTAACAACATTCTTAGATTGGTTGTATAGAATCTCAATGACGTGACGTGACAATTCTAAACTTAACCCAACATACTAAAACTCTTTTGTAATATATTTTGAATTTATTAAATACCCTTATCCGGTGCATTCGCTACTAGTTCTATCTAAAGAATGTACCTAAAATTAATTTTCATAATTATTGATTTTGAATTAACAACACTTCTAGCTTCTATCTTTTTGAAATGTTACTGTATATGAAGTTCATAATTTTCTTGTAACTGATAATAGTGAAAAATAAATAATACTACTACTACTACTACTACTACTAGCCTGTCTGTGTATAAGCAGAGCACTGAGATCAACACCCTCAGCTGCCCTAAATACACTCCTTAACCTCACACCACTAGATATCTTCAGCAAACAAATGGCCGCCAGTGCAGCCATTCGTATGAGAACTATCTCCCAATAGACCGTAAATAATCTCGGTTACGTTACAATCCTGAATTTATTCGGATCAATCCCTTGCCACTAGACCATCCCCCAATCGGTTTTTGATAATAAGTTCCAAGTCTCAATCCCACCGAGAACTACCTGGGAAGACGAAGAATTTTTGAGAGATGATTCAATTCATTTCTATACAGATGGTTCAAAACCGAAGAAGGGGTAAGCTGCGGGGTGTACTCAAACAGGCTTAACGTAAGTCTCTCGTTCCGCCTTCCAAACCATTGTAGCGTGTTCCAAGCGGAAATTCTGGCGATCAAAGAGGTCCTATCATGGCTAAAAGAAAACGTGATATCCGCAACGAATATCCGTATTTTCTCAGATAGTCAAGTAGCCCTCAAATCATTCGGCGCTGTTTCTACGAACTCAGTAACCGCCCTCAACTGTCGCTTATTTCTTAAGGAGATGGCTGAACAGTTCAATATTCACCGTATTTGGTTGCCGGGGCTCAGAGATATCGTGAGTAACTGCAAAGCCGATGAACTCGCCAGAGAAGGAACCGTTCTACCGATCTCAACCAGCAGGTTGAATATTGGTATTCCAACAAATCATAGGTGGAACAATATCACTACGTGCGTGGCAACAAAACAGGACTAGATCCAAAAAGCACAAGACACATTACCAGATTGCAAGCTAGCTCCGTAATCAATGTCATCACCGGACATTGTCTGATAGGAAGACATGCCATAAGACTTGGCGTTCCCTCTAATGACTTCTGCAGAAGTTGCTTAGATCAGGAGGAGGAGACAATCCCACACATCCTCTGCTCATGTCCTGCACTCTCTTTTAAAAGAAAGAGGCATCTGGGGAAGTATTTTCTCGATGATCCAAGCGATCTGGCGAGCACTGATCTCTTGCATCTCCTTCGCTTTATTAAAAACTCCAAATGGTTTTGTTAAGTGAGGTACTCCCTCGCATAATTTCTATGGTATCACAATGGACCTAATATTGGTCTAAGTGTGTCAGTTTGTTTTCCTGACAGCCAGTTTGTTTTCCTGACAGCCTTAAGAAGTTTAAGCTAATTTTTGTTTTTATTAATTAAAGACTGAATTTTTAAGTAGTTTTTAAGTAGATATTTAGAAAAACATGTGAAGACTAGATTTTATTTTTACCTTTTTTATTACTTTTGCAATGAACATTTTTTAAATTTGATTTTTATTGATTTTTAAGTTCCTTTACTTTAATAGTTGTTAGTAGTTTTGAGTAGAAATTAAGAAAAAAATTTATTTTTTGAATAAATATTTGTTATTATTTTATCAAGTTGTTTGAATTGTAGTGAGTCCAAATTATTTCATTGAAGTTCAACTTTTGGATAAAGTTGTTGGTCAATTTCATTCCTTTTATTTTTTCCAGCAGTACTGTCTTGAAATTCAAGGTGATTCCTTTGAGAGTTCAATGGGTCTGGATTTGTATCTGGAGGTATGTCAATGTCCAAAAGCTCCAGCTCACTCTCCCGACAAAAGTTGTGTAAGACACATCACGCTCTTATGAAATGGGATAGTTTTTCAAATCCAACCAACTTACAATAATAAAGCTGTCTAAAGCGCTGTTGCATAGTTCCAAAAGTATGCTCTATTGCAATACGGGAAAAGCTGATACACTTGTTGAAATTTTTTTCCGAGCTGACAAGTGTCCGTTGTCCTTGTATGGTGTCAGCAAGTATTGTGTACAGGGATACGCAGAATCACCCAGCAAACGGAATTCTACCAACTGAGAACAAATTGAATTAAGCTAAAAACAAAATCATGATAGCTATGTAAGTCTGAACCTCCATCTCCACATAAATTCCATTATTGTGGGAATATTGCAACTGTCGTGAGCAGATCCTGGAAACGATATATAATTAAAATTGAAATGATGTGGTTATTCATTATACATTCATACATTTTTTTCCCAACTTCACTTAACAATGATACCTGGAAGCCCATGGTTAGCCTTGAATGCCTCTGCGCTTGCCTTCTTTTTCTCAATCGTTGGCCATTTAATCACTTGGCTTCTTAGTGAGCCCAAAAAGTAACTCACTCGCTTTATGATTGCATGGATCGTTGAGAGAGCTAAATTGAAACGATCAGCGATGTCTCTATATGCACAGGCTTCATGACCAAACGAAGACTGCTATGTGCTTTTCGACACTGACAACTTTTAGTTGGTTGGACTTAAAATATAACATTCCGAATAGAGGTTACTTGAACGATGAAACAGATCTCTTGAAACACGAAAGTGAGTTATAAATTCCTCATTTGTGTAGGTTCACTTTCACTGCTCTCTTCAAAGTCGTCGACGTACACATCTTCATCGTTACATATAATGCGTAACTCGAACCCAACATTTAATATCAATTTCCTAATCGAAAACGTTCAATTGAAAACACAAGTGGCAACAAAGGTGTAAGTGTAGAAATATACGAGAAGGAAAAATGTTTGACCAGAGTGGAGAGTGGAGACCATGTGGAAATTACTGGAGGTTAGGTTAGGTTAGGTTAAAATGGCTGTCAGGAAAACAACTGACACACTTAGACCAGTATTAGGTCCATTGTGATACCATAAGAAACTAAGCGAGGAAGAACCACACTTAACAAAACCATTTGGAGCTTTTGATAAAGCGACAGAGATGCAGGATATCTGTGTTTGCCAGATCATTTAGATCATCAGAGAAATATTTTCCTAGATGCCGTTTTCTTTTGAAGGAGAGTGCAGGACATGAGCAGAGGAGGTGTTGAATAGTCTCTTCCTCCTCCTCATCTAGGCAACTTCTGCAGAAGTCATTAGAGGGAACGCCGAGTCTTATAGCGTGTCTTCCTATCAGACAATGTCCGGTGATGACATTGATTACGGAGCTAAAGTGCAATCTGGTTATGGATAGCAAATGTCTTGTGCGTTTTGGATCTAGTCCTGGCCATAACTGTTTTGTTGCCACACACGTGGTGATACTGTTCCACCAATGATTTGTTCTATCCATAGCCTCTTGCTTTAGCATAAGTTTGCATGTAGCGATTGGTATACCAATATTCAACCTGCTGGTTGAGAGCGGTAGAACGGTTCCTTTTCTGGCGAGTTCATCGGCTTTGATATCTCTGTGCCCCGGCACCCAAAGAAGGTGAATATTGAACTGTTCAGATATCTCCTGAAGAGATAGGCGATAGTTAAGGGCGGTTACTGAGTTCGTGGAAACGGCACCGAGTGATTTGAGGGCTGCTTGACTGTCGGAGAAAATCCGGATATTCGTTGAGGATATCACGTTTTCTTTTAGCCATGATAGGACCTCTTTGATCGCCAGAATTTCCGCTTGGAACACGCTACAATGGTTAGGGAGGCAGAATGCGAGACTTACGTTAAGTCGGTTTGAGTACACCCCGTAGCCAACCCCTTCTTCTGTCTTTGACCCATCTGTATAGAAGTGAATTGAATCATCTCTCAAAAGTTCTTCGTCTTCCCAGGCCATTCTTGGTGGGATTGAGCCTTGGAACTTATTATAAAAAACGAATTGGGGGATGGTGTAGTCAGAGTGACATGGGATTGATCTGAATAAACTCAAGATTGTAGCGTGACCGATGTTGTTACCGGTCCATTGGGAGATAGCTCTCATACGAATGGCTGCACTGGCGGCCATTTGTTTGCTGAAGATATCTAGTGGTATGAGATTAAGGAGTATTTTTAGGGCAGCTGAGGGTGTTGATCTCAGTGCTCCTTTCCTTCCTTTTATCCAGAGCGGTCCACCATACCAATATTCCGTATGTGAGTATTGGTCTGATGACCGCGGTGTAGAGCCAGTGGGTGATTTGGGGGGAGAAACCCCATTTAGTGCCAATGGCTTTTTTGCAGGAAAACAGGGCTACGGTGGATTTCCTGATTCTTTCCTCTATATTGGCTTTCCAGTTTAGCTTTTTGTCTAGGATAATACCTAGATATCTAGCTTCGTTGGAGAGTTGAAGTGGGATTCCATTTATTGATGGAGTTGTTAGTTGAGGAATTTGGTATTTCCTGGTGAAGAGAACGAGTTCAGTTTTCTGAGGGTTGACCCCTAGATCACTTTTTCTCGCCCATTTTACTAGTTTGTTTAGAGCGGTTTGCATCAGATCCATAAGGACGTGAGCATATTTGCCGGATACCGCAATGGAGACGTCATCTGCATATGCAATCACTTTGAATCCCTCAGCTTCTAGGTCAACTAGAAGTTCATTGACGACTAGATTCCATAGAAGAGGGGATAGGACTCCGCCTTGCGGTGTTCCTCTACTGACAGTTCTCTTTGCAGAGAAGTTTCCTAGAGTAGAGTTGATTCTCCTGCTATTTAGCATTAAATTTATCAACGCCACTATAGAACCATCTACTTTGAGCTTCGTCAGTGCCTTTGTAATTGCAGAGTTGCTGACGTTATTGAAGGCGCCCTCTATGTCGAGGAAGGCGGCCAGAGTGAATTCTTTGTGATGGAGGGAATATTCTATAGTACGAACCAAGGTATGTAAGGCCGTTTCTACAGATTTTCCCTTACAGTAGGCGTGTTGTGCTGTAGATAGCAATTTCGAATCTATAGCTTTACGCAGGTGGATATCAATCAGTCGTTCTAGAGTTTTAAGAAGGAAAGATGATTGACTTATTGGTCGGAGATCTTTCGGATTTACGTGGGATGATTTCCCAGCCTTAGGTATAAACACAACCTTGACCTCTCGCCACTACGTGGGGAAATAGTTCAGGTTGATACAGCCGATAAGAATTACTTCGAGGATAGGGATAATAATATCCGCGGCCTTTTGAAGTTCGGCCGGAATTATACCATCAGGTCCAGGGGATTTGTATGGGTCAAAGCTGTTAATGGCCCAAGTTAGTTTTTCCCTTGTAATCAGATCGGGGGTGTTAGTTATTATGCTACCTGATCCTGTGGAATCATAGTTACATAAGTTCTTAGAGCTACCTGGAAAGTGAGTGTCCAGAAGCAGATTGAGCGTTTCTTTGCAGGATTCTGTCCAGCCATCAGCTGTTTTCAGACTGCTAGGCATGGTCGGACTTTTTGAGAGGATTTTTCTTAATCTAGAAGCTTCTGAAGTATCTTCTATTTTTCCACAGAAGTTTCTCCAGGAAGTTCTTTTATTTTTCCTCAGTTGATATTTATAAGTTTTGAGGGATTCCTTGTAGGAGTCCCAGTCTATTAAAGTTTTAGATTGTTTAGCTCGGTTGAAAAGCTTTCTACATTCTTTCCTGAGCGGTTCTAGCCCCGAGCTCCACCACAGTGGTTTCTGTTTTCCTCTTATTTTTATAAGAGGACAGGATTTCTGCAGTGAATGGTTAAGGGTAGTGGTAAGATCATTGACTTTTTTGTCTAGACCATGTTTGTTTGTAGGGTTTTGTAAAAGTTCAGGTTTAATAAACTTTTTCAAAGTTACCCGATATTTTTCCCAATCAATTTTTCGGCAATTCCGGATGATTGGTTGCTTAGGAGGTTCCTCATTAAGATCAAATTGAATATATCTATGATCCGAAAAGGAGTGTTCAGTCGATACTTTCCAATTAGTGATCCTATGATGAACCGAGTCGGAGACAAGAGTTATATCTAGAACTTTTTGTCTATTTCTGGTAATGAATGTTGGTTCATTGCCAGTGTTACTTACTATAAGGTTAGTACTTAAAATAAAATCAAAAAGTGACTCACCCCTTTCATTTATATCAGTACTTCCCCATACTGTATGATGCGCGTTTGCGTCGCATCCAATGATGAGGCAGATCTTCTGCCGTACTGCTGCAGCGACAACCTTTTTCATTAAGTTGCCTGGAGGAGAGCCAGGCTGGTCATGGCCGAGATATGCTGATACCAACCAGTTGGTGTTATCACTGGTTTGATATCTTGCAGTGGTTACATCACAATTGCTGTAATCAGGGAGTAAAAATACATTAGTGCTTCTTCTTACCAATATGCAGGATCTGGGTTCACCTCTGTCCTTAACAAATAGTTGAGTATATCCAGGAGCCCTTAGTCCATGAACGATAGATTTGTTGATCCATGGCTCTTGGATAAGGACAACATCTTCCCCTCTTTTATTCAGGCGGAGAAGAAGGGAGGCCGAGGCCTGTTTGGAGTGTTGGAGATTAATCTGTGTTAACTGCAACATCTTGGCAACAGCTAAGCAGACTAACCCCCACCACGGTTCGGTTTAGGTTGAAGTTGATCGTAACAGATCATCTTCCTTTAGGCCGTTTTCGGACATTGAGTCTTCTGTTTCATCCTCTTCGGATGTTACGGAGGAAGCACTGGGGGGATCAACTTCCATTTCAGGGAGTTTTTCACCTTCGGAACTTTCCATACTTATTGTGTTTGGAGGAGCGTTTGTGCTTTCCTCATCTTTTTTGTAGATTTTAAGAGGGATGGTCGCCCATCCGAACCTAATCTTTCCCTGGGTTGCAGCTAGATGGGCCATTGACTCTTTATTGATGACTATAATAGCCGATCTATGGGGGCCGTCCGGTTCCTCTAACTTTGCTACCTTCCAGTCATGAGTAGGTAGGGATGGGTTGCCATATTGGATCATCTTGAGGATGATGTCTTTATCGGAGAGTTCTACTGGTAGTCTGATACGAGCTCTTGGTCTGCACGGGATTTCCTCCTTAGCAACAACCTCGAGCTTTGCACCAGGCCAGAGATCTACTAGGCGGCTGACTGCAAGCTTATACAGATTGCATGATCTCTCTCCCTCGAAGGCAATAAGTTTGACTCGCCCCTGGTACCACCCTGCGTCCTCAAAGGTTGCAGGTTCCCCTGGATTCTCCATCATGAGAGTCCAATAAGAGGCCTGGAGCTTGTTCGTGACCATTGTCCACTGGTCAAAAGAGATCGCGCCATCTGCATTGCTCCTGTCAATTATGGCTACTATAGTTTTGTCCTTTAGCACTTCGCTAAAGGACAAGTCTTTTCTGGTGGAGGTGCTGGTGTGCACCTTGGTACGCTTAGGTTCCGGAATGGTTCCTTCGCAGGACCGATTTCTTTTGGAGGAATCGTTGGTGGGGATTTTGGCAATAATGCTCTAAGCCCACGAGAGTTCGGCGTCAGCATCAGAAGCCCCCTTGCTCATTGGTGTTTCACCAATGACCTTGACGAGCGTCATTGCATTTCGTCGTTCTCTACGACTTGGGTGTGGGAGCTTCTCTTCCCCACTGTTAGCAGAGCATATTTCAGCGCCACTCCCAGAGGGAAGGGAAATTGCCTTCATGCTCGTGAGGGGGGGTTCTTCCATTCGGACGGATCGTAATTCACGGCGCCGTGAGTTGGAACAGACCCCTCCGTGCACTCAGGAAGGTGGGGTTGGGCTGTGGGATTAGGATTGCAACAGAGACTCACTGTTTCACGGTCAGCAATACGGGCACTTGTTTCCGCGTTTGGTGAAGTGCTGGCGTGGAAATCAGACCGTACACAGTAATTCACTGCTTCTTCTTTGTTCGCTACGGGCAGTTCCACCAAATTTGGAGGTCGTGTACTACCAGTGTAGGCGATTGCACCTCTTTCACTGGTTGTAGCGTCTAGGATAGTGGATGTTCCCCCTTCCCCGGATGGTTTTTCAACCCTTCCAGTGAGTGAGGTCGATCCACAGTCCCCACCGCTCTTCGCTTCTTTTTTGTCTTCGTTAATAAAATTTGTCACTGGCGACTTATCCTCTTTCGAGGCCAAGCCATCGCTGGCAGTCGCGGCTCCTGCCGACTTTTGGACGTATATCTGGAGAGTTCTAGATGAAATGTCATTCGATGTAAATAGGCCGCCTGAAGTCCCCGACCCATAGAATCCGTTGCGTCCGTTCGCTACCGGATTCACCTGACAGCTCGATTAAATACACACGATCTTATGAGAGGTGACCCATAAGCATCGGATGCAACGGACGCAACGCAAAAAGTAGCCCAACTTTTAACTTTTTGCGTCCGGCAGAGTTGATGAAATGCGCAGTAAGAACCAATTTGAAATTTTCTCTCTGATGACATACACAGTAAGAACCAATTTGAAATTTTCTCTCTGATGACATGCGCAGTAAGGACTAATTTGAAATGTTCTCTTCTGTTAACATGAGTGGCCTTCTTGAGTGAGACACCGCAACGGATTCTATGGGTCACCCCAATCCGTTGTTTCCGGTAAAACTCACTGCTGTCAGTTGAATCCGGCAGCGAACGGACGCAACGGATTCTATGGGCTGAGCTCTTGAGGCAACCAGAAGTCAGCTTTGATTATAGAGTGATAAAGTTAAGAGTGAATTGTTGTATACAAGTGATAGTCCAAAAGACGAGCTGAGATCGAATAAAGTATAGATACTGAATAAAAGTGGTAGAAATAAATTGAAAGGTGAAGTTTTATTTTGCGAACTAAGCGCACGTTACATTGGTGTCAGAAGTGTAAATAAAACTTATTTGATAAAAAAAAAGACTAGTTGAATGTAAAAAAAAAGTTAAAAACAGTGAAAACGGGTAAGTTGATGGAAGAGCAACTCCATTGAGCTTAAAAGTGAGTTAGGTAAGCGAAATCTTTCTAGAGTGGGATCGAAAAATGAGCTCGTCCTGCGCTTGCGCAACTATTTGGAACAGCAAGGGGAAGACGTAAACACTTTTGCTTTTGAAATAGAAGTGGATGAAGAGGAAGTAAGTGAAAGTGTAGATTTTTCTAGTATAATGAAGCTTTTATTAGAACAAAAGACGGAACAGTAGAAGGTTCTAGAACAACTTGAAGCACAACGAAACGAGCAAAAGAAGCTGGTTGAAGAACAACGAAGCGAACAAAAGAAAGAACAACAGAATATTCTCGAAAGACTTGAGGCGCAACAGAATGTTTTAGAAGGTCAGAAAAAACATTCTAGAAGGTAAATTGGGTAACATTGAGAAAAATGTATGTGCCCTAGACGAACGCGTTGAAGTTGTAAAAAAATCAGCTTTCTGTTGTAGAGAATCGTTTGGAAAGCCGATGCGATTGTGAAGGAGTCACAGCCAACGACCTCTTAATTAATTGCTCTTCAACTATTAACGGGTTGTCAACCTTCGACTGTGCCTCGATATCCGATCCTCTCACATTCAGTTGCATTGCATAGAAATGCATAACACTTGACTTGCTTGTGTATCCATAGAGTGCATTGTACTCAGAACAATATGATTCCCAACGGCAGGCCACTGCCAGCCGACAGAAGTAATAAGGGATCATATTGCTTTGACTGCATGCGCGCTGTTTATGTCACAGCAATAGTCTTTGGGTATGAGCATTTGTTTATGATATAGGTCATTGGCGCTCACCCAAAAGAATGTGATGATGAAGCGTTTAATCGGATATCGAAGTGTGGTCGATGGTTCGATAACCAGAAATGGAGTTTAATAAATTTGTATAAATAGGGAATGAATTTACGAATAAAAAGTCAATTGTGATCGTGGAGTCGATCCGAAGAACACTCTGGTCTTATTATTTGATATATGGCTGTTAGCCTAAAAGTATAAGCTTGGACGTTTTCTTCTTTAGTCGTCTTCGGTACCACCCTCAACTTTGCAGTTAGTGCGAAAGAGGTTCGAGCGAGAGCTGAATGCTAAGCGATTGGTGCTGAAGTACAAGCGACTTCACATGTCGATCTTGCCAGTCTAATTCTAAATCAACAGAATCAGGAGCCAGAGAGTGTTCAGAGAGAGTGTTTTTCATAAGACAAAGTTAAAGTCTTTTTCGCGCATACTAGTAAAAAAGTAGTAGAACAAGACAAAGTTAAAGTCTTTTTTTTCATACAAGTTAAAGTAGTTTTTTTTTGCTCTCTCGCTCGTAAAAATGTCTAACGAACTCGAGGTTATGTACCTGAAGGTAACGGGACATGGTAGAATGGTTGGCTTCTTAATGAAGAAGTACGCAGTACTTAAGAAGCTGATGATCGCTTATTGCGAGCGCAGTCGTCTTCCCAGGGATGTCGTTAATTTTCAGTACAATGGACGTATAATCAAGGAATACGACACACCAAATTCACTGGAAATGGTACAAGATAGCACTATTGGAGTCCACCTAGAACAGGCGAATGGTGGCTCACATTCACGTTAAAAATATACACTAAATTTAACAAGAACTTAGAAGAAACAACAACGACAAAACTATTGACCCGTGTCCTCTGTACATACAAGAGTACAGAAGGCATGTACATAAACAAAAATACACACCAACAAAGATGACTACAATTAAACAAAAGCTAGGCAACATCATGAGGGCAATCAAAACAAGCAGCACAAACAACGTTCTAAATTTTTTCCGAATACTACATTGCTTCCATCGCAAAGAGTTTCACAGGAAGAAAGCAGATGAGTCTCCAAATTGACTAAATTATGTACTACAGTACTACTACTACTACATTTAGAATTAGTTATTTTAGGAAATAGTTTTTTTTTTGGTTTACGAAAAGAGAAGCAAAAGAATCATTACATTGTTATCAAATTTTTTTTTACTCCTTCTTTTGATTTTTTAAACTGAGTTAAACTACTTATTAAATACATATTGTCACACAGTACGTTTTCAAGGTTTCTATCAATATCGGGTCTAACATATTCAAAATGCTTTGTGTATCTTGATAATCTTATAGTATTCGAAAAAAAAAATAACATAATAAAAATTTAGAACACCACAATAAAAATTTAATTGAAGTATTCGAAAGATTGAGAGAAGTAAATCTCAAACTACATCCAAGTAAATGTGCTTTCCTTAGAAAAGAAGTTTTATATCTAGGTCATATAATATCAGACAAAGGTATTATACCAGATCCATCAAAATCCATAGTAATGAAAAATTATCCAATCCCACAAAATACAGACGAAGTAAGGAGATTTGTAGCATTTGCTAACTACTACAGAAAATTCATACCAAATTTTGCAACACTAGCAGTTCCTTTAAACCGTTTATTAAGAAAAAACGTAGAATTTAAATTTTCCGAAGATTGCAATACCTCATTTAATTTGCTGAAAGATTTCCTGATAAACCCAAATATTTTACAGTTTCCAAATTTTGAAAAAGAATTCATACTCCGAACAGACGCCTCTGGTTTTGCCTTAGGTGCTGTTATATCGAATTTTGATGATAAACCCATCGCATACGCTAGTAAATCGTTAAATAAAGCCGAAAAGAACTATAGTACTATAGAAAAAGAATTGCTCGCTATAGTATGGGCAGTAAAACATTTCAGACCGTATCTTTTCGGAAGACGTTTCAAAATACTAACGGACCATAGACCACTAGTATATCTGTTCTCCCTAAAAGAACCTTCAAGTAGATTAACTAAATTTAGGCTAATATTAGAGGAATATAACTTTACTGTGGAGTATTCACCAGGCAAAGACAACTGCACTGCGGATGCACTAAGTAGAATACAACTAAATTCAGAGGACTTACAGAATTTATTTGTGTGTGTCACAACAAGAGCACAAGCTAGAAACTTAAATTTAGAAGAAGAAAACCCAATAACAAGTAAATTAGAGAAAGAAAAAATCATAAGTGAACTTCTTAAACCGCCAGAAAAGGGGCTAAAAATAGTCGAGTTGAAAAGTTTCAAAGATGAAGACAAAGATTATAGTTTATTAAAAGCTACCAGAGTTATAAGTCCAAACCTCATTTTAGGATACATTCCAGGGAATAATTGTTTGATATTAAATAGGTCAAAGATAAGCACTATTACCCGATCAGCATCATTTGACAAATTGTTGTTGAGGGACGTGCAAACTATCGAAGAACCATTTTTAAATAATAAAAGGGAATCCAGAAAAAGCACTACTGCCCGATCGGCATCATTTGACAAAATGTTGTTGAGGGACGTGCAAAATAAAGGTGAACCATTATTAAATAATGAAGAGGAATCCAAAAATACCACTATTGCTCGATCGGCATCATTTGACAAAATGTTGTTGAGGGACGTGCGTACAATTTGCGGACCTCTATCAATTAAAGATATTTATATAACTAAAGAAGAGTTAGGTTAACTCTCAGACGGACGTCGTAAAGAGAAATTATATATATTAAAGAAAAAGGTAGAAGAATTATTCAAAGGAAATAAAATAAAAGTGCACATAATTGATAATAAAATAAAAGTAACGGACCCTGGAAAACAAAAACTTATACTCAACGATTACCATATGTTACCTACAAGTGGACATGCCGGAATAAATCGCATGTTGCGTAACATCAAGAAAAAATACTTTTGGACAGGGATGCAAAACGATGTGACGACATACGTTAAGCACTGCCCTATGTGTCAACGAAATAAACATATACAACCCAAAAAACAACCAATGACTATTACTACAACAGCAGAAACATGTTTTGACAAAATATACCTTGACTTAGTTGGACCTCGACGAGACAGAAAATGGGTCAAAATACATTTTAACACTTCAAGACGAACTAACGAAATTTACAGAAGCTATTGCTTTGCCAAATAAGGAGGCTAATACCGTAGCTAAAGGACTTGTAGAAGGCTTTATCCTAAAGTATGGAGTCCCTGCTACCATAGCATCTGACCAGGGTACAGAATTTATAAATAGAGTTTTCAAAGATCTGTGTAAATTATTAAAGATAGAACAGCTACAATCCACCGCGTACCATCACGAAAGTATTGGAGCACTAGAAAATTCGCATAAGGTTTTAGGAGCATATCTTAGAAATTATGTAGATGAGAAACATACAGATTGGGACAACTGGTTGCCCTACTATGTTTTCTGTTACAATACTTCAGTACATTCAGAAACAGGATACACCCCGTTTGAGCTAGTATTTGGGAGACAATGTAACTTGCCTTCCAATCTTACAAAGAAAGTTGAACCAGTTTACAACTACGAGGACTATGTCATAGACCTTAAACAAAGGCTACAAATTGCTCATAAAGGTGACGTGAAATAATACCAAACGAAATAACACCAAATCTTAAATTTGGTCTTATTTCGTTTTTCGAAACGAAATAATACCAATTTGGCTTTATTTCGATTACCAAAACGAAATAATGCCAAAAAAGTAATGGAAATAACGCCAAATTTGTTTAAATACAAAATTTGGCGGTACTTCGTTTTCAAAATGGAAATAAATCCAAATTTTTCATAAATTATATATACACTTTCAAAAACAATGCATTGAAAAGGTAGTTACATATATTTTTTTGTTTGTATGTTAATATGTTTGATTTGAGTTGCATGGAAGTCCAGAGTTTAAAATTCGACTGGATGGATAAACAAATAAACATAGATATTTTTAGCCATTTAACATAATGAAAAATAGCATGAAGAAAGTAAAAGGATAATAACTAAAAAAAATCCAAACTGACGATCAGATATGGAGAGTGAAAAAAATATTAAGCCATTACGAAAGGGTAAATTTGGGGAATCGAAAAATTCGCCGCGAATTTGGGCTTATTTCGTTTTTCAAACCGAAATAAAGCCAAATTTTTGGAATTTGGCTTTATTTCGTTTGGTACTATTTCACGTCACCCTCATAAAGACGCTAGGGATACTTTAATACAAAAGAAAATTTCTAGGAAGGATAGATACGATGCTGATGCAAAAGCTAAAACTCTTGATTTCAATGTTGGTAGTTTAGTCTTGTTGAGAAATGAAAGTAGAAAGAAATTAGACCCGATATATATAGGACCATACGAAGTATTATCACAAAAAGGAGTGAATTGTGAAATCCAATGTGAAAATAAGAAATTAATTGTTCACAAAAATAGATTAAAACCATTTTATATTTATATGCTATTATTGTAAGAATTGTTTAATCTGAGGAATTGTTAAATTAAAATAGAGACTAATTGTTCAATAAATAGAAAAATATATCAAAAACATTTTTGTTATTATTGTACAAAACTTGTGTATTTTGAAAAAAAAAACATGTAAAATTAATTGAAAAGTAATTGTAAAATTAGAACTAAGGTCACATTAAACTAATTATAAGAAACTATCAACATGTCAATGCGCATTGACTTAAATACATTGATCTAATAATTATTGCTAAAAAAAAAGAAATTTATATACATATATTGATAACTACTGTAAATATTGAAAATATATAGAACATATGAACTATAGATGTAAATACTGAACATTGTATGTGCCCTATAACTAATGTGACATATCAAAAACAAATATATGTATCAAAAACTGCAAAACATATAATAAAAAAAAAGAGAACTAGATTTTAAAATGTAAATATCGCAAATGATACCAAACACTGACTAAATTTAAATGAAAAGTAAACTAATCAAAATATAATACTAATGTAAATATCACAATTAATACTAAAATATTAACTAAAAGTAAACATCCAGAAATAGCCACAATGTTCAATACAATATGATAAAAGAAAAAAATTTTTTGATTTCATACTCCCGTATTTGTAAAAGAGTCGTGGAAAAGTAGAAATCAACACTCTTGTCTTGATTTCTTCTTTTTCCCCAGGAAGGGTGGTGTGAAGGAGTCACAGCCAACGACCTCTTAATTAATTGCTCTACAACTATTAACGGGTTGTCAACCTTCGACTGTGCCTCGATATCCGATCCTCTCACATTCAGTTGCATTGCATAGAAATGCATAACACTTGACTTGCTTGTGTATCCATAGAGTGCTTTGTACTCAGAACAATATGATTCCCAACGGCAGGCCACTGCCAGCCGACAGAAGTAATAAGGGATCATATTGCTTTGACTGCATGCGCGCTGTTTATGTCACAGCAATAGTCTTTGGGTATGAGCATTTGTTTATGATATAGGTCATTGGCGCTCACCCAAAAGAATGTGATGATGAAGCGTTTAATCGGATGTCGAAGTGTGGTCGATGGTTCGATAACCAGAAATGGAGTTTAATAAATTTGTATAAATAGGGAATGAATTTACGAATAAAAAGTCAATTGTGATCGTGGAGTCGATCCGAAGAACACTCTGGTCTTATTATTTGATATATGGCTGTTAGCCTAAAAGTATAAGCTTGGACGTTTTCTTCTTTAGTCGTCTTCGGTACCACCCTCAACTTTGCAGTTAGTGCGAAAGAGGTTCGAGCGAGAGCAGTGAATGCTAAGCGATTGGTGCTGAAGTACAAGCGACTTCACACGATAAACAGTTCTCTGTTCTGACCAAGGAATTAGACCAGATCCGGAAAATCAAAATTCGAGAATCTGCTGGAGAGTTTGCAAGGAAAAAGGAGATGAAACCCCCATCATTTGATGGACAGTCTTCTTGGGCAGTTTACAAGAGACAATTTGAGGCAGCCGCGACAACAAATGGCTGGGATGACGAAGACAAGTACATAGCACTGACTCTTGCTCTTAGAGGACCAGCAGCTGAATTACTTCAAACAGTTCTAGCTGGTAAGAGCGGTGATTTCAGTTCTCTCGTGGCAGCTATAGATAAACGCTTTGGAGATAGCCACTTGAAAGAAGTCTTCCGAGTCCAACTCAATAACAGAGTCCAGAAAAGGGGTGAAAGTCTACAGCAGCTCCAAGCAGACGTCGAAAGACTGGTTCACCTGGCATACCCGGATGCTGGAGAAGAAACCATCAACCAGCTTGCTGTTGAGTCCTTCGTTCGTGCCATTTCCGATATACATCTTCAGAGATCTGTGCGAACTCCTAGAACACGTACTCTTTCTGAAACTTTAGCATTCGCATTGACAATTGAAGCAGCAGAACAAGCTTCTCATGGAGAACATCGACTTAGAGAAGCCATGGTCGAAGAATGCTAGTGACAAAGAGCTGAAATACAAAAGAACCAGCGGAGCGGACTAGCAAGATGTTTGAACTGCAACAAGACCGGGCACTTACAGCGTCAATGCCGACTACCACCAAATAAAGCCAGTTGTCAACATTGTGGAAGCAAGAGATCCAACCCAGAGCAAGGTAATAACAACACCAGCGTTGCCTATCAGCCTGTTTCTTATCAGGGAAACGAGTAAGAACCAATTTCGAGGGGCAGAGGCTGGTTTCTTGTATCAATGGCCCCAGAACCACCATCCAGGTCTCTCAGACCAAACGAGACAGCAAAAGTCTGACTGTGGAGACTACTATTAACGGGAACAAACATGTGGCTACCATCGACACCGGGGAAACAGCCTCCATAGTACTATTTATTTATATTACACCACATTGAGACCTGGTTAAAATGACGTGGCTTCATAACACCAATAGGTACCGTCTAAGAACCGCAACGGGAGAAGCAGCGAGAGTATATGGAGAAGTATGTCTTAAGATCCGACTGGCCGATCTAGTGTTTACTCATCAATTCCTGGTGGCAGATATATGTGACGAGTGCATCATTCGAATCGACTTTATGAAACAGCACGAATGAAAATACGTCAACACTGAGGACTGTCATGACGGAAGATCTGATTCTGCCTCCTTCTTCGGAAGTGTTCGTTTGGACAAAACTGGAAGGTGAGTTTGGAAGTTTTCGATACCTCATGCTGGAACCAGGCCCAGAGTGTTCCTCCCAAAGCGTCATCATCGGGAAAACACTGGTAGCACCGAAAAACAAAATGATCCCCGTGCGATTACTAAACACTAGACCGTACGATGTAAAGTTGAAGAAAGGAGAAGTCGTTGGACGTTGCGATTCGGTTGCAGCAATTACGAAGATCACAGACGAAGCCCCGAGAAAAACTATAACTCCAGAGGAGCTCGAAACCATCAGAGCTAAAATACTGAATTCATCCAACCTTGATCACCAACAAACAAGGATGGCTGAAAGTCTCCTACAAGAGTACACTGATATCTTCGCATCGCAAAAGGGGCAATATGGTAGGACACAGTTGGTGCAGCCTCGCATCAACACAGGAGATGCAAGACCGATTCTTTAACCTGCAAGACACCTTCCACTGGCCAAACAAGGTGAGGTTGAGGAAATGATAACAACAATGAAGAAGGACGGTCTTATCGAAAATTCCAAAAGTCCTTGGGCGTCACCAGAGGTGCTAGTGAAAAAGAAAGACGGAAGCACTCGTTTTTGTGTGGACTACCGAAGGCTGAATGATGTGACTAAGAAGGACAGCTATCCCCTGCCCAGAATCAGTGATACCCTGGATGCCATGGAGGGAGCGCAGTGGCTCTCGACGCTGGACTTGAAGAGCGGATATTGGCAAGTTGACATCCACCCTGATGATCGGGAAAAGACGGCGTTTTCTACAGGTAATGGGCTCTGGCAGTTCAAAGTTATGCCGTTTGGGCTATACAACGCTCCGGCAACATTTGAGCGTTTGATGGAGTGCGTTCTTCAAGGACTGACGTGGAAAGCTTGCCTAGTCTACTTGGACGATATCATTGTTTACGGGAAAACATTTGACCAACATTGCAAGAACCTTAAAGCGGTGTTTCAGAGACTTGGAGAGGCTAACCTTAAACTGAATCCGGAAAAATGTGCACTTTTTAAAACCGAAGCTAAGTATTTGGGACACATCATCTCTTCCCAAGGAGTGAAGACTGATCCTGAAAAAGTTGACTCCGTCAAAAATTGGTTAACACCACAGGACAAACATCAACTCCGAAGCTGCAAAAATTTTACATCAGCTCACCGAGAAAGGGAAGCAGTTTAAGTGGTCAGGTGAGTGTGAGAAATCTTTCCAGGAAGTCAAATACTGCCTCTGTAACGCTCCAGTGCTGGCACATCGAACACCTGGAAAAACATTCATCATCGACGCAGATGCAAGCAACGTTGGAATCGGGGCGATACTATCCCAAGTGCATGATGGCGAGGAGAAAGTGGTGGCATATTAAAGCAAGGTCCTCTCGAAGCCCGAAAGAAACTACTGCGTGACCAGAAGGGAACTGCTAGCTCTCATCTTGGCAACAAAGCACTTCCATAAGTGCATCTATGGACAGAAATTCCTTCTGCGGACAGACCATGGTGCTTTGATCTGGCTGTTGAACTTCAAAAATCCAGAAGGTCAAGTCGCAAGCTGGATAGAAAGACTGCAGACTTATGATTACCACCAAAATGGTGGTCGACCAGATTGTGTTTAACTGGATGAGTAGGTTTGGCGTGCCTATGGAACTCCATTCCGACCAATGGAGGAACTTTGAGTTAAACATCTTCCAAGGAGTGTGCAGATTACTTGGCATTAAGAAGACTAGAATCACACCGCTTCATCCACAATCTGATGGGATGGTTATGGTTGAAAGATTCAACCCGACCTTGAAAGAACACCTCACCAAGGTCGTAGGCGACTACCAAAGAGACTGGGATAGGCACGTACCGCTATTCCTGATGGCCTATAGAAGTGCAGTACATAGCTCGACAGGAGCACAGCAACTCTGCTGTGAAAGTGATTTGTGCAATTATAATAGCGCTCTAGCAAATTATTTAATTTCTATTTCAAACAGTATAAATTAATTAGCAAAATTGATTTTTATCAAATGGAGTATCAGTTTTCAATTGAAAAAAGTGTTTAGTTCACAGGTAAATCTGCTTATATTGCCTTACAAACACATTTCCAAAATACCTCATCCGTCACATGACAGACAGGAAATTAATCCAAACTTCTCCAGAAGAAAATCTAAATTCTAAAACATTTATTAAAAGAACACAAATCAATCAAACATATAAGATTATGTCTATTTCTGATACTGATCTGCATAAAATTAAAACAATAATTGATGAAATAACTGATGATTCGCTCCATTACGAGCTTGAAAAGGCAACCGCAAAATAAGCAACAAAGGACGATCTCGTCAGGTTGCATGCCGAAATTAATTCACTGCGATCACAAAATGAAGATTTAACTAGACAAATTCAACATTTTGAATCAAGATGTAATATTTTGGAAGAAGAACTGGAAATGCAGGGTCGAGAAATCAAAGCGAAGAATATAATCCTTTCTATTCCGAATGAAAATGTCGACATACAAACCAAGGTCAATTCAATATCTGAATTTCTGCTTGGTGAACCCTGTCAAACACAACGAAAATAAGCGAAAACGTAAATACAATTAAGGTTAAAATCAGCACTGGATCTAATGAAAATGTTGCGAAATTCATCAAAGCTCAAAGGCACAGGTGTTTTTATTCAACGAGATCTAACAAAACAATCGCAACACAAACGCCGAATCCTTCTGAGCTATCGAAAAATCATCAAAGCAAAAAAACCAACGGAGCGAATACAAATTAAAAACAATAGTTTATTGGTATCTGATAAATTATTTTATTTAAACAATAATAATGTACTTCAACATAAAAACGATGATGGAGAAAAATACCTGCGAGATATGTTCGGGGAACTTAATTTTGAAGACGTCAATCAAATGAGATTGTCAGCTAGACGTCAAAACAATTGGTCGAGAGCATCTGATGCTACCTTGCCAGGGATGCCACTTTTTCAAAACACACCAAGTTCTAGTACTTTAGTACGTAATTGAAATTCTCATGTCGTCAGCTCTATATCTTATGTTAAATGTAATATTTTGTCTTATAATGTGTCAGGTCTCAGTAATAAACTGTTATTTGTAGATTTTTTCAATTATGCTAAAAGTTTTGATATTTTTGTTTGTATGAAACTCATGTCCCCAAAGAAAATGTAAACAAATACACTAAATATTTTAATGGTTACAAGCTTCTCTGGAATTCAGCAGAAAGAACAAATATTAAAGGGCGCGCTAGTGGTGGAACTCTTTATGGAATAAAAGCATCGCTACTAAAATGTTATGATTTTAAATTCATCGAAGGTTTAACCGTCATTAAACTTTTAGATAAAGTTGATATGTATATTATTCCAATCTATATTAATTGCAACAAGTGGAGTGATGACTTTGAAAGACTTAATAACCTCATGTCTTACCTGGCCAACAAAAGCATTTTACTGATCGGCGACTTTAATGCAAGAACAGAAAATCAACAAATAACCTCAGTCCGCAGTACAAATAATTCTTACATACACATCAGAAATCGAAATTCAAAAGACAATGTTTTGCAATCAAAATGGTACAAACTTTCTTGAAATGCTGCAGAGTTACGATTGTATAATTTTGAACGGTTGTACTCATGGGGACACTGAGGGGCATTACACCTTTATTGAAGGTCAAGGCAGATCTGTAATAGACTACTGTGCAGTAAATAATGAGTGGAATGATTTAATAACAAAATTCGAAGTGCAGAGCAAAAACTTTTCGGACCACTTACCTATTACTGTTGAATGGTCAAATGAATTGGTAACACATCAAAGAAACTTACAACTTATTCCACGACTTAAATGGAAACAATATAATGTGCTTCTGTATCAAAAAAAGCTGAATAATTATCTTTCAAGTTTAAACGTGTTCCCTGAATCAGTGGATGAACATGCCAAGCAGCTGATTTCTTGTATACGAAACTCTGCAACTAACTCAATTTCAAACAACATCAAAAATTACAAAAGCAAGTGGTTTGATAAGGACTGCATGAAGGCGCGCAATAAATCATTTGTTCTCTTTAACTTCCTGAGGAAATCCAACTTTAACTCTCAAAACCTTAAGATTTGGTATAACGAAGCGAATACCTACTACAAAAAATTATGTTTGAAGAAGAAAACAGAGTTCGAAAACAACCAAGCTCAAACGTTAGGTCAAACAAAAAACTCCAAAGAATTTTGGAATGTGGCCAAGGAATTTATGGGCTTAATTTTATGATAGGATCAGGAGTATCTGCTGAAGCGCTCTCCATTCATTTTAAGAATCTGCTTCATAGCGATAGCAGTTTCAATTTTTCGTACGCTGAGCCCATTTTTATCGATGAGATCCTTGATAGCGAAATATCATTGGAAGAAGTACAAGCTGTTATTTTTAAGTCTAAAAACGCAAAAGCACCTGGTGAAGACGGTGTGTCATACGAATTTTTCAAAAATGCAACTCCAGCGTATATATCCTGCATCGGACAACATTTCAATGAAGTTAACCGCAACGAGGATGTACCTTCATCGTTTAAAAATTCGGTCATTTTCCCGATTCACAAAAAAGGTGACATGAATAATGTAGAGAATTACCGAGTAATCTCATTCATGAACGTGCGGCAAAACTATTTTGTGGTGTACTTGCTAATAGACTAGAAGCATGGGTCGAAACCAACAACTTTTTGTCTGAGTTTCAAGCAGGATTCAGAAAGGGATTTTCAACTGTGGACCATATTTTTACAATTGTGTCAATTGTTAAAGCATATCAAACTAGAAAGAAAACTATATACGCATTTTTCGTTGACTTTAAGTCAGCGTTTGACAATGTAAACACGCTATTTTCTACAAACTTTCGCAATTAGGTGTATCTACGAGGTTCATACAAGTGGTAAAGAAGATGTATGCAGAATCGAAAGCAACTGTCTGGGATGGCTCACATTATTCAGAATGGTTTGAAACAAACACTGGTGTTAAACAAGGATGTCTCTTAAGTGCTCTGTTATTTTCACTCTTCATTAATTACGTAGTTACACATTTGCCGGGAGGAATCAGAATTGTTGGACTGACAGTCAATGTTTTGCTATATGCCGATAATCTGGTACTTCTGTCAGAATCACCAAAAAACCTGCAACTGATGATAAACCGAGGTGGGACATAACTTCACCCGAAAAAAGTGAAATTATAACCCACTAGAGGTGAAATTATGACCCATGTGAAGTTATGACCTGTGAAGTTATGCACCCGCACCGATTTTTCCACTTCATCATCCACCAGTCTTCGTTCCTAATTTCATAAAGAGCCATTTTTTTTGGTAGTCGGCCATCCTGATAAGACAATACCTTAACAATGTAGTCCGCCTGAGACCTTAGAGTGTTAGTGGAAAGCTTGGGTAGACCAGTTTCGAGGTATAACGCATAATTTGGTGAATTCAGCGGAAGGTTAAACAATTTCTTCAAAAAATTTCTGTGAAACTTTTCAATCGCATCAAACTCATCAATTCCCCATACTTGTGATGCGTAGCACAGTGAAGATTTTACTACGACATTAAAAATTTTATACTTCGCAGAAAGTATAATGCGTTCGTTTGTGAATAGAGTCATCCAAGTAAAATTTAGCAAGCTTTGAGAAGTTTTAGCCTTCTCAGCCAAGTGTTTGGTGAAGTCCATGGTCTTGGTAAGTTTGACTCCTAGGTACCTGTACTCGTCAACTATTTCTAAAATGTCTTCATTAAAAGTCCAAATCCTCGTAGTCTGGTTGCGACTAGATCTGGAGAACATGATCACTTTGGACTTGTCCGTGTTAATAAGAAGTCCCCATTTACTTATGTTACTTATGAGCAACAATTTCACCTGAAATTTGTATGAAATTATTTCCCACCTACATTGTAAAAAATCTTTAGAAATCCAATCAGTCAAAAGCCAACAAAAATTATAAATTGTAATCAATTTATTGAAACATTTTTATTAACAAAAAATATCAAAAACTGTTATTTATAAAAAAAAAAAATTATTCTTATGAAAGGTACTTAATATCATATTATTATTTTCAAAACGCCGTTTTGAAACAAAGATATTGAAATCTATGATAGAAATATTGATATTTGAAGCTGTTTTTTCTCAGTATACACAGTTTGAATTTGAAAATGTGTTCAAATATAGTGTAGCTTTCATAAATCAATTATTGAAATTACGAACTTCGACATCATATATTTTCAAAAACAGATCTCTCGTTTTAGTAAATTATATTATATAGAAATAGTGTGAATAAACAAGCGTTGTTGGCGCTAAGCAGTAAAGCGACCGAAAAAAAATTGCGCAATTTTTTTTCGGTCGCTTTACTGCTTAGCGCCAACAACGCTTGTTTATTCACACTATTTCTATATAATATCTTATATATAAATAGGCTAAGGAAAATCTTTGGGTCCCTTTTTCTCTGTTGTTTTCCAACCGATTCTCTTAATTTTTTTTTTTGTGATTTGGTATTGATGAGTAAAAGTGTCATCAATCATTTTTACCTGTGTCTACCTGTCCTAATTGCTTAAAATCAACAGGTGTGTTTTACATGTATTTTATATGGGAAATACATATTTCAGAGCTTTTTTGTTGTTTTCTTATGTACAGTGTGTTTGTTCAGTGTGTGTGAGGAGTGTATGTGTAGTGTGTGTGTGCAGTGTGTGTATGTGTGTGCAATATAAAGATGATGTGTAGTGTGTGTGTGTGTGTGTGCAATATAAAGATAACAGATGACAGATATGACAGATGACAGATAACAGATGACATTTGACAGGTGACAGATGACATTTGACAGGTGACAGATGACAGGTGACACAGATGACAGGTGACAGATGACAGGTGGCAGATGACAGATGACAGATGACAGATGACAGCTGACAGATGACGATGACAGATGACAGGTGACAGATGGCAGGTGACAGATGACAGATGACAGCTGACAGATGACAGATGACAGATGACAGGTGACAGATGACAGATGACAGATGACAGATGACAGATGACAGATGACAGATGACAGGTGACAGATGACAGATGATAGATGACAGATGACAGATGACAGATGACAGGTGACAGATGACAGGTGACAGGTGACAGATGACAGATGACAGATGACAGGTGACAGGTGACAGATGACAGCTGACAGATGACTGATGACCGGTGACAGATGACAGATGACAGCTGACATATGACATATGACAGCTGACAGATGACGATGACAGATGACAGCTGACAGATGACAGATGAAAGATGACAGGTGACAGGTGACAGATGACAGGTGACAGCTGACAGATGACAGGTGACAGATGACAGATGACAGATGACAGGTGACAGATGGCAGGTGACAGATGACAGATGACAGCTGACAGATGACAGATGACAGATGACAGATGACAGATGACAGATGACAGATGACAGATGACAGATGACAGGTGACAGATGATAGATGACAGATGACATATGACCTGTCCTTATTGCTTAAAATCAACAGGTGTGTTTTACATGTATTTTACATAGGAAAGACATATTTCAGAGCTTTTTTGTTGTTTTCTTATGTACAGTGTGTTTGTGCAGTGTGTGTGAGAAGTGTATGTGTAGTGTGTGTGTGTAGTGTGTGTGTGCAGTGTGTGTGAGGAGTGTATGTGTAGTGTGTGTGTGTGTGTGCAGTGTGTGTGTGTGTGTGTGTGTGTGTGCAATATGTGTGTGTGTGTGTGAGAGAGAGAGATATTTTTAAGCATTATTTCCCTCTAAATAAATGTTCAGTGTGTGTGTGCGCAGTGTGAGTTTGCAGTGTGTGTGTGCAGTGTGTGTGTTCTTTCAGCATGAGAAATGATAAGTTTCAATTTAGTATTTTTCTCTCTCTCTCTCACACAATATGTGTGTGTGTGTATGAGAGAGAGAGAGAGAGAGAGAGAGAGAGAGAGAGAGAGAGAGAGAGAGAGAGAGAGAGAGAGAGAGAGACAGAGAGAGAGAGGGAGATGTCTTTTTCAATTTTATTATAAATTTCTTCTCTCAACGGCACATTTCAACATTCAAATTGTAGTTTTCTTTATAGCTTTGTGCTATAAGTTCTTCAAAATAACCAGCTGGGAAAAAGTTTGATTGCAACACGTTCACGCCGGCGCGTACCACCGGTGGCTCGCACAGAACTGTCTCATCAGCTCAGCCGCCTGTGGGCGAGAAAAATGAATTATAGTGCCGGCGTGAACGTGTTAAAAAAAAAAAAAATAAACAAATGAAAGTGATATGGAAATAGTATGTCTTTTTAGAATAGTATTGCAAATGCACATGTATCGAAAAATTCATAACGTGCCTTTATAAATTCAAATCATTTTCGGCATTTTTTTTCTTTTGTGCTCATTCTGAATTGAGCACTTAGGCAAGCTGTGAATTATTTTTCTCAATACAAAATATAAAGTTTAAGACAGTTTTTTCTATTGAATAAAAAAAAAAAAAACATAAATCACAATTTGGATAAGAACAACGACATTTGTGTTAAAAAAACATTTGAATTAAAAATAATTTAACAGCGAAGTTACGAAATGTATGCTTGATTTGTGTTTTTTATATACTAAGTGCAGTGTGTGTGTGTGTGCAATATGTGTGTGTGTGTGTGTATGAGAGAAAGAGAGAGAGAGATAGATGTATTTTTAAGCATTATTTCCCTCTAAGTGCATGTTCAGTGTGTGTGTGCGCAGTGTGTGTGTACAGTGTGTGTGTACAGTGTGTGTGTGCAGTGTGTGTGTGCAGTGTATGTGTGCAGTGTGTGTGTGCAGTGTGTGTGTTCTTTCAGCATGCGAAATGATAAGTTTTAATTTAGTATTTCTCTCTCTCTCCCTCTCTCTCTCTCTCTCTCTCTCTCTCTCTCTCTCTCTCTCTCTCTCTCTCCCTCTCTTTCTCTCTCTCTCTTTCTCACTCTATCTCTATCTTTCTCTTTCCCTGTGTGTGTGTATGTGTCTGGGTGTACAAACATTTTCAAATTTTGTCCATATTTTATTTTTTTATTTTTTAATTAAATATACATACATTTCATATTTTGAACATTAACATTGAATAGTCATTTCTTTTTTATTTTGTCCATTCTATTCTAATTTAATCCCAAGTCCAAAAATGTGCGACATTGTAATTCTGAAAATGCACCGTTCTTCTTTTTTAATTTTGTTATAAATTTCTTCTCTCATTTCTTCGCGTTGCTCCAATTCCACTAGAACACGGCACATTTCAATATTCAAATGCTTGGTCGAATTTCGACCACTGGGCGACCCTAGTAAAATTACTAAAACGAGAGATCTGTTTTTGAAAATATATGATGTCGAAGTTCGTAATTTCAATATTTGATTTATGAGAGCTACACTATATTTGAACATATTTCTAAGTTTTAATTTATATTGTGCAGTATAACGGAATATGTATAAGATTTTGTTATAAAAACTTATGCATTGCCAGTTTTTATGATTAACTAATAATTTTCGAAGATGATTTCAAAAACTTACAATCTTAGGAAAAATAGGTCTTATTTATAAAACCCGTAAGTAAAGGGGTCCCATTGACCTCAAATAAATTTACTCACCCCACCACTGAAATGCAGTTTTTCGTGAACAAATTATGCATAATCAAATAGCTCTAAAAGGTTATTTCTTGTAACTGTAATAAAAAGTGAAATTATGACCCACCTTGTGTGGGAAATAACTTCACACAGAAGTGAAATTCTGGCCCACAAAAAAGTGAAGCTAATTCCCACCTACGGTGGGACATAACTTCACCCGAAAAAAGTGAAATTATAACCCACTAGAGGTGAAATTCTGACCCATGTGAAGTTATGACCTGTGAAGTTATGCACCCGCACCGAAAAATCTAGGACAAGCTTATGGAGAAATAGTGACATTAGATCCTCCAAGCTTAAATAGTCCAACGGAGCAATTATACCGAATAATTCAAGCACATGAAAATCATACACATGATGCGTTCATAGAAAAGGCTTGATGTTCGGAAAGTAGAATTTTGTATTCGCAACTTCAATTCAACTTAATGGAAAGAAACTATTTCAATGACACAATGAATTTTAAAGAAATATCTTTAATATTTAAAACCAGATGCGAAGTTCTCTATCTCAATGGACGCCCATACAACGAAAGTTTCAACCAGTTTTGTAACCTCTGTAATTTGAAAGCCAAAGAAGATTGTTTTCACATCATAAGTATATGTCCCATTTTTGTTCCACAACGGCTTAAATATTTCAAAAAGAAAACTATGTCCATGAATGAAACAGTAGCAGTACTAAACTGGATTTGACTGGAAACAACTATACCTTTTTTTTAATGAAGTTTATAAGTATAGACTTTTATTAATAACTGAATTCGAATAAATTCATTTTATGTTAACAAATTTATATTAAAATAACTTATGAAAATAATTTGCCAATCGAGCTGACGGCAGTGCCATAGCTTTTAGATTCATTAAATAATATAAATTGATGCATCCATAATTGTCAATAAAATGAATGAATTACTTACTTACTTACTTACTACTTACATAGCTCGACAGGACAAACACCATCTGACATCCTGTTCGGGAAAACCATGCGGCTGCCCAGCGAACTTAAATTTGGATGCCCCACACATACACGAACGAGTATGTGGACGACCTCAAGGAGAGACTCGCTGACATCCATAAAAGAACAAGGGAACGGATGAAAACCTACAGCGACCGGATGAAGACACGGTACGACACAAAAGCGACAACGGCAGGGTTCCAAGCAGGACATCGTGTGTATAATCCTCATCGTCAAAAGGGATTGTCACCGAAACTTCAGCAGAACTCGGAAGGTCCTTATACTGTTGTCACGAGGATTAACGACGTGGTTTACCGCATCCAAAGAGGACTAAGAGGCAAGTTAAAAGTAGTTCATTGTGACAGGCTGCATCGATACAGTGGCGAGGCTGCAGATGGAATTATTCGGGACGAACAATCTTAAGGAGGGGGCAGTGTAACGCGAACCCAACATTTAATACCAATTTCCTAATCGAAAACGTTCGACCGAAAACACAAGCGGCAACACTAGTGTAAGTGTAGAAATATACGAGGAGGAAAAATATTTGACAAGAGTGGAGAGTGGAGACCATGTGGAAATTACTGGAGAGTTCTAGATGAAATGTCATTCGATATAAATAGGCCGCCCGAGGCAACCAGATGGCAGTTTTGATTATAGAGTGATAAAGTTAAGAGTAAATTGTTGTATACAAGTGATAGTCCCAAAGTCGAGTTGAGATCGAATAAGTATAGATACTGAATAAAAGTGGTAGAAATAAAGAGAAAAGTGTAGTTTTATTTTGCGAACTAAGCGCACGTTACAATATTTTAAAGTTTTGAAACTAATTAAAATGCTTTGAATGAGTTCTTATGAGCTGTTTGTGCAATTTACCTATAAAAATCAAAACGATTTTGATTTTATCTCAAGTGAGTTTGCGTTGTTATGTTGTGTCGTCAATTGCCGGCCTAAAGAAGAGAGCAAACCCTATCGAAACGTCGGGAAAGTAAAAGAAATAAGTAACTTTTCATTGCGCTAACCAGTGACCAAAAAAACCCAAAGAGGAATCAGATTGTTCAACAACACATATGTAATTGCATTTGTGTGAGTGAAACACCTATGGCTCGTAAAAAATTTTCTTTGACGAAAATTTTCTTTTTGACACTTGAGTAACATGTGTTAGTGCTTCTTTTGTTTATTCTCCCTTCAAATCGAGAGTTGGCTGTCACTCCGCAGAATCATGAGAAGCGATATTTTTGAACCAATGGAACGGTCCAATGGAAAGTGACATTAGTTCATAAGCTTCGTAGTAAATGCAAAGCTCTTTCTAAAAAGCTTTTGCTCAACACTATAAGTGTTCATTGAAATAGCGCAAATAACAATTTGATTTTTAAGGAAATCAATGCTACTGCACACTTATCGTAATTTTTAAATTTGTTTCAGGAATTTTTCCATTGGTTTCAACTTCGAAAATATTTCCTCTAAAATTTGCTTTGCAGATGCACAGAACTAAGTGTGTAGTCCAGCTGAAACATACCGGTTTTCTCTCTTTTCTTTATTGGCAATTGCAAATATGACGTATATAGTTAAAAAACTGGTTTTCTTCTAATGTTTCTGTTTTTTTTCCTTTTGCTACTCATAAGTAGATGAATTTTTTGAGTATATGCAAAAAAAGGCCGATCCACAGTTAATTTGATCAGATCACTTTGTTTCCACCAAGAAAAGAGAATAGGGTGAAACTATAAAAGTGCACTAGAATTAAAGATGTTTCAATACTGGACTTTCTTTTGTTTTTATTTTTTATTTTTTAGTTCTGTGTATAAAAAAGAGCGGGGAGACAAAAAAATAGTTCCTGACACTGACGGTGAGAGACTTTTGGAGGTCCAACCTAACTCAATGAAGAATGAAGTTCCATTCAGACTAAGCTATTGGCGATTTCTTTTGGTTTAACTCAAAGAAGCACTCATTTTAAGAACCAATGGAACACCTACAATGGTTTTTTTCAAATTAACCTGTTTGTTTTGTGTGAGTGAAAGACGAATAGGTACATACAAAATATTTCCTGTGGAAACTTGTATTTATTTGAAGGTTATTTTGTATAGCAAAGAAAATCAATTCAAGCTAAAATTTGCGAGGATTTTATTTTAGCTTAAACCAAGGAAGCCAAAATCTACATAATTTTATTTGATATCTATTTTGACTCTTTTTCTTCGGTGGCTTTTGCTACATTATGACGGAGCGCAATTGTTCAGATGCTAAATGTGAGCTTCCAGATGACTTCGATATGGTCTCATGTGATACATGCTTGCGATGGTGGCATTACAAATGTGCTGATTTTAATCCTTCAATGTTTGACACAGCAACACCATGGTTTTGTCGCGCTGATGATTGCGATGATGTGCTGATCGTGTCAATAGGGAAAAGTCCGATGATGTTGTAGATGTCGTAGCTGGTGAAAATGAGGCTGATGATTTGTCTGAAGCGCTTGATGTTCTAACATTGTATATATATCGTATAGTACTATCACTTTCCAGCGTTTCACTGACTTAATAGCGGGGTTTACATGGTCCAACATGGTGTTGTATTTTTTCCTTACAAGTCAGAGTCAGAACTCATGAGTACAACTATAACGGGACAAAACCTTCGATCTTGGAACAAGAAAACAATGGTCTAATATTTGGAAGGGTGCTCATACTAAAAACACCTACTAGTAATAGCAAAAAGGGAAAAGGAAAGGGGAAAGCCAGCGGTTAAAGGCACACTGGGGCCAATTAAAATGGGAGGCGACGAGGCCTACTTAGCAGAGATACCATTTGGTATCTCTGAATGCACCTGAGAAATTAAAGATTGGGTTATTTTGTTTAAAAAAGAACTTACTTCTTTATTACCGGCTGATTGATAAAATATATAAAATAAGCTTCTCCAATTACTTGAGTTTACTGCTTTCTATTGATTACTGAAACTTACTGACTTACTTTGCTAACCTACTCTATTTTATATCTTAATCTACTTACGGAACTATTCTACTTTGGCCTCATGACCGCCAGCTGGTGTCGTCATTCGCCAGTCATCGTTTTAGTTCGCAGTCATCATTTTTGTTTTCAAACCACTGTGCCAATTGCATATATGGGCTGCAGGTGTTTCATTTAAACCAATGTGTATTTGGGTCATAGTCGATTGGTTGTTTACTTTTTTGTATTCCCACAATGTCTTTTGTTTAACATGTGGGTCAATCAATCAATCGAACTATGACTATACAACATTCCTCCCCATCGTAAAAAAGTGTCCAATTTCCGTTTTGGAGAGACGGAAATTGTTTCTTTGGGTGGTTGTTAGTGATCTACACTCTTGTTAGACAAGGTTTAATTCTTAGAAACTGGCAGGGTTCTTTTGTTTCTTTAAACTGGCGATCTCTCATGGAGAGTTTATTAGTGGTTGATGAATACTGGACTTTTGGCTTCTGTATGTTCTTCCTTCTAATTCTTGTCTTTGGCGTGAATTCAGCTTAGGTTTGAATAGGTCTATGAGGTGCCAAATAAAGTTCCCTTATTTTAGTCACTTAAATTGTTTTTTATTTTTATTTAATATACATTAATTTATAACATAAATTTCTTTCTTAGATTAATTTGAATATCAATTATTGCATTGATTTGATTTTTTCAGTTCTTAAATTGTTGTTTATTTTTATTTAATATACATTAATTTATAAAATAAATTTATTCCTTAGATTAATTTTAACATCAACGAATTTATTTTATTAAAGATTTACTATACAATTATATTTCTTTTATTTAATTATCATTAATTTAATAACTAAAATTTTGTTTTACATTATTGTAGGTTTATCACTATATTTGTTTCTATTGTTTTACTATATTTTTTTTTTTTATATATATATATATTTTCATCTTTGTATAAGTGCAAGGATTATTTGTTGAGCTCTTTTTTATAACTCTTGGATTTGTCAATGTTATTTTATTTATGACCTCTAAGAACATTATTTTTAATTTTAAATTATGCAGTATTTGTGGTGTTATTTGACAGTTTGGTTTACTTTTTGTTCAAGTTACATTTTATTTCTCTTTCTTTAGTATTTTAATAAATTTCTTTATTCTTCTCTTTTTTTAAATTCACATATATTTATTTATGTTTATTGAATATTCTTGAGTACAATAATTTTACAGGAATTTTGGTTTTAAATATTGTTATTATTTTTGTTTTTAAAAAGTGGAAGTTTAGGTACATATTAATTGTATTTGTATCAAAAATATATAAAAATTAGTTTTTTTTTAACAAGTGTGTATTCATTTATTAAATTTTCTTTAATATTCTCTATTGTTACATTTATTAATGAAAGTTTATTTTTTAATCAACATAACATAATACAAGTTTTAAAATTTCTTTTGATAGTATGTAGATATGTAACAAAGTATATTTAAATTTAAACTAGTATTTCAAAATTTTTTATTCTGTTCATTTAAATATTAAGTCTTATGAGATATATTTTTTATTCCTTGCAATTTATTATGAATTTATTTTGTGTTTACTTATAGTGAAAAGGTTAAGAAAAAAAACTTTAACCAACAATAAAAATATTTGTTGATGATTAATAAAAAATTTTTGTATGCATATATATGTGCATATGTATGCTTGAAGAATATTAATTTCTTTTAAATTTAACTTTTGTTTTGGAATGTAGTATATTTGTATACAGATATATTTTAAATATATATATTAAATTCAATTTTAATTTTTGATGTTTAGTATATTTGTATACAAATAGAAAATTTTTTTTTTGCCTTTTCTAAAAAAATTTGTTTTTGAAGATGTTACTCTGTGTGTATTTATTTTGTATGTGTATGTGTTTAATGTGTGTGTGTATTTTTGTTTTAAGTGTATGTTTCTTGGAGCTCTTTAGGTCTCTCTTTTATTTATTATATTTTTTTTGTTCTTTTTTTTTTTTTTTTAATTTGGGGAATATTATAAGATCATGTTTGAGATAAATTTATTTTTCTTATTATTATTATTATTTTTTTTTTTTTTTTTTTTTAATTTGGGGAATATGTTGAACAAAATTAAAACTCTTTTTTTTTTTTTTTGATCTTGTTAGAATATTTTTTTCTTTGTTTCCCTCTTTTCAAAAAATTTTTATTTTTTTACATTTGGAACTTTTTATCTGGTAAATCTTTTTATTTTGAACTCTGGGTAGTCTTTTATTCTGGTGAGGTTTTAATTCATCTTCTATCTCCTTGTTTCTTTGGTAAGTATTACTTCGAATTTTTGTAATTCATCGATTAGTGGATTTTCGTTTTTTTTTAAATTCCAATTTTCTTCTGCGGACTTTACTATATTCGTTTGTTGGGTTATGTCATCTTTATATATTTCCGTTGTTGGGCTAGTGTTAAGATTGTATTGAATGAACTAACGTGTAAAATAATATTAATATGATTCATACATATCTTAAATGAACAAAATTTGTATCAATGTAAACTGTGTTGAGTCATACACTGCTTCCCTTTTCTTTTTTCTATATCTCTCTATCTAATTCATTTCAAAATATTTGTTTGTCATACAAATTCTAATTGCATTACATAACAACCTGAACATAAGAACTGTCAACGTATTTGGCGTGTGCCCTAGGAATCAAAAACCTAAATGCGGTGTAGCATCACATTTCATATGACACCATGACACTCAAATGTCCGACATAAGAAATGTCAATGTTTTTGGCGTGTGTCTTTGATAAAAAATGTACTGGTTACTTGAGCTTCAATATTGTTATGGGTCAAATGAATAGTATTTAGTCAACAATTTTTTTTGTTTATTTTGTAGTAGGTTGAACAACTTAAGCTTTTTTTTTGTTTTGAACTTGAGCTGCTTCATTCTGAATGAAAAAAAAATATTACCTTTGGTGATGTCTTGTAATCGTTGAATATAAATGAATTTTGCTGATTGGAAATTTAACAAGGTGAAGTTCGTTTTTTTTTTTTTTGTTATTCGTAGAAATGTTTTAAACGGTTATTATGAACAGTCACCTGTTTTTTCTTTATTTGAACTACACTATTGACGTCATTGATGATTTTTGCTATTGTGTATAGGCCTTTCCAAACTTCGTCCAACTTGTGGTTTTTATTTGGATTCTTTATTTGGATTTTATCTCCTATATGGAAAAATTGGGTCGTAGTTTTGCATCATGGTAGTTTTTGGAAGTTATTTTGCTCTGCAGAAGGTTTTTCCTAGCTGTAGCGTAAGTTTTTTGGAGTTTGTGTCTTAGAACATAATAGTAATTTTCGTGGTTGTATAGGGGTTCGGGATCTCTTTTTAGATTAGAAGGTACACTAGAAGTAAAACCGTAAAGGCAATCCATTGGGGTTAATTTGGTTCCCTCATGTATACTATTATTGTATACGAATGCTGCAGTTCTGAGGTACTGATCCCAAGTTCTTGGACTGTCGTCACATATAGTGCGGAGGTATTCCACTAAAGGCCTATGAGCACGTTCAAGCGAACCATTTGATTGTGGGTGGTATGCAGTAGTCTGAAGTTTCTCGATCTGTAGGAGTTTACACACCTTTTTGAATAGTTTCCCTACGAAGTTAGCACCTTGGTCGGTTACTAGCTGTTTAGGTATTCTATATCTTGTAACTATTTGTTCGAAAAATATGTGTGCCACTGTTTCAGCTTCGGCGTTGGGCATAGCATACCAATCGACGAATTTGGTCAGATTATCTTGGAAAGTTAGAATGTACTTATTTCCGTTTTGAGAATCTGGAAGTGGTCCCACAATGTCGAGGTATACCTTATCAAACGGTAAGTTACAGATGTCTGTAATTACCATCGGCATTTTGGTTTCGAGACTTGACTTCATTTTCTGACATTTTTTGCATCTTTTTATGTAGTTGGCTATATCTTTGATCATATTGGGCCATCTATATTTTTCTCGGACTCTCTTGTAGGTCTTAATAACACCTTGGTGTCCGCCAAATGGAGAGTTATGGTAATCATTGAGAATTGTGGAAATTTCTTCTTGAGATTTTATGGTTTCATATCTTTTCTTTGTTGCTTCTTCTACTGGGTATATTATAGGATGGGTATCTAAATTGGGTTTTTCCGCTTCTTCATCGTTTTTTCGCGTTTGTGCTCGGGTTACAGCGAGAACAATATTGTTTGATTTTTTGTCTTCACTATTTCCGGATTTAAAAGTTATTTCTGTCTTTTTGTCAACCGTGTGTTCGATCGAATTATTAGGAATTCTACTAAGCGCGTCAGCGTTAGTATTATACTTTCCGGGTTTGTATTCGATTTTATAATCGAACTCGGAAAGTTTGTGATGAAACCTAACCAATCGGGATGTTGGGTCTTTGACGCTGAAAATGCCTTTTAAAGGTTTGTGATCGGTATATATAGTCACTTGTCTCCCTAGCAGGTAGTACCTATAGTTTTTGGTTGCCCAAACGATAGCTAAAAGTTCTTTTTCGATTGTCGAATAGTTTCTTTCGGCTTTGTTTAGGGTTCTACTTGCGTATGCGATTGGATGGTCTTTACCAACCTCTCCTTGAGACAGAACCGCACCAATTGCGTCATTACTTGCATCAGTGGTTAGGTTGAAAGGTTGATTAAAATCGGGATATATAAGTATAGGGGGTGAAATGAGTAGGTCTTTAACTTTCTGAAACGATTCTTGACACTTTTCTGTCCAGGTGAATTTTACATCTTTTCTTAGCAGATTTGTCAAAGGTTTAACTATTTTTGAGAAATTCGGAATGAACTTTCGATAGTAATTTGCTAGACCCAAAAAGGATTGCATTTGTCGAACCGTTTTTGGTACGGGAAAATCTTGTACACAACTGGTTTTACTGGGATCAGGCTGTGCTCCGGCGGCGGAACATTTATGTCCCAAATATACCACTTCTTTGCGCAAGAATTGGCATTTCTCCAGCTGTACTTTTAAATTGTGTTCTCGCAACCTATCGAGAACTAGTTGTAGTTTTCTATTATGGTCTACCAAATTCTTTCCGTAAACCACAATATCATCAAGGTAAACAAAGCATTCCAGACCTTGCAGTCTGGTTAAGATATAATTCATTAAACGTTGAAATGTTGCAGGGGCACCTTTTAGACCGAACGGCATCCTTTTGAACTCATAGTGGCCGTATGATGTGCTAAATGCTGTTTTTTCCCTGTCCTTTGGGTCAACCAGCACTTGATGATATCCACTCGCCAAATCTAGTGTGGAAAAATATCTGGCATGTCCTAATTGGTCGAGAATGTCTTCGATTCGGGGTAGAGGAAAAGCATCTCCTATTGTAATTTCGTTTATTTTTCTAAAATCTACAACTACCCTCCATCGTACCTCACCGTTTGGGCCTGCCTTTTTTGGAACTTCTAAAAGTGGAGAATTCCAAGGGCTTTTACTGGGTTGCACTATGTCGTTATCAAGCATCTCGGCTAGTTGGTCATTGATGATGTCTCGTTGCTTTTCAGGTAATCTATACATTTTAGTGTTGATAGGTGGTTGGTCTTGTTTGGTAGGTATACTGTGTTTTATTGTAGAAGTATACGTTAGTTTATCACCTGGTAGAAAAAATATGTCGTTATATTCCATGCACAAGTTAATGATGGAATTTCTTTCCTCGTCATTTAGTGTTTCATCTAAAATAAGTTGCTCTCTAAGATTCTTTTCTCTGGTAATGTTCGTTGCCACGTTAGTATGGTAACACTTCGGTTCAGGAATACCTGCAATATTATTTGTTGATGTGTTTTCCAAAGGCACGTAATTTTTTAACTGTACAACTTGTTTGATAGTTGCATTGTGTTCTAGAGTGTTTATGATCGGAACAGATACCTTTTCTCGTCCTCCTGCTACAATACAATTTCCAAGAAGGACTCCTTTTTGGATATGCTTTGATAAGCAAATCATATCTTCGTTGAGTTTAACCGGTAGTTCTACGATCATTTTTGATCTTTCTGGTATCTGAATTTTTTCTTTTAAAATAATTTTTATTTTACTACTCGCTTCTTCAGAGAATTTTTCGTTTTGATTTGTATTAGCCAAGCCTCCTAGGGCTGACTTTTCCGTTTTAATTTTATAATCAGAGCCGCGTTGGGTTGTTTTTATATTATTTATTTTTGAGTCAGATCCGCTTTGGGTTGACTTATCATTAGCTTGAATTTTTGAATCAGAGCCGCGTTGGGTTGATTTATAATTTTTGATTTTTTCTCTATTATTCGGTTTGCTATGGATACCAGAGCCTCTACGGGTTTGCATTTGTTCCCTACTAATTATAAATTTTGTTAAATTTGGTTTACTTTCTGTAATGAATGAGGATGTCTTAGCCATATCAGAAAGTCTTTCTGCAAGGTCTATTTTCCTCTTTCCACAAGTGTCTTCTTTACTATTGGAATTACCATGATTTATACCAGAGCCTCTACGGGTTGGCATTTGTTTCTTTGTTCTGTCGATTACTAATTTTGTAAAACTTGGTTCACCTTGTGTAACGAGTGAGGAGGTCTAAGCCATATCAGAAAATCTTTCTGCAAGGTCTATTTTCCTCTTTCCACAAGTGCCTTTTTCCTGATGGTTACAATGAGGTCCATAGGAGTTAGCTCCATTTTTTGTACTTGGTAATTCGTGAACCCCTGTTTTTGAATCTAACAATGGAGTTATATATTCTTGCTTATTGGTGATGAATTTTAAAATCTTTTTGGGACCCTCCACATTACAGTGTGGCCCAATGAAATTATATCCCAATATTCCGTCATCTGGAATGGGTAATTCATCTTCAACTACTTGAAAGTTGCAAGAAGGTTCCGTGGGTATTTTGAATTTTCCAGTACATTGTCCAAGTGTTTTACCTGAACCAAATGGAGTATTTATGGATACGTTTCTGGTTCTGTCAATTTTTGTGTTTTGTTTTAACACCTTCCTCCTAATGAGGCAGACTTCAGATCCAGTATCCACTAACAGACGAACGGTTTTATTTTTAGTAAAATCTGTTGGGATTTCAACAGAAGGCAATTCATAGTTTTCGGAAAACTGTTGTGCTTCAGTATACCCTTTAAATTGTTTGCTATTTATCGTCGAGCCGGGGTTTTTTCGGTCGACGATGAAGCGTTTCCCGAAGTTTTGTTTTCCCACCTGAGTTTTAAACTACATTGATTAATGGAGTGTGAGTTTCTTCCGCAAAAATCACATTCAGAATTCATTTGAAAAACCCTCGCCCTAGGATTTAACTCGTTCCTATTTTGGGTTGAGAAATTGGGTTTGAAATTAGGCTCGTTATGAGTATTCCTAAATGGATTTGTGTGGTTTTGCTTTGGAACATACTCGTCTCTATTGTTTCTATTCCAGTTGTGATCTTGGAATTTAGTGCTTTGATAATTTGAATTATTTTTTCTACGGCAGAGTCGGGTCTCATGTCCGTAGGTTTTACAGTTTTCACATACGGGTGTATTTTTCCTTTTTAAACAATCCTCGTATGTGTGACCTTTAAACTTGCAAAAACTGCAAGTAATTTGGGGTTTTGATTTGTGTTCTCTACTTTGGCTTTTCTCGAAGTCTTTAACTATAGGAATCGTTGCCTCGGACAAGTATGGTTGAAACATTTGCTTCTGTGCCGCCCCTTTTTGCAGTTTTTCCATCATGAAAGCTTTTTGTAGAATGCCTTCAAAAGTGGGTTCGGATAGCCCTAGTAAATACTGCCCTAGATGGGGATTTAGAACCCCACTAGCGAAAGAGGATATGGCAAAATCTTCTAACTGCGTTTTCACAGTGTCCGCATTTTTAAGATATTTTATTTCTGCTGCTTCGCGGCACTGTGCCAACTTGTGGCGAAGTCTTGAAGCAAACTCTATTGTACTTTCTCGTCTTTCCTGTTTACACGATATCAATCCCGTTACTAACTCGTTGTAGTTTTCAACAGGGAGGTATGTCCTACTGAGGAGATCCTCGGCTTCCCTAAAAGTTTCGGGTCTGGCTGTATCTATTAGGTCGTATGCTTCACCTCGTAATCTTGTGGTAAATAAACTTGCAAAAGCTTCCTTTTCCTCCTCTGAGAGACAGAACATCACCTGCCTACAACATCCGATGAATGTTTGTAGTTCTTGGGAGATTTTTGGGTGTCTCTCTCCGGAAAATAAAGGAACGACCTGAGCCGTAAGCTTGATAATTTTCGTGTAATCCACCGCCATGTTTAAATTAATGGTCTCACTTTCTGAATCAGAAAAATCTTGGAATTCCAAGTTAGTTTGAGACTGGTCCGAAAAGGAGATTTGGGGTGGAGTTTTTATTTGGGCTATACGATCAGTTAGCTTAGTACTACTTTGATTTAGAAGGATTCCCTGGAAAACAAGAGAATCTGTCTTTAACTTTGCTATCTGTTTTAGCCGTTCAAGCCTTTGTTTTTCTGAGGATGCTTCGAGTTGGTCTTAAGCCAGTAGGGATATATTTCCCGTGGATTGAGCCTTTTCATGAAGTGCTTTAACTTGCTCCAATACGGTCTTTTGTTTGCCGGGTTGGAGAGCAGCAGCTGTTGAGTTTGACGCTTTGTAGACTTTGCGTTGCCTCAGATTAAGATAGGTCTCGTTATTTGACTCTTCTGAGTCCGAATTCGACATTTGTTTGGAAAAAACTTTTTGTTTGGTACGGAAATGATGCCTCATTTATTTTATATTGTTTAAACAATATGCGAGTTGCTAAACGAAAATTTAAAATTTGGATTTACTGAGATAAATCTCTAGCATCATCCTACCGGCTGCGCCATTTGTTGTATTTTTTCCTTACAAGTCAGAGTCAGAACTCATGAGTACAACTATAACGGGACAAAACCTTCGATCTTGGAACAAGCAAACAATGGTCTAATAGTTGGAAGGGTGCTCATACTAAAAACACCTACTAGTAATAGCCCGTGTAAGGCGAGAACCCTAGTTCTGGTCAGGGGCACCCGACCACCAATGTACATTTGGATCCATACACATGGATCCAAGATTGCTCAAAAAAAAGGGAAAAGGAAAGGGGAAAGCCAGCGGTTAAAGGCACACTGGGGCCAATTAAAATGGGAGGCGACGAGGCCTACTTAGCAGAGATACTGTTGAAGCTTAACATCGTTTCACAAAACATCATACATATGTATATTTAAATTCAAATTTGTAAATTGATAGCTTTGTTTTTATATTTGAATCTGGCGCTCAAATTATACCAATCGCCATATTTTCTGACTTTTGAATTCGCTCTAAATATTAATCTATCTTGAAGTCACGTGAATTTTTTGTATAAATAGAAGAGAAATCAAATAAAGAGGATTCATTCCATTGTATTGTATCACATTGTACCAACCCTCACGGGCGAATCATTGCGTTTTCTTTCGTGGTATCAGTTTCTTTGTCGCAATTCGCAACCGCTGACAATCGGTCAGCGCATAAACCAAGATCGTTCTATCCCTTTGCTACAGGGAATTAATAGAGATCTCAGGTTGACGGTCAAATTGTTTCGTGACCGTACAGATACCATTTGGTATCTCTGAATGCACCTGAGAAATTAAAGATTGGGTTATTTTGTTTAAAAAAGAACTTACTTCTTTATTAGCGGCTGATTGATAAAATATATAAAATAAGCTTCTCCAATTACTTGAGTTTACTGCTTTCTATTGATTACTGAAACTTACTGACTTACTTTGCTAACCTACTCTATTTTATATCTTAATCTACTTACGGAACTATTCTTCTTTGGCCTCATGACCGCCAGCTGGTGTCGTCGTTCGCCAGTCATCGTTTTAGTTCGCAGTCATCATTTTTGTTTTCAAACCACTGTGCCAATTGCATATATGGGCTGCAGGTGTTTCATTTAAACCAATGTGTATTTGGGTCATAGTCGATTGGTTGTTTACTTTTTTGTATTCCCACAATGGCTTTTGTTTAACATGTGGGTCAATCAATCAATCGAACTATGACTATACAACAATGGTTTGACAACATGGTTGGATGAAAAACATCAGCTTTGCGTTTACACGAAATTCGATGTTGTCCAACATCAGTTTGGTTATTTTTCGCGAACGACACGGACACGTTATGGATAAGAAAATTTTAGCTGCTCTTATAATGAAGGAAATTATTGACGACGAAGAAGAAGAAATAAAAATTTAAAGAAAAAAGAAAAAACGTTAGTGGGTAAAAAAGTGGATTAAGAATAGGTCCAAGAACTCACATACTCATGCGCTACAGGAGTCGCTTTCTCTGTCCCTATGTCCCTATTGTAACGTGCGCTTAGTTCGCAAAAAAATAAAACTCTACCTTTCAATTTAATTCTACCACTTTATTCAGTATCTACTTTCGATATACACTTTATTCGAACTCAACTCGACTTTTGGACTATCACTTGTATTTACTCTTATCTTTATCACTTTATGAACAAGACTGCCCTCTGGTTGCCTCGGGCGGGCTATTTATATCGAATGACATTTCCTCTAGAACTCTCCAGTAACTTCCACATGGTCTGCAACTCTCCACTGTTTTGGCTGTCAAACATTTTCTCTCCTTCAAAATTTCTACACTTACACCAGTGCTCCCAGATGTGTTTTTCAGTTGGACGTTTTCGATTAGGAAATTGGTATAAAATGTTGGGTTCACGTTACACTGCCCCCTCCTTAGGATTGTTCGTCCCGAATAATTCCATCTGCAGCCTCGCCACTATATCGATGCAGCCTGTCACAATGAACTACTTTTAACTTGCCTCTTAGTCCTCTTTGGATGCGGTAAACCACGTCGTTAATCCTCGTGACTACAGTATAAGGACCTTCCCAGTTTTGCTGAAGTTTCGGTGACAATCCCTTTTGACGATGAGGATTATAAAGCCACACACGATCTCCTGCTTGGAATCCTGACGTTGTCGCTTTTGTGTCGTACCGTGTCTTCATCCGGTCGCTGTAGGTTTTCATCCGTTCCCTTGTTCTTTTATGGATTTCAGCGAGTCTCTCCTTGAGGTCGTCCACATACTCGTTTGTGTCCTGTGGCTCCTCTGTGGGGCATCCAAATTTAAGTTCGCTGGGTAGCCGCATGGTTTTCCCGAACAGGATGTCAGATGGTGTTTGTCCTGTCGAGCTATGTACTGCACTTCTATAGGCCATCAGGAATAACGGTACGTGCCTATCCCAGTCTCTTTGGTAGTCGCCTACGACCTTGGTGAGGTGTTCTTTCAAGGTCCGGTTGAATCTTTCAACCATCCCATCAGATTGTGGATGAAGCGGTGTGGTTCTCGTCTTCTTAATGCCAAGTAGTCCGCACACTCCTTGGAAGATGTTTGACTCAAAGTTCCTCCCTTGGTCGGAATGGAGTTCCATAGGCACGCCAAACCTACTCACCCAGTTAAACACAATCTGGTCGACCACCGTTTTGGCTTCTTGATTTGGGATGGCATACGCCTCAGGCCACTTGCTAAAATAGTCCATCACGACCAGAATGTACTTGTTTCCAGCGTTGGTCTCTGGAAAAGGCCCAGCCACATCTACGGCAATCCTCTCAAACGGCGATCCAACGTTGTACTGATGCATCTTACCTTGAATCTTCCTACCAGGTCCTTTGGTTGCAGCACACTTGTCACATGTTCGGCACCACTTCTCCACGTCATCTCTAGCATGTAACCAGTAGAACCGATGTCGCACCTTCTCCAGTGTTTTGTTTACCCCCAGGTGGCCTCCAGAAGGTCCGTCGTGCATCTCCCGAAGAACTTCACTGACTTTCGATTGCGGTACAATCAGCTGCATCACATATGACTTACCGTCAGCGGATTCCCATCTTCGCCTGAGGACTCCTTCTTGCACATATAGTGAGTCCCACTGTGCCCAATAGGCTTTGAGAACTGGACTCCTGTCAGAAATGTCTCCCCATTCCGGTTTCTCTTCATTTTCTTTCCATGCGAGAATGGGTTCGATATCTGGATCCTCCTGTTGAGCAGTCCTCACTTCCTCATTGCTCCATCCGCTTATGGGGTCAGCTCTTAGTCGCTGAGCGGTAATGATTTCTTTGTCTTCTTGCCGCTTGCAATGCTTGCAATCCACTTTGCAAGGTCTTCGTGATAATGCATCGGCGTTTGAGTGCAGCTTTCCTCTGCGGTGTTGGATCTGGTAGTCATAGGTCTGCAATCTTTCTATCCATCTTGCGACTTGACCTTCTGGATTTTTGAAGTTCAACAGCCAGCTCAGAGCACCGTGGTCTGTCCGCAGAAGGAATTTCTGTCCATAGATGTACTTATGGAAGTGCTTTGTTGCCAAGATAAGAGCTAGCAGTTCCCTTCTGGTCACGCAGTAGTTCCTTTCGGGTTTCGATAGGACCTTGCTGTAGTATGCCACCACTTTCTCTTCGCCATCATGCACTTGGGATAGTACCGCCCCGATTCCAACGTTGCTTGCATCTGCGTCGACGATGAATGTTTTGCCAGGTGTTGGATGTGCCAGCACTGGAGCGTTACAGAGGCGGTATTTGAGTTCCTGGAAAGATTTCTCACACTCACCTGACCATTTAAACTGCTTCCCCTTTTCGGTGAGCTGATGCAAACTCTTTGCAACTCCAGCGAAGTTCTTAACGAAACGTCGGTAATATGTGGCAAGTCCAAGAAAGCTTCGGAGTTGATGTTTGTCCTGTGGTGTTGGCCAATTTTTGACGGAGTCAACTTTTTCAGGATCAGTCCTCACTCCTTGGGAAGAGATGATGTGTCCCAAATACTTAACTTCGGTTTTGAAAAGTGCACATTTTTCCGGATTCAGTTTAAGGTTAGCCTCTCGAAGTCTCTGAAACACGGCTTTTAGGTTCTTGCAATGCTGGTCAAATGTTTTCCCATAAACAATCACATCGTCCAAGTAGACAAGGCAAGCTTTCCATGTTAGTCCTTGAAGAACACATTCCATCAAACGCTCGAATGTTGCCGGAGCGTTGCATAGCCCAAACGGCATAACTTTAAACTGCCAGAGCCCATTACCTGTAGAAAACGCCGTCTTTTCCCGATCATCAGGGTGGATGTCAACTTGCCAATATCCGCTCTTCAAGTCCAGCGTCGAGAACCACTGCGCTCCCTCCATGGCATCCAGGGTATCACTGATTCTCGGCAGGGGATAGCTGTCCTTCTTAGTTACATCATTCAGCCTTCGGTAGTCCACACAAAAACGAGTGCTTCCGTCTTTCTTTTTCACTAGCACCACTGGTGACGCCCAAGGACTTTTGGAATTTTCGATAAGACCGTCCTTTTTCATTGCTGTTATCATTTCCTCAACCTCACCTTGTTTGGCCAGTGGAAGACGTCTTGCGGGTTGACGAATCGGTCTTGCATCTCCTGTGTTGATGCGATGCTGCACCAACTGTGTCCTACCATATTGCCCCTTTTGCGATGCGAAGATATCAGTGTACTCTTGTAGGAGACTTTCAGCCATCCTTGTTTGTTGGTGATCAAGGTTGGATGAATTCAGTATTTTAGCTCTGATGGTTTCGAGCTCCTCCGGAGTTATAGTTTTTCTCGGAGCTTCGTCTGTGATCTTCGTAATTGCTGCAACCGATTCGCAACGTCCAACGACTTCTCCTTTCTTCAACTTTACATCGTACGGTCTGGTGTTTAGTAATCGTACGGGGACCATTTTGTTTTTCGGTGCTACCAGTGTTTTCCCAATGATGACGCTTTGGGAGGAACACTCTGGGCCTGGTTCCACCATGAGGTATCGAAGGCTTCCAAACTCACCCTCCAGTTTTGCCCAAACGAACACTTCAGAAGAAGGAGGCAGAATCAGATCTTCCCTGATGACAGTTCTCAGTGTCGACGTACTTTCGTTCGAATAAGTCATTGGAATTTCTTTATTTTGGTTTTTCAAAACTTGATTACCGATATCCAAAATAACTCCGTGCTGTTTCATAAAGTCGATTCCAATGATGCACTCGTCACATATATCTGCCACCAGGAATTGATGAGTAAACACTAGATCGGCCAGTCGGATCTTGAGACACACTTCTCCATATACCCTTGCTGCTTCTCCCGTTGCGGTTCTTAGACGGTAGCTATTGGTGTTATGGAGCCACGTCATATTTACCAGTTCTCGACGTACTATGGATGCTGTGGCACCGGTGTCAATGGTAGCCACATGTTTGTTCCCGTTAATAGTAGTCTCCACAGTCAGACTTTTGTTGTCGCGTTTGGTCTGGGAGATCTGGATGGTGGTTTTGGGGCCATCGATACAAGAAACCAGCCTCTGCCCCTCGAAGTTGGTTCTTACTCGTTTCCCTGATGGGAAAGGGGCTGATAGGCAACGCTGGTGTTGTTGTTACCTTGCTCTGGGTTGGATCTCTTGCTTCCACAATGTTGACAACCTGTTTTATTTGGTGGTAGTCGGCATTGACGCTGTAAGTGTCCGGTCTTGTTGCAATTCCAACATCTTGCTAGTCCGCTCCGCTGGTTCTTTTGTATTTCAGCTCTTTGGCACGAGCATTCTTCGACTATGGCCTCTCTAAGTCGATGTACTCCCTGAGAAGCCTGTTCTGCTGCTTCAATTGTCAATGCGAATGCTAAAGTTTCGGAAAAAGTACGTGTTCTAGCAGTTCGCACAGACCTCTGAAGATGTATATCGGAAATGGCACGAACGAAGGACTCAACAGCAAGCTGGTTGATGATTTCTTCTCCAGCATACGGATATGCCAGGTGAACCAGTCTTTCGACGTCTGCTTGGAGCTGCTGTAGACTTTCACCCCTTTTCTGGACTCTGTTATTGAGTTGGACTCGGAAGACTTCTTTCAAGTGGCTATCTCCAAAGCGTTTATCAATAGCTGCCACGAGAGAACAGAAATCGCCGCTCTTACCAGCTGGAACTGTTTGAAGTAATTCAGCTGCTGGTCCTCTAAGAGCAAGAGTCAGTGCAATGTACTTGTCTTCGTCATCCCAGCCATTTGTTGTCGCGGCTGCCTCAAATTGTCTCTTGTAAACTGGCCAAGATGACTGTCCATCAAATGTTGGGGGTTTCATTTCCTTTTTCCTTGCAAATTCTCCAGCAGATTCTCGAATTTTTATTTTCCGGATCTGGTCCAATTCCTTGGACAGAACAGAGAACTGGTTATCGCATCGACTTTCCAAACGATTCTCTACAACAGAAAGCTGTTTTTCCACACCTTCAACTCGTTCGTCAAGGGCACATACATTTTTCTCAATGTTACCCAATTTTCCTTCTAGAATGTTTTTCTGACCTTCTAAAACATTCTGTTGCGGCTCAAGTCTTTCGAGAATATTCTGTTGTTCTTTATTTTGCTCGTTTCGTTGCTCTTCCAGATTCTTTTGTTGTACTTCGAGTCGTTCAAGAACATTCTGCTGTTCCTTCTTTTGCTCATTTCGTTGTTCTTCCAGATTCTTTTGTTGTGCTTCGAGTCGTTCGAGAACATTCTGCTGTTCCTTCTTTTGATCGTTTCGTTGCTCTTCCAGACGTCCGAGAATATTCTGTTGTTGCTTGTTTTGTTCTAATAAAATCTTCATTATACTAGAAAAATCTACACTTTCATTTCCTTCCTCTTCTTCCACTTCTGCTTCAAAGACAAAAGTGTTAACGTCTTCACCTTGCAGTTCCAAATAGTTACGCAAGCGCAGGACGAGCTCATTTTTCGATCCCGCTCTAGAAAGATTTCGCTTACCTAACTCACTTTTAAGCTCAATGCAGTTGAGCTCTTCTAACAACTTACCCATTTTCACTGTATATTGTTTTTATTTTTCCTTTTACTTTTTTTTTTTTTTATTTTACACTTAAGTTTTATTTACACTTCTGACACCAATGTAACGTGCGCTTAGTTCGCAAAAAAATAAAACTCTACCTTTCAATTTCATTCTACCACTTTATTCAGTATCTACTTTCGATATACACTTTATTCGAACTCAACTCGACTTTTGGACTATCACTTGTATTTACTCTTATCTTTATCACTTTATGAACAAGACTGCCCTCTGGTTGCCTCGGGCGGGCTATTTATATCGAATGACATTTCCTCTAGAACTCTCCAGTAACTTCCACATGGTCTGCAACTCTCCACTGTTTTGGCTGTCAAACATTTTCTCTCCTTCAAAATTTCTACACTTACACCAGTGCTCCCAGATGTGTTTTTCAGTTGGACGTTTTCGATTAGGAAATTGGTATAAAATGTTGGGTTCACGTTACACTATGTATGCTTAGATTTTTAAAACTACGCAACGGATTTTGATGCGTTTTTTTAAAGTATAGAATGATTTAAGAGGAAGGTTTATATGTATAATACATGCATATTATAGTAGAAAAAAGCCGATAAATTTTAAGATTTGTAATGTGATGTCTTAACAAACATATTTTTCTCCGCTCACATTGCAAACGCTGGCTAAACCTGATGAGATAGATCAAATTTATGTACTACGGAATTGTGTATCTTAAAAAGATGAAAAAAAAGTCCGCGACAGCATTATGTTCATCTCCTTAGGATAACCCACAGTAACCATTTTTATCTTTTACATATTAATTAAAGATGAATAAAAAGTCCGCGACAGCATTATGTTCATCTCCTTAGGATAACCCACAGTAACCATTTTTATCTTTTACATATTACAACAAAATATGGGTTATTTACCAAGCTATTTTAAACGATACAGTATCATTCCTTATCCAATTAAATACATTAGATACGTTGTGCATTTCGTGTAGATTATTGCCTTTGTAGATAGATTGCCCTTTACAGCATGTGATTTAAATAAATATTTTCGAAGATATTACAGATTTAAAAATTGCGAAGTAAAAGTGTAAAAAAAAAGTGTTGTGTATGAATATTCCAAAGAAAGCAGGAACTCTTCATGGTATAGGAAAAGGGGAATTGTTTTACTCTAAATTTAAATGTTCACAGTTTTTCTGTAGTCATCCTTACATTATGAAAACTCTCTACGATAAAAAGAACGAATTCAATTTATTTTCTTTTTTAAAAGTTCAATATTAGCATTTTGTTTGATTTCTTTATATTTTGTCAATAAAATTTCATATTCCTCTGTTTTCGCTTTTCTGTTCTTATAATTCTCAGATTTTATCTTCCAAAGTTCTGAAAGAATTTTATAAATTTCAAAAAACTCCCTGCAAAAATCGTTGTTAGTAATTGCATTGTGATTGCGACTTCACAGTAACCGAAGCAAATTCAAATGAAAAATGATAGAAGGCGCAGTCAGGTTTGTCAAACATCTGTTTACACACGTTGGATGGTATGACAGGCCAGCATGTTTTTAAAAAAATTTAAAAACCATCCAACATGGTTTGTCAAGCGGTTGTTTTAGCGTTTAGATGATCCAACATTGCTGTTGTCAAACCATGTTGTCAAACCATGTTGGACCATGTAAACCCCGCTATTGCTGTTGTCAAACCATGTTGTCAAACCATGTTGGACCATGTAAACCCCACTAATGGAAGTCTAAATTGGTCCACAAAGTGTCCAATGTGTTCCACAAGTTTCATATATGTAAGAGTAGGAAGCAAATAACAACGTTTAAATTTCATCATAATATGCATTACTTTCTAACCCATAGAAAATACTCACCTATTTGATTGACATTTCAACTGTCATTGGTAGAAGTGCGGAAAAAATATAGCTCCTTAAAAGTAAAATTAAAATAGTTCTTTTTATTGTGTAAATAACTTATTACAAATCTGTATTATTGAAAATATTATTCGATTGAACGCAAACAATTGCAAAATTAAAAAAAAAAGAAAAAAAACAAAATATACAAGATAAAATTGCCAGACTAAAATTAATTTCAACTGCACGGTATTGCAAACGGAACTTTTTTCTATGCACAAACGAAAAGCATCTGAAATTTCACCGGAACAAACTCCTTGTCACAAAAAGTACTCCAGCACACAAAAATCAACGATGGAAGTCAGTAAATTAACAGTCCCAGAGCTAAAAACTATGCTCAACGAGATCTTATCAGACAAACTTAAAGATCTTGCAACAAAAATGGACCTCAATTCACTTTCTGATGAGATCGCATCGCTAAAAACAACAAATATGCGCCTCAACGAGAAATTAGTCAAAATGACTGACAGATGTGAGCTTTTGGAGTCGCAAATGGAATTACTGTCGCGAAAATCAAACGAGAATATCGTAGTCGTTCACCTCCCTTTAGACCAGAACACAGATGCAGTCAACTCGGCCAAACAGACTTGCAAAGGCCTTCTGAGTTTAAAAGGTGATGATAATGATAATCTTATTGTTAAAAAGACACGAGAAATATTGAACCGAAGATCGAAGAGAGGAACAGTTTTGTTGGAACTTGACTCATCTGAATCTGTCCAAAAAATTATAAGCGCGTCAAGTAAGCTCAAAGGAACGGGGATAAGTGTCCATCGAGAGCAATCAATTCTCTACCGAAAAAAAAGGCAATCTTTGTTTGAGACAAAAAATAAACTTCTCGCTCTTAATCCAACCGCAAAGATATTTATAAAAGGCGATAAACTACAAATCGGTGAGAAATTATTTGTTTACACTTTTTCCCGCGGATTGAGTGCTAAATCTGTAAGTGATTTGACATTTATATCACAACAATTTGGAATGGGTGCACTTGAGTTTTTTGACAGCAGCGTGGGAGAAAACCAGACATTCCTTTTGCCGTCGACAGCGCCATCTCAACCAGTATTGATGAACCAGCCTTAGGAAGTCAGTGCCGTCTGCCAAACAATAAGTAGTAACACTAATAATAATTTCACAAAACTAAATATTTTTAGCTACAATATAGCTGGTATTAAAAGCAAACTAATATTACCAGATTTTTTTAAATTAATTCAAAAGTTTGACATAATTATACTGATTGAAACCTTTTTAGAGGAAGAACATCAAAATGATGTCAATAAATTTTTCAAAGATTTTAATATCAGCTATGTTCCTGCAGTAAGAAATAACATTCATGGTAGAGCTAGTGGAGGTATTATCTGTGGCATTAAAAAAAGTAACTCTAATTTTGTTAAGTTTAGGCAAATTAATAGAAAAACTGTTATTCAGATAGATGGTTATAGTAATCGTAAAAGTCACTTCATTATACCCTTGTATTTAAACTGTAATAACTGGTTGAATGATTTTAATGAGCTAAACGATTTTCTAAATAATTTAAATTCAAACAATATTATGCTAATAGGAGACTTAAATGCTAGGATCGGGCTTTTTCAAAATGTCTATTTGGAGGAATTAAATTCTCAATCAAACCTGTTTTCTGGTAGAAATTCTAAGGACGATACTTTGAATAGGAATGGTAGGGCTTTAGTGGAGCTCCTCGAAAGTTTTGGCTATTGGGTGTTGAATGGTACATCGAGATCAGACGTAGATGGTGAATTTACTTTTGTTAGTGGTCAGGGAAGTTCTGTTATTGACATTTGTGCAGTCTCTGGTGAATGGCTTCATGCTATAAAGGATTTTGAAGTACTGGCAGCAACTTTTTCGACGCATTTTCCAATCCTAGCCCGCGTTAGTTTTATCCAAGAAAGTCCTGTTAGTCAGGCAAATAATCTGAAAAGGCTACGCTGGCTACCTCATGAGACAAGCATCTACCAACATAGGCTAAACCGTAACGTTATTTCACTTCCTCATCCTAGTTCTGCTTCAATAGAAGATATAATAGAAAAAATTACTAACGCAATCCGATCTTCCGCTTCACAAAGTCTTTCCGCCTATCAACCAGTATCACTCTGTAGATGGTTCGATAATGAATGCAGTAGACTTCGTAAAAAGGTTTTTGCTTTACTTAACCTGTTTAGGAAATCGAATTCTGACTTTTTTAGATCTGCGTACTTGCAAGCTAACAAGTCATATAAAGAAGTGTGTCAAATTAAACGGCTTAACTATACCAAAAGCCTAGCTAAAAACTTGGAAAAATGTAAGGACTCGAAAACTTTTTGGTTTAACGTAAAGGCATTAGGTGGAAACAATCGTTTATCTGACAGTTCATTACAAGCCAACATTTTAGCCTCTCATTTCCAATCACTATTGACAGGTAGTTCTGAACATCAGTCTTTTCACTATGCCATACAAAACCTAGTGGTTGACGAGCTTGACTCGCCAATAGTTTTATGTGAACTTGATATGGTTCTCAAAAAGATGAAAAATAATAAAGCTCCAGGTATCGATGGCATCCCTGTAGAGTTTTTCAAACATTCTACCCTGGAATTTAAACAGTACCTGCTATCGTTTTATAATTATTTGTTTGAAAATTCCTGTATCCCTAACAGCTTTAATAAAGCCTTAATCTTTTCTATTTTCAAAAAAGGAGATGTCAGCTTGCCTGAGAATTATAGAGGTATTTCAATACTTAATTCGATAAGGAAGGTGTTCGCTACAGTTCTGTACAATCGACTTTCAAACTGGATTGAATCAAATCAACGATTAAGCATTTTTCAGGCTGGTTTCCGTGCTGGGTTCTCGACAGTTGACCATATTTTTGCTCTGTCAAGCATTTCCACCAAATTCATTCAAAGGAAAACAAAATTATATGCATGTTTTGTTGATTTCAAAGCAGCCTTTGACACAGTCAACCGCCAAGCTCTTATATACAAAATGGCTAGCATTGGTATATCCAGGAAATTCCTGACAATTTATGAAAAGTTTCTTTGTGAAACTAATGCTACGGTTTGGGATGGATCGGAGACATCAAGTTGGTTTGGAACTACGACAGGTGTTCCTCAAGGATGTGTCTTGAGTCCAATCTTCTTTGCTCTTTTCATTGACGATATTTGTGAAAACCTACCCGGCGGTGTCAGTATTTCAGACATGCTTGTCAAAGTGCTTCTCTATGCGGAAGATCTTGTCATGCTGGCAGATAATCCTTCCTCTCTTCAACTTCAAATTAACAGGCTTCAGAGGTACTGCAACACCTGGGACTTAAAGATTAACGCTTCGAAAACAAAAATTATGGTGTTTGAAGCTCGGAAATGTAAGAGGTTGAGAGAAGAAAATTGGTTTCTGAACGGTGAACGCATAGAGATAGTACAGGAATTCAAATATCTGGGAGTGTTAATGTCTGCTAATGGTAGCTTTACGAAGCATGTTAAGGAGAAGAGCAAAGAAGCCAAAATTGCACTTGGCGTGATTTGGCCTAATTTCTATGCAAATGAGAATATAGACTTGGGCTCTAAGTATCGGGTTTTTGAAGCCACAATCAATACTTGTTTGTGTTATGGTATCCAAGCGTTTGGCCATACCCATTTTGAGGAGTTCGAGCTTATACAAAGGTTCTTCTTCAAACGCCTTTTTCGTTTACCGAATTCTACTCCAACATATGCTATCCACGTTGAGTCAGGTATTACCCCCATTTACGTAAAAAACTTAAAAACTCAATCTGATTTTCTGATTAGAACTATGAAAAAACCCGGTGTTAGTCTCCACAAGTCAATAATGCAAAATCTTTTGCGCACGCGATCGTCTCCTTTCAAAGAATGGTATGATCTTGCACTATCTCATGGTCTTCAATATACTCTTTCAGAATTCAACTTAGATAGCTGGCACGAGTTTTTTGCAAATGTCATATCGAAGGTAGATGAAGAGATATACCTCCAACATTTAAGGCGTGCGTCGGCGTCAACAACGAGAATTATGTACAGGGATTTGAATCACCACCTCCAAGCCAAAAATTATTTTAAAATAGAATTCCCTGCTAGAGCTATAAGCACTATTTTTAGAGCAAGAGTGGAAATTCTTAGCCTGAACTTTATTCCTCACCGATCAGATCTATCAATCTTGTGCAATTTTTGTAATAGAAACGAGCGGGATGATATTCACCATTTTATAGCCATTTGCCCAATTCTGCAGGAGCTTCGAAGGCTCTATTTCCAACAAAGCGTCCTCTCTAGGCCACAACTGATAGACATTTTGAATGGATCCGCAGGGTGGACAAATCTCTACAAGTTTTGTGACCATGCTCTTGCATATCGAAACAGTTTTTTGTAGTTTTTGAATTTTGAGTAAATTTTGGATTCAACTGGTTAATTTATCATTAAAAAAAAAAAGGTAAAGGCTTTATCATTTTCGTATTTTGTCTGAAAGCTATAAGTTTTGCAATAACTTTGTATACTATAATACTATATTTATTTGCTTTGTAATTTTTTCTTATTTCGTCTTAAAGTTATAATTTTTGTAAGAACTTTGTATATAATAATATTATATTTATATATTACAATAGGTATCTATTCTTGTTAAATTAATCTATCAAATCTATCAATTTTATATTTAAACTCGTCATGTATTAGAAATGTCATTATCTGGCAGACGGCAACATGCCATGTCCATAAATTCTTTGTAAACCCTAATTTGTTTGTTAGTTTTTTAAATAAAGGATAATAATAATAATAATAATACTCACCTAAAGTGATACATTCCACCATGAGCATAACAGCTGATTTCTTTTTCTGTGGCGCACCCTTGTGACGAACAATGTTTGTAAAAAACGCTGGAAAGTGATATTACTATAGGATATATATATATATACAATGGTTCTAATCGTCGCAGCAAGAGTAGCGCAATCGACAGTCGATCAGACAGACAACGAGATGGCTTCACTCAAGGCTGAAATGGATCAACTTAAATCAAAGTTGGTGGCAGCCACTTCAGTTTCCGTTCAAAATGAAGCAAAGTCCACTGCGTCTGAAAAATCTGGTTTAGCCAGCGAGAAAATAGAGGCAATTCGCAAAATTGGTAAACGACACCAACAAATTGTTGAAAAGTCATCTAATATTTCATATTCAACGGTATTGAATAGTAACTCGGGCAGTTCCGATACACTTCGTACTGCAAAACAAGGTAAATTAAGTAGCTCCACTTAAGCTTAATTGTTTTCTTTGCTTAAGCTAGTCTTTAATTCAGAAGCTAGGCACGAGTACGATAACTGTGGCGACAAAAAATAATAATGAAATTTGGTGGAGGTGCTCAATACAAGCATTTTTTACTATGAGAGGGGGGTCTATCTCCCCCCGTTTAGGCAGTAGTGGCAATTTTACAAAAATTGACTTAAAATCTAAAAAAAAATATTGTAGAACAACGGAAAAAATAACAGATACAATTTATACCTTTTATGAAAGCCAGAAATCTGCACTTTATAAAAAAATTTAAATGAAGTAATTTCAATTTACAGTTTTTGAAATAACTGACTTCAAAGTCAAAATTTAGGAAAAAAAAATTTGAAAAATCACTTTGAGTATTATGTTTCTTGTAATTACAAATGCCAATAAAAAAAAAATTGATGTAGTTAGTTGCTCTAATAAATTTTTTATCAAACGCTGTTAAAAACTTTTTTCTATGTCTTATAGTTTTTGAGATAATTGAAAAATAGTAAAACTATTGAAGTATGCTGTAACGAACCGTCACAGTGCGGATATTTTGTGCAACAAAATCCGGGCGATATACAAAAGATCTATGTATATCGAGAAGACCAAACAAACAACGCACCAAATACCTCCGCACCCGCAGCAACACACGAGTTACATACACATTCCTAGGTTTCCCATTCACCCCACTCGTTGTATGCAAACACGGGCATCGGCATGCGACATTGCATATGCATTCGCCACAAACAATGGTCAATGGGTTTTGCTCATTTATAGAGCTCACACTCACTTGTGGTAGGAAATATCATATAGGGATGTATCTCGAACAGGTAAAGTTAAGTTTCTGCTCCGCTTAGGTAGAGTGCACACAGTACTTAATTGAAACTTGGGTTTCAGTACTTGGTACTAATCCCACTTACTTTTTGAAAGGACGGCACCAGCTATCCAAATTTGTTTATTCCTCTTTCCACTCCGTCTGAGTGTAGGGAGGACAGGCTGAAAGCCACTTGATTATTCTTCAGCATTGTACGCTGAGGACAGAGTCCGGAAATGCTCAAACGTTTATTCCGTGTGAATTCCCGTCAGGAATCCTCACGGACATTGGAAGCTGCTGACGCAAAAGTGGTTTCAACGATAATTCCATAGCATTTGTTGCTTTGCACATAAGGCAGAAGCGAGACCCTGCTTTGTTTATTCCTCTTTCCACTCCTTCTGAGTGTAGGGAGGACAGGCTGAAAGCCACCTGATTATTCTTCAGCATTGTACGCTGAGGACAGAGTCCGGAAAGGCTCAAACGTTTATTCCGTGTGAATTCCCGTCAGGAATCCTCACGGACATTGGAAGCTGCTGACGCAAAAGCGGTTTCAACGATAATTCCATAGCATTGGTGCTTTGGACATAAGGCAGAAGCGAGACCCTGCTTGTTTATTCCTCTTTCCACGCCTTCTGAGTGTAGGGAGGACAGGCTGACAGCCACCCGTTTATTCTTTGGCATTTGCGCCAAGGACAAGATTACTTGTGTTTATTCCTCCTTCCCCTCCTCCTGAGGGTATCGAGGACAGGCTTATAGCCAACCGTTTATTCTTCGGCATTTGCGCCGAGGACAAAATTACTTGTGTTTATTCCTCCTTCCTTCCTCCTGAAGGTATCGAGGACAGGCTTTTAGCCACCTGATTATTCTTTGGCATTTGCGCCGAGGACAATATTACTTGTGTTTATTCCTCCTTCCCTTCCTCCTGAAGGTATCGAGGACAGGCTTTGGCCACCCGATTATTCTTTGGCAGTTGCGCTAAGGACAGAATTATTGTCGTTTATGCTATTTTAAGTAAACCTATTGTTATTAAGACGATAAATAAAAAGGAATTTATTGGAAAAATAAAAGTTGGTCGTGTTTGGTTATTTTGGCTAAGTCTTGGTGGAATCTTTATCTCGACTTCTGGTGCTTCGTCGAGAATACCTTGGACACGCTGAGCTTACCTCAGCCTTAGAAAGAAAGCATCGCAAAATGGCGCCCGAGCAGGGACTATAGAAGATTCCAAACAACCAAGCCAAAACCAATACTTTTCGAAAGGTCCCACCTTCTAAGAGACCACATACCAACCAACGCCGTAATTTGGCTAGATAAATTACGAGAGTAAATTTTTGAAATTGACGCCTTTCCCCCGATCACCGTCAACAACATACACTACCCGAACCAGCACTATGTCCGACTCCGAGAACCAGGACGATCAATACTTGAACCCATGTAAGAATCTTGGTTTCATTTATTTTATGAAGAAATCTGAGCTGATTGAAACACTGGCAGCTCGTAAATTAGACACGACCGGTAGCGTACAAATACTACGACAACGTCTCAGCCGACATTTAAGGAAGTTGAGAGACCACGGCTCAACACAGAATCTTTGCGAGACGTGGGAAAATACGATTGAGAAACGCCTCGATGAAGATGAAGATCCAACAAGCATTGCCGTGATTACTCCTGTTTCACCTACTCAAACGAACGCCGACGAAATAATGCCGCAAGTACCGAAGACTCCGTATTACACGGAAATTCAGTTTCCTGTTCCAGCTATGAGTAGAGGACTGACTAGACAGGAACCTAGCACCCCAAGGCGTACAGAAGAATGACCCTCTGGCCAGCCCAGCAACCATGTAGTATCATCACAGAGTTTACCATGCCCTAGATCATCAGGTCGGTATACTTTAAGCTATGAGGCAGAAGTGATGAATACTGTCCGTAAATGGGGTCTCAAGTTCGATGGAACTGGGAACCCCTTGGAATTTATAAAAAGAGTAACAGAATTAACGACATGCTACGATATCCCGCGAGATCATATGCTCCGCACCCTCCCCGAGTTGTTTAAAGGAAATGCATTGGAGTGGTTGCGAGTTAAGCTTGATAGTTTAACAACATGGGAAGATTTTCACCAATCATTTACCCAGTTTTTCCTACCACAGCGATACTTTAATAAGCTCGAGGACGAAATATATCGCCGACGTCAGGGGCCAAGAGAAAACGCAAAAGAATATATACTGAAGACACAATATTTGATACACCAGCATCCACGCCTGACAGTACAAGATAATCTTGACCGAATATTTGATGGATTAAGACCCGAATATAGATTATACGCACGTCGTCAAGATTTTCAGACAGTTGATGACTTATTACTACTCGTCGAAGAGTGTGACGCTATCAAAAGAGATGAAAGATATATACCTACTACTCCGTCTCGACCGAACGCAAGTTCCATCCCTATGCGCCACCAAACCTCCGCTTCCATAGTCTCCTACGACCGCCAGAGTCACTGCTGGAATTGTAAACAGCAAGGCCACCGTAGAGAGAATTGCCGAAAGCCGATTCGTTTGTCTTGTACTTTCTGCGGACAAGATGGCACCTTAACCAAGGACTGCTCGTGTCGGCGTAGTGATGTAGCCGCCGTATATACCAAACCATACCAAGATCCCCGACCTTACACGCCGATTAAATTTGAGGATGACGTCTACTACGCTGTACTAGGCACTGGCTCAGCGGAAACCTACATCGACAAACGATTCCGAGACCATCTCCGCCGACTCAGAACACCTAGCTTTAAATCATTTGAAAAGATAAGTATGGCGAATGAAAATTCCACCACAACGAGAGAAAAATACAGGATCTCATTCGTATTAAACGGGATGCAAATCAATGAAGACGTGATATACATGCCATCCCTAGAAGATGACGCATTACTTGGACTGGGAGCATTACGACAAGCCGGTTTAGAAATACTTTTAGGAAATCAGATCGTAGGAGGTAAAATGCCAGGTTATGTCGACCTCTCAACCAGAATCCAGACTCGACCACCCATGGCTGCCCCCACACGCAGCAGCGAACCCGTACATTTAAGGGTATTGAGCCGACCAGAAAAGGCTCCGTCACCGCAGCAAATCACAATCCCCGATTCCCCCAAGAAGAGTTTGAACGCTATCAGCGACCAAAGGCCATCCATGGCTGCCCCCACACACATAAGCGAACCCGTGCATTCCAGAGTACCGAACCGACCAGAAAGAGCACCATCACCGAAGCCAATCACAATCCCCGATTCACCCAAGGAGAATATGAAAGCTATCAGAGACCGATGTGCAACTGCAGAGGATTTGCTCCAGAAGGAGAAGAAACTCGACCCACCAGAAGGGCAGAAGATGACAGGTTTCAAACGACCACTCGCCACAAACCAAAAGAAGGAGAGACAGCATTCACCCTAGCCATCCACCAGCCAAGGGCTCATAGCTGAACCACACACCTTCGTGCAAAAGAAGGTAGCTATACGCCCCAATTTTACCCTACCGACCATCTCAGTAACGCCAAAGGTCACAATACCAGTCTATTCTGTGATGGAATATACAAATTTGGAAGTAGGCGATCGATATCGCGAAGTAGAGGAGATTGTAGAGAGCGATAAACCATTATTTTGGTTGTATAAAAAAAAAAAAAAATTTTTACTTGATTCTTGAAAATATTGAAAAATTGAATGTAACAAAGAAAAAAAAAAACGAAAAAAAGAAAGGAAATATATTTTAAGTTGTTATTCGAAAAAATTGGAAAAAAAAAATTGAATGAAATAAAAAAAAAAAAAAAAAAAAAAATAAATAAAGGAGAAAATGTAAATAAAAACAAAAAAAAAAAAAATTTTGAATAGAGTCAGAAAAAAAATGAAAAAAAAAAGAAGAAAATATATTTTGCGTTATTATAAAAAAAAAAAATCGAAAAAATTGAATGAAATGAAAAAAAAAAAAAAAAAAAGTTTTGAAAAGAAATAAAAATGAAAAAATTAAAATGTTTTTGAAAGAAAACAAATACTAAATATGAAAAAATTAATATTATTTTAGCCGAGAAGGTTCTCGTCTCGTGAACAGAGGGGGCTCTGTAACGAACCGTCACAGTGCGGATATTTTGTTCAACAAAATCCGGGCGATATACAAAAGATCTATGTATATCGAGAAGACCAAACAAACAACGCACCAAATACCTCCGCACCCGCAGCAACACACGAGTTACATACACATTCCTAGGTTTCCCATTCACCCCACTCGTTGTATGCAAACACGGGCATCGGCATGCGACATTGCATATGCATTCGCCACAAACAATGGTCAATGGGTTTTGCTCATTTATAGAGCTCACACTCACTTGTGGTAGGAAATATCATATAGGGATGTATCTCGAACAGGTAAAGTTAAGTTTCTGCTCCGCTTAGGTGGAGTGCACACAGTACTTAATTGAAACTTGGGTTTCAGTACTTGGTACTAATCCCACTTACTTTTTGAAAGGACGGCACCAGCTATCCAAATTTGTTTATTTCTCTTTCCACTCCGTCTGAGTGTAGGGAGGACAGGCTGAAAGCCACTTGATTATTCTTCAGCATTGTACGCTGAGGACAGAGTCCGGAAAGGCTCAAACGTTTATTCCGTGTGAATTCCCGTCAGGAATCCTCACGGACATTGGAAGCTGCTGACGCAAAAGTGGTTTCAACGATAATTCCATAGCATTTGTTGCTTTGGACAAGGCAGAAGCGAGACCCTGCTTTGTTTATTCCTCTTTCCACTCCTTCTGAGTGTAGGGAGGACAGGCTGAAAGCCACCTGATTATTCTTCAGCATTGTACGCTGAGGACAGAGTCCGGAAAGGCTCAAACGTTTATTCCGTGTGAATTCCCGTCAGGAATCCTCACGGACATTGGAAGCTGCTGACGCAAAAGCGGTTTCAACGATAATTCCATAGCATTGGTGCTTTGGACATAAGGCAGAAGCGAGACCCTGCTTGTTTATTCCTCTTTCCACGCCTTCTGAGTGTAGGGAGGACAGGCTGACAGCCACCCGTTTATTCTTTGGCATTTGCGCCAAGGACAAGATTACTTGTGTTTATTCCTCCTTCCCCTCCTCCTGAGGGTATCGAGGACAGGCTTATAGCCAACCGTTTATTCTTCGGCATTTGCGCCTAGGACAAAATTACTTGTGTTTATTCCTCCTTCCTTCCTCCTGAAGGTATCGAGGACAGGCTTTTAGCCACCTGATTATTCTTTGGCATTTGCGCCGAGGACAATATTACTTGTGTTTATTCCTCCTTCCCTTCCTCCTGAAGGTATCGAGGACAGGCTTTGGCCACCCGATTATTCTTTGGCAGTTGCGCTAAGGACAGAATTATTGTTGTATATGCTATTTTAAGTAAACCTATTGTTATTAAGACGATAAATAAAAAGGAATTTATTGGAAAAATAAAAGTTGGTCGTGTTTGGTTATTTTGGCTAAGTCTTGGTGGAATCTTTATCTCGACTTCTGGTGCTTCGTCGAGAATACCTTGGACACGCTGAGCTTACCTCAGCCTTAGAAAGAAAGCATCGCAAAATGGCGCCCGAGCAGGGACTATAGAAGATTCCAAACAACCAAGCCAAAACCAATACTTTTCGAAAGGTCCCACCTTCTAAGAGACCACACACCAACCAACGCCGTAATTTGGCTTGATAAATTACGAGAGTAAATTTTTGAAATTGACGCCTTTCCCCCGATCACCGTCAACAACATACACTACCCGAACCAGCACTATGTCCGACTCCGAGAACCAGGACGATCAATACTTGAACCCATGTAAGAATCTTGGTTTCATTTATTTTATGAAGAAATCTGAGCTGATTGAAACACTGGCAGCTCGTAAATTAGACACGACCGGTAGCGTACAAATACTACGACAACGTCTCAGCCGACATTTAAGGAAGTTGAGAGACCACGGCTCAACACAGAATCTTTGCGAGACGTGGGAAAATACGATTGAGAAACGCCTCGATGAAGATGAAGATCCAACTAGCATTGCCGCGATTACTCCTGTTTCACCTACTCAAACGAACGCCGACGAAATAATGCCGCAAGTACCGAAGACTCCGTATTACACGGAAATTCAGTTTCCTGTTCCAGCTATGAGTAGAGGACTGACTAGACAGGAACCTAGCACCCCAAGGCGTACAGAAGAATGATCCTCTGGCCAGCCCAGCAACCATGTAGTATCATCACAGAGTTTACCATGCCCTAGATCATCAGGTCGGTATACTTTAAGCTATGAGGCAGAAGTGATGAATACTGTCCGTAAATGGGGTCTCAAGTTCGATGGAACTGGGAACCCCTTGGAATTTATAAAAAGAGTAACAGAATTAACGACATGCTACGATATCCCGCGAGATCATATGCTCCGCACCCTCCCCGAGTTGTTTAAAGGAAATGCATTGGAGTGGTTGCGAGTTAAGCTTGATAGTTTAACAACATGGGAAGATTTTCACCAATCATTTACCCAGTTTTTCCTACCACAGCGATACTTTAATAAGCTCGAGGACGAAATATATCGCCGACGTCAGGGGCCAAGAGAAAACGCAAAAGAATATATACTGAAGACACAATATTTGATACACCAGCATCCACGCCTGACAGTACAAGATAATCTTGACCGAATATTTGATGGATTAAGACCCGAATATAGATTATACGCACGTCGTCAAGATTTTCAGACAGTTGATGACTTATTACTACTCGTCGAAGAGTGTGACGCTATCAAAAGAGATGAAAGATATATACCTACTACTCCGTCTCGACCGAACGCAAGTTCCATCCCTATGCGCCACCAAACCTCCGCTTCCATAGTCTCCTACGACCGCCAGAGTCACTGCTGGAATTGTAAACAGCAAGGCCACCGTAGAGAGAATTGCCGAAAGCCGATTCGTTTGTCTTGTACTTTCTGCGGACAAGATGGCACCTTAACCAAGGACTGCTCGTGTCGGCGTAGTGATGTAGCCGCCGTATATACCAAACCATACCAAGATCCCCGACCTTACACGCCGATTAAATTTGAGGATGACGTCTACTACGCTGTACTAGGCACTGGCTCAGCGGAAACCTACATCGACAAACGATTCCGAGACCATCTCCGCCGACTCAGAACACCTAGCTTTAAATCATTTGAAAAGATAAGTATGGCGAATGAAAATTCCACCACAACGAGAGAAAAATACAGGATCTCATTCGTATTAAACGGGATGCAAATCAATGAAGACGTGATATACATGCCATCCCTAGAAGATGACGCATTACTTGGACTGGGAGCATTACGACAAGCCGGTTTAGAAATACTTTTAGGAAATCAGATCGTAGGAGGTAAAATGCCAGGTTATGTCGACCTCTCAACCAGAATCCAGACTCGACCACCCATGGCTGCCCCCACACGCAGCAGCGAACCCGTACATTTAAGGGTATTGAGCCGACCAGAAAAGGCTCCGTCACCGCAGCAAATCACAATCCCCGATTCCCCCAAGAAGAGTTTGAACGCTATCAGCGACCAAAGGCCATCCATGGCTGCCCCCACACACATAAGCGAACCCGTGCATTCCAGAGTACCGAACCGACCAGAAAGAGCACCATCACCGAAGCCAATCACAATCCCCGATTCACCCAAGGAGAACATGAAAGCTATCAGAGACCGAAGTGCAACTGCAGAGGATTTGCTCCAGAAGAAGAAGAAACTCGACCCACCAGAAGGGCAGAAGATGACAGGTTTCAAACGACCACTCGCCACAAACCAAAAGAAGGAGAGACAGCATTCACCCTAGCCATCCACCAGCCAAGGGCTCATAGCTGAACCACACACCTTCGTGCAAAAGAAGGTAGCTATACGCCCCAATTTTACCCTACCGACCATCTCAGTAACGCCAAAGGTCACAATACCAGTCTATTCTGTGATGGAATATACAAATTTGGAAGTAGGCGATCGATATCGCGAAGTAGAGGAGATTGTAGAGAGCGATAAACCATTATTTTGGTTGTATAAAAAAAAAAAAAAAAAAATTTTTACTTGATTCTTGAAAATATTGAAAAATTGAATGTAACAAAGAACAAAAAAAACGAAAAAAAGAAAGGAAATATATTTTAAGTTGTTATTCGAAAAAATTGGAAAAAAAAAATTGAATGAAATAAAAAAAAAAAAACAAAAAAAAAATAAATAAAGGAGAAAATGTAAATAAAAACAAAAAAAAAAATTTTTGAATAGAGTCAGAAAAAAAATGAAAAAAAAAGAAGAAAATATATTTTGCGTTATTATAAAAAAAAAAAACGAAAAAATTGAATGAAATGAAAAAAAAAAAAAAAGTTTTGAAAAGAAATAAAAATGAAAAAATTAAAATGTTTTTGAAAGAAAACAAATACTAAATATGAAAAAATTAATATTATTTTAGCCGAGAAGGTTCTCGTCTCGTGAACAGAGGGGGCTCTGTAACGAACCGTCACAGTGCGGATATTTTGTTCAACAAAATCCGGGCGATATACAAAAGATCTATGTATATCGAGAAGACCAAACAAACAACGCACCAAATACCTCCGCACCCGCAGCAACACACGAGTTACATACACATTCCTAGGTTTCCCATTCACCCCACTCGTTGTATGCAAACACGGGCATCGGCATGCGACATTGCATATGCATTCGCCACAAACAATGGTCAATGGGTTTTGCTCATTTATAGAGCTCACACTCACTTGTGGTAGGAAATATGATATAGGGATGTATCTCGAACAGGTAAAGTTAAGTTTCTGCTCCGCTTAGGTAGAGTGCACACAGTACTTAATTGAAACTTGGGTTTCAGTACTTGGTACTAATCCCACTTACTTTTTGAAAGGACGGCACCAGCTATCCAAATTTGTTTATTCCTCTTTCCACTCCGTCTGAGTGTAGGGAGGACAGGCTGAAAGCCACTTGATTATTCTTCAGCATTGTACGCTGAGGACAGAGTCCGGAAAGGCTCAAACGTTTATTCCGTGTGAATTCCCGTCAGGAATCCTCACGGACATTGAAAGCTGCTGACGCAAAAGTGGTTTCAACGATAATTCCATAGCATTTGTTGCTTTGGACATAAGGCAGAAGCGAGACCCTGCTTTGTTTATTCCTCTTTCCACTCCTTCTGAGTGTAGGGAGGACAGGCTGAAAGCCACCTGATTATTCTTCAGCATTGTACGCTGAGGACAGAGTCCGGAAAGGCTCAAACGTTTATTCCGTGTGAATTCCCGTCAGGAATCCTCACGGACATTGGAAGCTGCTGACGCAAAAGCGGTTTCAACGATAATTCCATAGCATTGGTGCTTTGGACATAAGGCAGAAGCGAGACCCTGCTTGTTTATTCCTCTTTCCACGCCTTCTGAGTGTAGGGAGGACAGGCTGACAGCCACCCGTTTATTCTTTGGCATTTGCGCCAAGGACAAGATTACTTGTGTTTATTCCTCCTTCCCCTCCTCCTGAGGGTATCGAGGACAGGCTAATAGCCAACCGTTTATTCTTCGGCATTTGCGCCGAGGACAAAATTACTTGTGTTTATTCCTCCTTCCTTCCTCCTGAAGGTATCGAGGACAGGCTTTTAGCCACCTGATTATTCTTTGGCATTTGCGCCGAGGACAATATTACTTGTGTTTATTCCTCCTTCCCTTCCTCCTGAAGGTATCGAGGACAGGCTTTGGCCACCCGATTATTCTTTGGCAGTTGCGCTAAGGACAGAATTATTGTTGTATATGCTATTTTAAGTAAACCTATTGTTATTAAGACGATAAATAAAAAGGAATTTATTGGAAAAATAAAAGTTGGTCGTGTTTGGTTATTTTGGCTAAGTCTTGGTGGAATCTTTATCTCGACCTCTGGTGCTTCGTCGAGAATACCTTGGACACGCTGAGCTTACCTCAGCCTTAGAAAGAAAGCATCGCAAAATGGCGCCCGAGCAGGGACTATAGAAGATTCCAAACAACCAAGCCAAAACCAATACTTTTCGAAAGGTCCCACCTTCTAAGAGACCACATACCAACCAACGCCGTAATTTGGCTTGATAAATTACGAGAGTAAATTTTTGAAATTGACGCCTTTCCCCCGATCACCGTCAACAACATACACTACCCGAACCAGCACTATGTCCGACTCCGAGAACCAGGACGATCAATACTTGAACCCATGTAAGAATCTTGGTTTCATTTATTTTATGAAGAAATCTGAGCTGATTGAAACACTGGCAGCTCGTAAATTAGACACGACCGGTAGCGTACAAATACTACGACAACGTCTCAGCCGACATTTAAGGAAGTTGAGAGACCACGGCTCAACACAGAATCTTTGCGAGACGTGGGAAAATACGATTGAGAAACGCCTCGATGAAGATGAAGATCCAACTAGCATTGCCGCGATTACTCCTGTTTCACCTACTCAAACGAACGCCGACGAAATAATGCCGCAAGTACCGAAGACTCCGTATTACACGGAAATTCAGTTTCCTGTTCCAGCTATGAGTAGAGGACTGACTAGACAGGAACCTAGCACCCCAAGGCGTACAGAAGAATGACCCTCTGGCCAGCCCAGCAACCATGTAGTATCATCACAGAGTTTACCATGCCCTAGATCATCAGGTCGGTATACTTTAAGCTATGAGGCAGAAGTGATGAATACTGTCCGTAAATGGGGTCTCAAGTTCGATGGAACTGGGAACCCCTTGGAATTTATAAAAAGAGTAACAGAATTAACGACATGCTACGATATCCCGCGAGATCATATGCTCCGCACCCTCCCCGAGTTGTTTAAAGGAAATGCATTGGAGTGGTTGCGAGTTAAGCTTGATAGTTTAACAACATGGGAAGATTTTCACCAATCATTTACCCAGTTTTTCCTACCACAGCGATACTTTAATAAGCTCGAGGAGGAAATATATCGCCGACGTCAGGGGCCAAGAGAAAACGCAAAAGAATATATACTGAAGACACAATATTTGATACACCAGCATCCACGCCTGACAGTACAAGATAATCTTGACCGAATATTTGATGGATTAAGACCCGAATATAGATTATACGCACGTCGTCAAGATTTTCAGACAGTTGATGACTTATTACTACTCGTCGAAGAGTGTGACGCTATCAAAAGAGATGAAAGATATATACCTACTACTCCGTCTCGACCGAACGCAAGTTCCATCCCTATGCGCCACCAAACCTCCGCTTCCATAGTCTCCTACGACCGCCAGAGTCACTGCTGGAATTGTAAACAGCAAGGCCACCGTAGAGAGAATTGCCGAAAGCCGATTCGTTTGTCTTGTACTTTCTGCGGACAAGATGGCACCTTAACCAAGGACTGCTCGTGTCGGCGTAGTGATGTAGCCGCCGTATATACCAAACCATACCAAGATCCCCGACCTTACACGCCGATTAAATTTGAGGATGACGTCTACTACGCTGTACTAGGCACTGGCTCAGCGGAAACCTACATCGACAAACGATTCCGAGACCATCTCCGCCGACTCAGAACACCTAGCTTTAAATCATTTGAAAAGATAAGTATGGCGAATGAAAATTCCACCACAACGAGAGAAAAATACAGGATCTCATTTGAATTAAACGGGATGCAAATCAATGAAGACGTGATATACATGCCATCCCTAGAAGATGACGCATTACTTGGACTGGGAGCATTACGACAAGCCGGTTTAGAAATACTTTTAGGAAATCAGATCGTAGGAGGTAAAATGCCAGGTTATGTCGACCTCTCAACCAGAATCCAGACTCGACCACCCATGGCTGCCCCCACACGCAGCAGCGAACCCGTACATTTAAGGGTATTGAGCCGACCAGAAAAGGCTCCGTCACCGCAGCAAATCACAATCCCCGATTCCCCCAAGAAGAGTTTGAACGCTATCAGCGACCAAAGGCCATCCATGGCTGCCCCCACACACATAAGCGAACCCGTGCATTCCAGAGTACCGAACCGACCAGAAAGAGCACCATCACCGAAGCCAATCACAATCCCCGATTCACCCAAGGAGAATATGAAAGCTATCAGAGACCGAAGTGCAACTGCAGAGGATTTGCTCCAGAAGAAGAAGAAACTCGACCCACCAGAAGGGCAGAAGATGACAGGTTTCAAACGACCACTCGCCACAAACCAAAAGAAGGAGAGACAGCATTCACCCTAGCCATCCACCAGCCAAGGGCTCATAGCTGAACCACACACCTTCGTGCAAAAGAAGGTAGCTATACGCCCCAATTTTACCCTACCGACCATCTCAGTAACGCCAAAGGTCACAATACCAGTCTATTCTGTGATGGAATATACAAATTTGGAAGTAGGCGATCGATATCGCGAAGTAGAGGAGATTGTAGAGAGCGATAAACCATTATTTTGGTTGTATAAAAAAAAAAAAAAAATTTTTACTTGATTCTTGAAAATATTGAAAATTTGAATGTAACAAAGAAAAAAAAAAAACGAAAAAAAGAAAGGAAATATATTTTAAGTTGTTATTCGAAAAAATTGCAAAAAAAAAATTGAATGAAATAAAAAAAAAAAACAAAAAAAAATAAATAAAGGAGAAAATGTAAATAAAAACAAAAAAAAAAAAATTTTGAATAGAGTCAGAAAAAAAATGAAAAAAAAAAGAAGAAAATATATTTTGCGTTATTATAAAAAAAAAAAATCTAAAAAATTGAATGAAATGAAAAAAAAAAAAAAAAAAAAAGTTTTGAAAAGAAATAAAAATGAAAAAATTAAAATGTTTTTGAAAGAAAACAAATACTAAATATGAAAAAATTAATATTATTTTAGCCGAGAAGGTTCTCGTCTCGTGAACAGAGGGGGCTCTGTAACGAACCGTCACAGTGCGGATATTTTGTTCAACAAAATCCGGGCGATATACAAAAGATCTATGTATATCGAGAAGACCAAACAAACAACGCACCAAATACCTCCGCACCCGCAGCAACACACGAGTTACATACACATTCCTAGGTTTCCCATTCACCCCACTCGTTGTATGCAAACACGGGCATCGGCATGCGACATTGCATATGCATTCGCCACAAACAATGGTCAATGGGTTTTGCTCATTTATAGAGCTCACACTCACTTGTGGTAGGAAATATCATATAGGGATGTATCTCGAACAGGTAAAGTTAAGTTTCTGCTCCGCTTAGGTAGAGTGCACACAGTACTTAATTGAAACTTGGGTTTCAGTACTTGGTACTAATCCCACTTACTTTTTGAAAGGACGGCACCAGCTATCCAAATTTGTTTATTCCTCTTTCCACTCCGTCTGAGTGTAGGGAGGACAGGCTGAAAGCCACTTGATTATTCTTCAGCATTGTACGCTGAGGACAGAGTCCGGAAAGGCTCAAACGTTTATTCCGTGTGAATTCCCGTCAGGAATCCTCACGGACATTGGAAGCTGCTGACGCAAAAGTGGTTTCAACGATAATTCCATAGCATTTGTTGCTTTGGACATAAGGCAGAAGCGAGACCCTGCTTTGTTTATTCCTCTTTCCACTCCTTCTGAGTGTAGGGAGGACAGGCTGAAAGCCACCTGATTATTCTTCAGCATTGTACGCTGAGGACAGAGTCCGGAAAGGCTCAAACGTTTATTCCGTGTGAATTCCCGTCAGGAATCCTCACGGACATTGGAAGCTGCTGACGCAAAAGCGGTTTCAACGATAATTCCATAGCATTGGTGCTTTGGACATAAGGCAGAAGCGAGACCCTGCTTGTTTATTCCTCTTTCCACGCCTTCTGAGTGTAGGGAGGACAGGCTGACAGCCACCCGTTTATTCTTTGGCATTTGCGCCAAGGACAAGATTACTTGTGTTTATTCCTCCTTCCCCTCCTCCTGAGGGTATCGAGGACAGGCTTATCGCCAACCGTTTATTCTTCGGCATTTGCGCCGAGGACAAAATTACTTGTGTTTATTCCTCCTTCCTTCCTCCTGAAGGTATCGAGGACAGGCTTTTAGCCACCTGATTATTCTTTGGCATTTGCGCCGAGGACAATATTACTTGTGTTTATTCCTCCTTCCCTTCCTCCTGAAGGTATCGAGGACAGGCTTTGGCCACCCGATTATTCTTTGGCAGTTGCGCTAAGGACAGAATTATTGTTGTATATGCTATTTTAAGTAAACCTATTGTTATTAAGACGATAAATAAAAAGGAATTTATTGGAAAAATAAAAGTTGGTCGTGTTTGGTTATTTTGGCTAAGTCTTGGTGGAATCTTTATCTCGACTTCTGGTGCTTCGTCGAGAATACCTTGGACACGCTGAGCTTACCTCAGCCTTAGAAAGAAAGCATCGCAATGCAATATTTTCAAAAAATTAGGAAAATACGTAAGAATTTACAATAATGTTAGGAAATAGACAAGTGAAAGTATTAAAATTCATCAGACAGGTGTACAATTAATTTCCACATGCAACAACTTTCCGCATGGCGCGCTTCGCGGGGGCTCATTATTTTAACCCTTTTTGCATGGCCCGCTTCGCGGGGGCTCATTATTTTAACCCTTTTTCCGCAGGGTTAAGCTGCTCATGCTAAATATGAAAATAGCAATTGTTTTTCTAACTGCAAGTTATTTGATCGAACTGAAAAAAGTATAAAAGTATAAAAATTCATCAGACAGGTGCTTATGTACATTTAATTTCCGTATGCAACAACTTTCCGCATCGCCCGCTTTGCGGGGGCTCATTATTTTAACCCTTTTTCCGCAGGGTTAAGCTGCTCATGCTAAATATGAAAAAAACAATTGTTTTTCTAACTGCAAGTTATTTGATCGAATTGAAAAAAGTATAAAAGTATAAAATTTCATCAGACAGGTGCTTATGTACAATTAATTTCCGTATGCAACAACTTTCCGCATGGCCCGCTTCGCGGGGGCTCATTATTTTAACCCTTTTTCCGCAGGGTAAAGCTGGTCATGCTAAATATGAAAATAGCAATTGTTTTTCTAACTGCAAGTTATTTGATTGAACTGAAATAAGTATAAAAGTATAAAAATTCATCAGCAGGTGCTAATGTACAATTAATTTCCGTATGCAACAACTTGTTAGTTTGGAGAACGTAAGTGAACAAAAACAACGTGTCTGTTTAACGTTTAAGATCAGAGTAAGAGTGTCCGTCATTCTTTCGCACTCCGTACTTATATAACCCACGATCGTCACTATTCGTTCCAGGTCAACCACGCAATCTGGGCCACACAGACTGCAACCACCAGGTGCCAACCATATGTGTGTGCTATTTCTCACAATTGCTTGGTCTGCAATGTGACACTACACAGTATGTTCCTCGTCGCTTTCTTTGATAACGTATTTCGGTTCGCATGACATGCATTGTTATTGTTGTGACATAACACATAACCAATGCCATGACACACTTATCGAAATCGGAACTATGTTAAAGAAGCGACGGGGCAATTCCTAAGAATTGGGTTTTTGGTGTAAGTTGAGTAACTACGTGTGGGGCACAACAGTCCTCCCCCCTTAAATTACGAAAGGCGTACGAGGCAACGAGTGAGATCTTTCGGCATATAGGTACGGGTGTGCAGTATGAATTCAGACAATCTAAAAGTTTATTTGTTCAAAAGTAATAAAAATTTTTTTTCGTTTTAAATGCTTAATGAGTAGGTATCTATACAATACATGCTTATGGGTAAAAATTTTTTTTTTTTTTTTTACATTTTCTTATTTTCGTTTTCTTTTGTTCTTTTATTGGCAATGAAAAAAAATATTGCTGTTGTTTACATTTAAAGGTTTTTTTTTTTTTTTTATACATGGGTTGTTTCATCAACGCCAGGTGTTACATTTACTTCGAGGTCGTTTACATTTTCTGTTGGCTTATTATTAATTTATTGTACATTTTATTTTGATACATTTTTTAAATATTACATAGAAAGCTAGAGCTACACAAAGAAAGAAAATAATAGAAATAGAAATGTGAGCATGTTCATGTGTAACATGGAATAACGAATTGTTTTTCTTTAATAGGTCTTTAACATTTATACTATAACTATCTAAATCCAGTTTTTCTATATGAGTGGTATGGGGGGACATTTGGGATAAATTGGTTGGGATTGTTATGTCTTCCAGTATGGTTGAATCTTGTAAAAAGTAGGAAATAGGAGTTTTATTATATATTGTGTTTGATGCTTGGAGGTAGACCTCCTTTGTAATTGCTTTGCAAAATGGGTCTATGCTCAGAATTCCACTGTCAGATATGGTGATTGTTTTTGGTACGTCTCCGCACAAAATCCTGACGTTCGTTGGCTTTGGCATGACATACAGCCATGAATTCTTGCTCATTAGATTGAACCAGACTTCTTGCTTAAGCGCAAATATTTTTGTTTCGCAATTATCATAGTTTTGCGTCCCTGATATTAATTGTATAATGCAGTTGTTAGTATTATGGTTGTGAACTACAAAGTTTTTCTCACATATGAAGTGATTGTAGTCAGTTTTGGTACATTTATCTAGATCTTCACTATTCAAAAATATGTATCGCCTATAGTTTTCGTTTATAGCTACAAATTCACTCTTGATAGAGACGTAGCTGTATGAGTTCTGTTTAAATTTGGATGGCAATGGTGTTAGTTTTACTAAATCGAATTCTTCGTCTACTAATGGGATGCTCACTTGTAACATGAGATTTTCATTAACGTAAATGGGGGTTGTTGTAGTTATTTTATTTATAATGGGCAAGTTCATTCTTGAGATTTTCATTGGGAATCTGACGTTGAATGGGAGTTCTAGCTGAATTTGTTTTAGGGTTGAAATAAAGACTTCGGAGTTAAGAAATTTGCTATCTAAATTATTAACTTTGGCGTTCTGTAGGATGTCAAGTATTTGAGATTGTTTTGTAAGAATCTGTGTAGAATATGATGATGCTAAATTCGCTATCTCGTCGAAATTGTGTAGGACTTTTTCGACGTACGTCAGGTTTGTTAATTTTTCTGTGTTTCGTCTAATGTCTTCGGCAATAGAATCAAAATTGTTATTTATGTGTTCTGTTGTCTTGTTCAAAGCGTCTACCACGTTAGAAATAATTGTCATTTGGTTTTCCGTTATGTGGTGAAAGTTATTTTGATTTTCCTGAATTGTATGCAAAGCGTCATCTATTTTCACCGCATCTTCAGAATCCATAGTTCCGAACAAAAATTTCTCAGCGATTCCTATTCCATTGAATAGACCACCTTCTACTATGCTCCTTTTCGAGCGTTTGTTTCTAATTAGTATATTGTCAAGGATTTCGTTGTTTTGATTAATTTCTTTGAGGGAATTTTGTAAAATGTGTAGGGTAATTTTGCAGTGGTCTAGAGGATACTCCTTAATACTAAGCGTACATAGCTCCGACAGGATGTTAAGGTTTTGTTCCAATGATTTTGTATTTTTCTTAATTTTTATGTTGTTAATGTCAAACAGGAATGTCCATTTGGTAATCGATTTCTCCAGGATTCCGATGGGCTCCAGGTACACTCCAGTTCTATTTAATGGCTGTACTATTATCTCTGTCATCATTGTATTTAAGAAGATGGCGAATATGATGATAATTACTTTACTGGAAGTGAGAAAAAGAAAACATCAACAATGTTTTTCTTTTAGCTACTTTGTGTTATGAGTGTTTTGGTTGATGTGTGTGTGTATACATGATGGTGTGTATTCTAATTTCTTTGGTTGAAGTGTTTTATTAGATTATTGTGTACGACCTTCTCTTTTCTGCCTACTTTTATTTTGGAGTTTTCTTTAGATAAAATCTCAGTTATTTCGTATGGTCCTTCAAAAATGGGGGTTAGTTTTTTGTTTGATCGATTCTTGATTTCTAATAATACCTTATCGCCGACGTTATAACTTGTTTGTTTGGAATTTTGGTCGTAGTAGGTTTTAGATTTTTCCTTTGCTTTTATTTGGTTGCTGCGAATTAGTTTATATCCGATTTGCATTTTTTACTTCATTTCGGAGACATAGTCGTCATAATTGTATGTTGGCTGTACCTTTCTGTTCAAAATGGAGGGAATGGGCGCTTCAAACCCGAATAGGACTTCAAATGGACTGTGATTAGTACTTGAATGTGGAGTAGTGTTATAGCCAAATATTGCATACTCGAGGTAGTTGTCCCAGTTTGACTGGTCTTTGCTAGCATAATTTCTTAGGTAGTCACCTAACGTTCGATGTGACCTTTCGAGAGCACCGTTTGACTGAGGGTGGTACGGACTTGTTTGAATCTTTACTATTTTTAAAATCTTACAGATATTTTTGAATAACTCACTAGTGAAATTAGTGCCTTGGTCAGTGAGAATTGTTTGAGGGATACCATAAGTACAAATAATTTTCTTTACTAATGTTTCAGCTACTGTTTGAGCCTCTTGATTTGGTATTGCTACTGCTTGAACGAATTTGGTTAGATCATCCTGGAAAGTAAGTATATATTTGTTCTCGCTTTCCGTAATAGGGAGTGGTCCTACTATATCAATGGCTACTCTTTCGAACGGAGTTTTCGCTGTCGTAGTGATGACCATTGGTAGTTTGTTACGTGAATACAATTTATTCTTTTGACACAATTCTCATGATGTATTTCTTTATGTCCGCATACATAGTTTTCCATTTGTATGTTTTTCGAATACGCTTCAGAGTTCGTTTTATACCTTGATGACCACCCAAAGGCGTGTCATGAAATTCGTATATAATTTGTTTAATTTTTTCTGGATCGGAAATTTCAATGATGTTTTGACTTTCTTTCTGTTCTTCAATAGGCGGGACTTTGCTATGACTACAAGTTATTACTTTGACTTCAGCTATGTTTAAACGAGATAATGCGTCTGCGTTTGTGTTAAGGTGACCTGCTTTATGTGAAACCGTGAAATCGTACTCTTCAAGTTTAATACGCCAGCGCATTATTCTTGAAGAAGGATCCTTAAGATTAAACATCCAAACAAGTGGCTTGTCGGTCGGTAATAATTCCAAAATGTCTTCCGTACACGTATGGTCGGAAGTGGGTTACTGCCCAGACAACTGCTAGAACTTCTTTTTCTATAGTAGAATAGTTTTTTTCTGACTTATTTAGTATTCTACTTGCGAATGCTATAGGTAAATCGTTTTCATCATTATCTTTTTGTGACATTACCGCACCTATTGCCTCGTTGCTGGCATCAGTTGTTATGTAAAATGTTTTTTCGAAGCTAGGATATTGTAGTATGGGGGGTTCAATTATTGCTTGTTTTAACTGATTAAAAGATTCATCGCAAAATGCATCCCATTTAAAAGGTACATCCTTGCGCAATAGTTTGTTGAGTGGATTTGCTATTCTAGAAAAATTTTTAATGAACTTTCTGTAGTAGCCTGCTAAGCCTAAAAATGATTTGATGTCTTTTTGGTTTTTTGGGATTTCTATATTTTGTATTGCCGATATTTTGTCGGGGTCAGGTTTGACTCCTGATTCTGAAATAACGTGTCCTAAATACATGACTTCTTTTTCTAAAAACTTACACTTTTCTAACTGTATTTTGAGGTTGTATTTATCTAAAGCTTGAAATACTTCAATTAATTTTTTGTTGTGATCATCTAGATTCTTTCCATATATCATTATATCATCTAGGTATACTAGACACTTTATACCTTGTAGTCCTGTGAGTACCTTATTCATCAACCGTTGGAATGTAGGAGGAGCATTGCGTAGCCCAAATGGCATTCTGTTGAACTCAAAATGACCGTTAGGTGTACTAAATGCTGTTTTCTCCTTGTCTTCCTTGTTTACTTCGATTTGATGAAACCCACTCGCTAGATCGAGTGTTGTAAAGTATTTTGAATCGCCCAGTTGTCCAAGGATGTCTTCGATATTTGGAATTGGATACGCATCCGCGATAGTCACTTCGTTGAGTTTCCTGTAATCAACTACTACTCTCCATTTTTGTTTTCCTTTCTTTGGTACAACTAGTAGAGGTGCGTTCCATGGACTAGAACTCGGCCTAATTATTTCGTCTTGCAACATTTTGTCTACTTGATTTTTTATTTCTTGTGTGTGAATTTGTGCTAAACGATATGGTCGAATGTTCACTGGAGGTATATTTGGGGTTGTCTTTATTTGATGTGTGATTCCGGACGTACTCGACAGAGTATCACCGTCCAGGAAAAATAAATGGTTAAAATTTCGGCAAATCTCTATAATTGATTTCTTTTCTTCTCTATTAAGATGATCCAGTTGGAGTTGATTTTGAATTATACTCAATCTGTCGTTGATAACATTTTGAGTGTCAAATGAATTTAGGTTGTAAATGTTGTAGTCGTTGGTATTTTCGAATTCTAAATTTAGATCTTCTAAAACTACATCTTTATCATTGGCGTTTAATACCGATATATATATGTAACCGTTAGTTGGTTCAATTAAAGCTGAGGAAGTATAAACTTGAGGAAGGATCTCTTGAGAAAAATATATTTGATTTGAGGGTTCGTAAATGGGTCCATACTTAATAATTTTTTCGGATCTAGCAGGTATTGTTATAGGCTTTCTTTTATTTATAAAGTCTGTGGTGTATTTCTTATCTTTATAGTGGTATGTGAGGGTATTGTCTTTGTAATTTAGAATGGCATTAAAATTTCGGAATAGGTCTTCACCCAAAATTCCGTCTTGTGTTATAGGGAAGTTGGCAGGGACTACGTGAAGTAGGTGTATGATTTTTACGCCTGGTGTTATTTCAATATTTAAAATAATTGTACCCAGTGTCGACGTTGGAGTACTACCAATGCCTTTTAACTCAGTCACAGTATTTGTATGGATCCAAAGGTCTTCTTTTAATTTATTTATTTTAATTAAACTCAGGCTTGGGCCTGTATCTAGAAGCATAATGCTATGATTGGTGTTAGTGTCTTTAGAAATTATCTTAATTTCACTCTTGAAACTGGAAGCATTACTTAAACAGCCTATATGAGCATTGCTTTTTGGTTTTTCATTTTGGTATTGTATACTTTTAGGATTTTGAGAATGTGTTTTTTGAAAATTATTCATATCGGAGCTCAACTGCCCGTTTAGGAAGTCTTGTAAGTTATTTATTTGTCTGTCGCTTCTATTTTGTCGGTGATTTTGATTTAGTAAACTATTTGTGTTGATTGTATGAGTGAAATCTTTGTTATATTTGGGATTTCTAGATGCGTTATCACGCTTTTTATTAAAATTTGGTAACTCGACGTCTTTGTTTCTAAATGGATTTGAATTTGAATGTGGTTTTGGAGTTGAGCTTTCCTTAGTTGTGTTTGTATGAGAATTGTTTTTGATTTGACTCAGTGGATTTAGTGGAGTTGAATTTATATTTGAGCCTTTTTTGTTCTGATACAGTGGATTCAGTGAAAAAGTTTCTTTATTTCGAGACAGTGAATTCAGTGGAATAGTTTTTCTGTTTTGAGACAGCGGATTCAGTGAAATAGTTTCTTTGTTTCGAGACAGTGGATTCAGTGGAATAGTTTTCTTGTTTTGATACAGTGGATTTAGTAGACTTAGTGAATTTGAATATATGTTTGAACAATTTTTGTTCTGATTCAGAGGATTTTGTAGATTTAGTAAATTATTTGAATATATATTTGAACAACTTTTGTTCTGATTCAGTGGATTTTGTAGATTTAGTAAATTATAATCGTCTTCACACCTTAATGCATGTGCTTTACCTGACTCCGGGTGTTGGACGGGCCAGGTCTTTGGTAGTTTCCCGAATTTTGTATTGCCCCATTTTGTGGTGCATTGTCATGTCTGCTGTTATTATATTGTCTTTTCCTACACTGGTCTATCGTATGACCCAGGTTTTTACAATAACTGCATGCGGTTGCATTTCGTACCATGTGCTAGAATTTGAATATTGTCTGTGACCCCTATTAAAGTTTGAAAGTCTGTTAGTGTTATTATCTCTTGGCTGAAGACGACACTCTGTTGTATTGTGTGTCTTCGTTCGACAGTGACGACAGTATTTGTTTTCAGCATTAGCAGTGGTAAGAAGTTTTTCTTCTTCCATTGCAATATCTAAAGCTTCGTCTAAATCACTACACCTGGCGCTTTTCACCAAAGTTTTTAACTGGGGTATCAGACCGTTGCAAAAACTATTTAGAATAGCTCTGCTATTTAAATTCCTAATAGCCAAGTTTGCCGCGTTGTCTTCGGTGCTAGCGTTCGCGTTATTTAGTTCATCAAAAAGGGCATTAGCCCTTTCCGCGTATGTACTAACAGATTCCTTAAAACCTTGCTTAAATTGGAAAATTTCTGTCTGTATCACTTGCACAGACCTAGTTTTCCTAAAGTTTTTGATCAAAGCCTCTTTTAACTCTTTCCAGGCATCGTAATCGTTATATTTGAGTATAACGTTATATGCCCGGTTAGTTAATTTGGACTTAACAATGTCAACAAGGTCGGCTTTTTCGGGATCGGTAGATGTTTTTTTTGCTTGAAGGTCTATTAATTGAATAAACCTGTCTAAGTTTCTTGAACTTCCATCAAACTCAGGTATGAGTTTGATGGCTTGTGAAGCATTGAATGTCGACATAGTGGGTTCTGGGAGAGAAAGAGCTAAAACTGTGTTGCTACACTTTTCACTTGAAACCGGTGATGCGAGCAGTTTATCCAATGGAAGTTTGGATTCTGAAATATCGCTATCTGAGGATCTGCGCGAGCGAGGGACTTTTCTACTTCTGAGTGAAATGTGCAGATTTAGACGAGGGTCGGACATAAGAGTTAAAATTAAATCTCGGATTAGGAATAATAGTAGGATACGGTATTTGTTTTAGGCATATATATATAAAAAAAACTGGTTACACTTGTTTTGATAAATAACTTAGCTAGGAATGACTTAGTGTGAGGAAATCAAAAATATATATATTCACCCCTGTTCTGATTTTCGTTCGGATACCATATCCTCCCGTTTTAGAATATTTGCGGTTCTCAATTCCGAATCCGTACGTTTTCAATTCGCTTATCATTTTGTTAGCGGAATTGAATCCGGTTAATGAATTCTGTAGAACATTATTTATTGCTAGAAATGAAAAATAATAAACTTATATTAGCACTAACATGCAATAAAGCTGTAAACAGTTCCAATAAACACAAAAATTTAATTTCCAACACGTTTTTGTGACAAAAAATCAGTAGTGAATCCGTTCGGAAATAAGAACACACTTTTTAAATCCGTACGGATTCAATTTCGGTTTCCGTTTTGAATCCGTACGAAAATCAGAACAGCCATGATTTTTTTTTTTTTCAAAAAAAAAAAAAAAACACTACAATATGAATACAAAAAAGAATTATATCTGGCTTACATAATCATCATTTTTTTTTCCTTGGGTGTTGAATGTGCTTGTTGAATGTGTAGTTGTAGTAAAAGTTGTTGTTGTTTTCTTGTTGATTGCCTCGGCGTGGCAATTTCTTCCTTCCTTCTTTCTTCTCGACCACAGGAATTGGCTTACTTCTGTGGGATATTGTTCACTTTTTTTTTTTGATTTTATGTTCACTTTCTTTTTTTTTTTACACTTTCACTTGATTGGGTTACTGTTCGTACGTATTTATGATTAGGTGTGACTCGTTCATTGATTAAAATTCGTTTTATTAGAAAAATTGACTTGGAACTATTCTCTGATTAATATTTTTTTTTTTTGACACTTTTTACACTCTTTGAACACTTTTTACTTAAAATTTTTTCGGAAATGAAGGCAGATGCTTTATCCTTCAAATCCCGCCGCTGACACCAATATTAGTTTGGAGAACGTAAGTGAACAAAAACAACGTGTCTGTTTAACGTTTAAGATCAGAGTAAGAGTGTCCGTCATTCTTTCGCACTCCGTACTTATATAACCCACGATCGTCACTATTCGTTCCAGGTCAACCACGCAATCTGGGCCACACAGACTGCAACCACCAGGTGCCAACCATATGTGTGTGCTATTTCTCACAATTGCTTGGTCTGCAATGTGACACTACACAGTATGTTCCTCGTCGCTTTCTTTGATAACGTATTTCGGTTCGCATGACATGCATTGTTATTGTTGTGACATAACACATAACCAATGCCATGACACACTTATCGAAATCGGAACTATGTTAAAGAAGCGACGGGGCAATTCCTAAGAATTGGGTTTTTGGTGTAAGTTGAGTAACTACGTGTGGGGCACAACAGTCCTCCCCCCTTAAATTACGAAAGGCGTACGAGGCAACGAGTGAGATCTTTCGGCATATAGGTACGGGTGTGCAGTATGAATTCAGACAATCTAAAAGTTTATTTGTTCAAAAGTAATAAAATTTTTTTTTCGTTTTAAATGCTTAATGAGTAGGTATCTATACAATACATGCTTATGGGTAAAAATTTTTTTTTTTTTTTTTTACATTTTCTTATTTTCGTTTTCTTTTGTTCTTTTATTGGCAATGAAAAAAAATATTGCTGTTGTTTACATTTAAAGGTTTTTTTTTTTTTTTTATACATGGGTTGTTTCATCAACGCCAGGTGTTACATTTACTTCGAGGTCGTTTACATTTTCTGTTGGCTTATTATTAATTTATTGTACATTTTATTTTGATACATTTTTTAAATATTACATAGAAAGCTAGAGCTACACAAAGAAAGAAAATAATAGAAATAGAAATGTGAGCATGTTCATGTGTAACATGGAATAACGAATTGTTTTTCTTTAATAGGTCTTTAACATTTATACTATAACTATCTAAATCCAGTTTTTCTATATGAGTGGTATGGGGGGACATTTGGGATAAATTGGTTGGGATTGTTATGTCTTCCAGTATGGTTGAATCTTGTAAAAAGTAGGAAATAGGAGTTTTATTATATATTGTGTTTGATGCTTGGAGGTAGACCTCCTTTGTAATTGCTTTGCAAAATGGGTCTATGCTCAGAATTCCACTGTCAGATATGGTGATTGTTTTTGGTACGTCTCCGCACAAAATCCTGACGTTCGTTGGCTTTGGCATGACATACAGCCATGAATTTTTGCTCATTAGATTGAACCAGACTTCTTGCTTAAGCGCAAATATTTTTGTTTCGCAATTATCATAGTTTTGCGTCCCTGATATTAATTGTATAATGCAGTTGTTAGTATTATGGTTGTGAACTACAAAGTTTTTCTCACATATGAAGTGATTGTAGTCAGTTTTGGTACATTTATCTAGATCTTCACTATTCAAAAATATGTATCGCCTATAGTTTTCGTTTATAGCTACAAATTCACTCTAGCTGTATGAGTTCTGTTTAAATTTGGATGGCAATGGTGTTAGTTTTACTAAATCGAATTCTTCGTCTACTAATGGGATGCTCACTTGTAACATGAGATTTTCATTAACGTAAATGGGGGTTGTTGTAGTTATTTTATTTATAATGGGCAAGTTCATTCTTGAGATTTTCATTGGGAATCTGACGTTGAATGGGAGTTCTAGCTGAATTTGTTTTAGGGTTGAAATAAAGACTTCGGAGTTAAGAAATTTGCTATCTAAATTATTAACTTTGGCGTTCTGTAGGATGTCAAGTATTTGAGATTGTTTTGTAAGAATCTGTGTAGAATATGATGATGCTAAATTCGCTATCTCGTCGAAATTGTGTAGGACTTTTTCGACGTACGTCAGGTTTGTTAATTTTTCTGTGTTTCGTCTAATGTCTTCGGCAATAGAATCAAAATTGTTATTTATGTGTTCTGTTGTCTTGTTCAAAGCGTCTACCACGTTAGAAATAATTGTCATTTGGTTTTCCGTTATGTGGTGAAAGTTATTTTGATTTTCCTGAATTGTATGCAAAGCGTCATCTATTTTCACCGCATCTTCAGAATCCATAGTTCCGAACAAAAATTTCTCAGCGATTCCTATTCCATTGAATAGACCACCTTCTACTATGCTCCTTTTCGAGCGTTTGTTTCTAATTAGTATATTGTCAAGGATTTCGTTGTTTTGATTAATTTCTTTGAGGGAATTTTGTAAAATGTGTAGGGTAATTTTGCAGTGGTCTAGAGGATACTCCTTAATACTAAGCGTACATAGCTCCGACAGGATGTTAAGGTTTTGTTCCAATGATTTTGTATTTTTCTTAATTTTTATGTTGTTAATGTCAAACAGGAATGTCCATTTGGTAATCGATTTCTCCAGGATTCCGATGGGCTCCAGGTACACTCCAGTTCTATTTAATGGCTGTACTATTATCTCTGTCATCATTGTATTTAAGAAGATGGCGAATATGATGATAATTACTTTACTGGAAGTGAGAAAAAGAAAACATCAACAATGTTTTTCTTTTAGCTACTTTGTGTTATGAGTGTTTTGGTTGATGTGTGTGTGTATACATGATGGTGTGTATTCTAATTTCTTTGGTTGAAGTGTTTTATTAGATTATTGTGTACGACCTTCTCTTTTCTGCCTACTTTTATTTTGGAGTTTTCTTTAGATAAAATCTCAGTTATTTCGTATGGTCCTTCAAAAATGGGGGTTAGTTTTTTGTTTGATCGATTCTTGATTTCTAATAATACCTTATCGCCGACGTTATAACTTGTTTGTTTGGAATTTTGGTCGTAGTAGGTTTTAGATTTTTCCTTTGCTTTTATTTGGTTGCTGCGAATTAGTTTATATCCGATTTGCATTTTTTACTTCATTTCGGAGACATAGTCGTCATAATTGTATGTTGGCTGTACCTTTCTGTTCAAAATGGAGGGAATGGGCGCTTCAAACCCGAATAGGACTTCAAATGGACTGTGATTAGTACTTGAATGTGGAGTAGTGTTATAGCCAAATATTGCATACTCGAGGTAGTTGTCCCAGTTTGACTGGTCTTTGCTAGCATAATTTCTTAGGTAGTCACCTAACGTTCGATGTGACCTTTCGAGAGCACCGTTTGACTGAGGGTGGTACGGACTTGTTTGAATCTTTACTATTTTTAAAATCTTACAGATATTTTTGAATAACTCACTAGTGAAATTAGTGCCTTGGTCAGTGAGAATTGTTTGAGGGATACCATAAGTACAAATAATTTTCTTTACTAATGTTTCAGCTACTGTTTGAGCCTCTTGATTTGGTATTGCTACTGCTTGAACGAATTTGGTTAGATCATCCTGGAAAGTAAGTATATATTTGTTCTCGCTTTCCGTAATAGGGAGTGGTCCTACTATATCAATGGCTACTCTTTCGAACGGAGTTTTCGCTGTCGTAGTGATGACCATTGGTAGTTTGTTACGTGAATACAATTTATTCTTTTGACACAATTCTCATGACTCGATGTATTTCTTTATGTCCGCATACATAGTTTTCCATTTGTATGTTTTTCGAATACGCTTCAGAGTTCGTTTTATACCTTGATGACCACCCAAAGGCGTGTCATGAAATTCGTATATAATTTGTTTAATTTTTTCTGGATCGGAAATTTCAATGATGTTTTGACTTTCTTTCTGTTCTTCAATAGGCGGGACTTTGCTATGACTACGAGTTATTACTTTGACTTCAGCTATGTTTAAACGAGATAATGCGTCTGCGTTTGTGTTAAGGTGACCTGCTTTATGTGAAACCGTGAAATCGTACTCTTCAAGTTTAATACGCCAGCGCATTATTCTTGAAGAAGGATCCTTAAGATTAAACATCCAAACAAGTGGCTTGTCGGTCGGTAATAATTCCAAAATGTCTTCCGTACACGTATGGTCGGAAGTGGGTTACTGCCCAGACAACTGCTAGAACTTCTTTTTCTATAGTAGAATAGTTTTTTTCTGACTTATTTAGTATTCTACTTGCGAATGCTATAGGTAAATCGTTTTCATCATTATCTTTTTGTGACATTACCGCACCTATTGCCTCGTTGCTGGCATCAGTTGTTATGTAAAATGTTTTTTCGAAGCTAGGATATTGTAGTATGGGGGGTTCAATTATTGCTTGTTTTAACTGATTAAAAGATTCATCGCAAAATGCATCCCATTTAAAAGGTACATCCTTGCGCAATAGTTTGTTGAGTGGATTTGCTATTCTAGAAAAATTTTTAATGAACTTTCTGTAGTAGCCTGCTAAGCCTAAAAATGATTTGATGTCTTTTTGGTTTTTTGGGATTTCTATATTTTGTATTGCCGATATTTTGTCGGGGTCAGGTTTGACTCCTGATTCTGAAATAACGTGTCCTAAATACATGACTTCTTTTTCTAAAAACTTACACTTTTCTAACTGTATTTTGAGGTTGTATTTATGTAAAGCTTGAAATACTTCAATTAATTTTTTGTTGTGATCATCTAGATTCTTTCCATATATCATTATATCATCTAGGTATACTAGACATTTTATACCTTGTAGTCCTGTGAGTACCTTATTCATCAACCGTTGGAATGTAGGAGGAGCATTGCGTAGCCCAAATGGCATTCTGTTGAACTCAAAATGACCGTTAGGTGTACTAAATGCTGTTTTCTCCTTGTCTTCCTTGTTTACTTCGATTTGATGAAACCCACTCGCTAGATCGAGTGTTGTAAAGTATTTTGAATCGCCCAGTTGTCCAAGGATGTCTTCGATATTTGGAATTGGATACGCATCCGCGATAGTCACTTCGTTGAGTTTCCTGTAATCAACTACTACTCTCCATTTTTGTTTTCCTTTCTTTGGTACAACTAGTAGAGGTGCGTTCCATGGACTAGAACTCGGCCTAATTATTTCGTCTTGCAACATTTTGTCTACTTGATTTTTTATTTCTTGTGTGTGAATTTGTGCTAAACGATATGGTCGAATGTTGACTGGAGGTATATTTGGGGTTGTCTTTATTTGATGTGTGATTCCGGACGTACTCGACAGAGTATCACCGTCCAGGAAAAATAAATGGTTAAAATTTCGGCAAATCTCTATAATTGATTTCTTTTCTTCTCTATTAAGATGATCCAGTTGGAGTTGATTTTGAATTATACTCAATCTGTCGTTGATAACATTTTGAGTGTCAAATGAATTTAGGTTGTAAATGTTGTAGTCGTTGGTATTTTCGAATTCTAAATTTAGATCTTCTAAAACTACATCTTTATCATTGGCGTTTAATACCGATATATATATGTAACCGTTAGTTGGTTCAATTAAAGCTGAGGAAGTATAAACTTGAGGAAGGATCTCTTGAGAAAAATATATTTGATTTGAGGGTTCGTAAATGGGTCCATACTTAATAATTTTTTCGGATCTAGCAGGTATTGTTATAGGCTTTCTTTTATTTATAAAGTCTGTGGTGTATTTCTTATCTTTATAGTGGTATGTGAGGGTATTGTCTTTGTAATTTAGAATGGCATTAAAATTTCGGAATAGGTCTTCACCCAAAATTCCGTCTTGTGTTATAGGGAAGTTGGCAGGGACTACGTGAAGTAGGTGTATGATTTTTACGCCTGGTGTTATTTCAATATTTAAAAGAATTGTACCCAGTGTCGACGTTGGAGTACTACCAATGCCTTTTAACTCAGTCACAGTATTTGTATGGATCCAAAGGTCTTCTTTTAATTTATTTATTTTAATTAAACTCAGGCTTGCGCCTGTATCTAGAAGCATAATGCTATGATTGGTGTTAGTGTCTTTAGAAATTATCTTAATTTCACTCTTGAAACTGGAAGCATTACTTAAACAGCCTATATGAGCATTGCTTTTTGGTTTTTCATTTTGGTATTGTATACTTTTAGGATTTTGAGAATGTGTTTTTTGAAAATTATTCATATCGGAGCTCAACTGCCCGTTTAGGAAGTCTTGTAAGTTATTTATTTGTCTGTCGCTTCTATTTTGTCGGTGATTTTGATTTAGTAAACTATTTGTGTTGATTGTATGAGTGAAATCTTTGTTATATTTGGGATTTCTAGATGCGTTATCACGCTTTTTATTAAAATTTGGTAACTCGACGTCTTTGTTTCTAAATGGATTTGAATTTGAATGTGGTTTTGGAGTTGAGCTTTCCTTAGTTGTGTTTGTATGAGAATTGTTTTTGATTTGACTCAGTGGATTTAGTGGAGTTGAATTTATATTTGAGCCTTTTTTGTTCTGATACAGTGGATTCAGTGAAAAAGTTTCTTTATTTCGAGACAGTGAATTCAGTGGAATAGTTTTTCTGTTTTGAGACAGCGGATTCAGTGAAATAGTTTCTTTGTTTCGAGACAGTGGATTCAGTGGAATAGTTTTCTTGTTTTGATACAGTGGATTTAGTAGACTTAGTGAATTTGAATATATGTTTGAACAATTTTTGTTCTGATTCAGAGGATTTTGTAGATTTAGTAAATTATTTGAATATATATTTGAACAACTTTTGTTCTGATTCAGTGGATTTTGTAGATTTAGTAAATTATAATCGTCTTCACACCTTAATGCATGTGCTTTACCTGACTCCGGGTGTTGGACGGGCCAGGTCTTTGGTAGTTTCCCGAATTTTGTATTGCCCCATTTTGTGGTGCATTGTCATGTCTGCTGTTATTATATTGTCTTTTCCTACACTGGTCTATCGTATGACCCAGGTTTTTACAATAACTACATGCGGTTGCATTTCGTACCATGTGCTAGAATTTGAATATTGTCTGTGACCCCTATTAAAGTTTGAAAGTCTGTTAGTGTTATTATCTCTTGGCTGAAGACGACACTCTGTTGTATTGTGTGTCTTCGTTCGACAGTGACGACAGTATTTGTTTTCAGCATTAGCAGTGGTAAGAAGTTTTTCTTCTTCCATTGCAATATCTAAAGCTTCGTCTAAATCACTACACCTGGCGCTTTTCACCAAAGTTTTTAACTGGGGTATCAGACCGTTGCAAAAACTATTTAGAATAGCTCTGCTATTTAAATTCCTAATAGCCAAGTTTGCCGCGTTGTCTTCGGTGCTAGCGTTCGCGTTATTTAGTTCATCAAAAAGGGCATTAGCCCTTTCCGCGTATGTACTAACAGATTCCTTAAAACCTTGCTTAAATTGGAAAATTTCTGTCTGTATCACTTGCACAGACCTAGTTTTCCTAAAGTTTTTGATCAAAGCCTCTTTTAACTCTTTCCAGGCATCGTAATCGTTATATTTGAGTATAACGTTATATGCCCGGTTAGTTAATTTGGACTTAACAATGTCAACAAGGTCGGCTTTTTCGGGATCGGTAGATGTTTTTTTTTGCTTGAAGGTCTATTAATTGAATAAACCTGTCTAAGTTTCTTGAACTTCCATCAAACTCAGGTATGAGTTTGATGGCTTGTGAAGCATTGAATGTCGACATAGTGGGTTCTGGGAGAGAAAGAGCTGAAACTGTGTTGCTACACTTTTCACTTGAAACCGGTGATGCGAGCAGTTTATCCAATGGAAGTTTGGATTCTGAAATATCGCTATCTGAGGATCTGCGCGAGCGAGGGACTTTTCTACTTCTGAGTGAAATGTGCAGATTTAGACGAGGGTCGGACATAAGAGTTAAAATTAAATCTCGGATTAGGAATAATAGTAGGATACGGTATTTGTTTTAGGCATATATATATAAAAAAAACTGGTTACACTTGTTTTGATACATAACTTAGCTAGGAATGACTTAGTGTGAGGAAATCAAAAATATATATATTCACCCCTGTTCTGATTTTCGTTCGGATACCATATCCTCCCGTTTTAGAATATTTGCGGTTCTCAATTCCGAATCCGTACGTCTTCAATTCGCTTATCATTTTGTTAGCGGAATTGAATCCGGTTAATGAATTCTGTAGAATATTATTTATTGCTAGAAATGAAAAATAATAAACTTATATTAGCACTAACATGCAATAAAGCTGTAAACAGTTCCAATAAACACAAAAATTTAATTTCCAACACGTTTTTGTGACAAAAAATCAGTAGTGAATCCGTTCGGAAATAAGAACACACTTTTTAAATCCGTACGGATTCAATTTCGGTTTCCGTTTTGAATCCGTACGAAAATCAGAACAGCCATGATTTTTTTTTTTTTCAAAAAAAAAAAAAAAACACTACAATATGAATACAAAAAAGAATTATATCTGGCTTACATAATCATCATTTTTTTTTCCTTGGGTGTTGAATGTGCTTGTTGAATGTGTAGTTGTAGTAAAAGTTGTTGTTGTTTTCTTGTTGATTGCCTCGGCGTGGCAATTTCTTCCTTCCTTCTTTCTTCTCGACCACAGGAATTGGCTTACTTCTGTGGGATATTGTTCACTTTTTTTTTTTTTGATTTTATGTTCACTTTCTTTTTTTTTTTACACTTTCACTTGATTGGGTTACTGTTCGTACGTATTTATGATTAGGTGTGACTCGTTCATTGATTAAAATTCGTTTTATTAGAAAAATTGACTTGGGACTATTCTCTGATTAATATTTTTTTTTTTTTGACACTTTTTACACTCTTTGAACACTTTTTACTTAAAATTTTTTCGGAAATGAAGGCAGATGCTTTATCCTTCAAATCCCGATATGTTTTGATAAATTGTTAATTCATAAGCTAATAAGTGACTTATGAACAAAACAAATAATAATTCATAAGCTTGTTGGTGACTTATGAATTAAACTATTCCAAGTCATGAGCTGATAAGTGAGTTGTGAATTCAATCTTTTTTAATTCATAAGCCAGTTGGTGACCTGTGAATAAAATTTTTTCAATTCATAGGCTAATTGGTGACTTATGAGTTAAATTTTCCCAAGTCATAAACTGATAAGTGAGTTATGAATTTAATCTTTTTCAATTCATAAGCCAAATGGTGACTTGTGAAGCTCTGTAATCAAGTGCACAAAACAAAAGTGCTTGTTGGTATTGTGAGGAGTGTAGAAAGATATCTCTCTCCAACTTAGCAATTAAAATGTCTACGATCAAACTAGATATTGAAAAGCTGTCAAAAGGTTTTGACCAGCTCTACAAAATTTTAAATACCTAAATCAGTTTTGAACTTAGAATCATTTTCCTCTCCCTGTAGCTCTGTTGACATGGCTACATCTACAGAGGAATTAGAATTTCCAATTTCCAAAAAAAACTCTTGACTTGAAGGATCCTAATGCTCAGTCTTCGTCGTCGGGAACTAAAAGCTCTGTCACACTTCCAAATACGAACACTAAAAGAAATCGTGAAGGAACAGTAGCTAGCAAAAAATTTAGCTCTCCTTCAAAGCGGAAGACAACTAATCTCAATTCTGTACCGGAGTCTGGTGCATCTTTTACACCAATAGAGACGGTTCCAAAACCGAAATTAATTTTTATGTCTCTTAGTAGGTATTGGGATACTTGGGTCTGGGAATTTTGTCGCGTGCCGTTTGGGGTCTTATCAGTGGTTCGTTGGGGTCTTATCAGTAGTTTGGGCAGATGGTGTGTGTTGTTTTGTTAGAAGGTCAAGTTTGGGGTCTTATCAGTAGTTTGGGCAGATGGTGTGTGTTGTTTTGTTAGAAGGTCGGATGGTTGTTATGGTTTTGTTAATTTTGAAGGTTGTTGTTTTATTTTTAGATTTTTGAGAAATGTTGTTTACGGTGCGCAGCTCTTGGTAATAGGGATTTCGTCATCTGGTGTATTATGAAGAAATTTGAACTGGCCGCTGACTGAGGCTTTGTTTTTGAGATTTTCTTATCTTGGTTGTGGACTGTGGTACTATTTCATGAAACGTTGTATGACGTTATGGCGCGTGGTGTATATGGGATATTAGTATTATGTAGTATAATTCTAGGCTAATTGGTTTAGCAATTGAGTTCATGGCTAATTGGTTTGACATCGAGGTTATGAAGCATAGCAATTATATTAATTAGCGAGTAATAATTTGCTGTCTAACAGTATGATTGATGTGTTTTTAAAAGAAGAAAATAGACTGGTGTTATCTGGATTGTTTAATTTAAATTAATGTAATGTGTTGATTATTGAAAAATTGCTGATTTGTTCTTCAGTACATATGAACGTGTATGTTGTTGTTTAACGAATATAAAGCTAATTATCTGTATGAAAAGGCTCACTTCAGGAGTAACTCGTATAAGGATTACTCTTTGCAATTTTAATTTAAAAATATGTTTTGGTGCGAAAGATTAAGGGAGGGAGAAACATTCTGCATTTGTGAATCTGGATGGCTGGAAATTAAATTTTCCGATATAATATTTTATAATGAAACACTAAAACTATTGGTACAACCAGAACACGGAAGAGAATGCGTTTTGTTTCACATTAGAAATGGCGAGAACATATCCCTGGTTCTTGGTCTTAGATTGCAGTTTCAGTTCATGCAACATGTGCGATTTAAGCTTTTAGGCGAAAGTATGCTTTTTTGAAAAGTCAAATAATGTTAATAAAATTTAAAATTATATTATAGGAGGGGAGCTAACAATGAACGGTGCGATCACACCTCATTCGAAGGTTTTAAAGAGACAAGAGAACGGATACCCCTCTCATTGTCCATTTGGCGAGGCTGACGTACTTAATGCACCACAAAAACTAAAGAAGAAAAAAGATAATCATAGAGAAATATCGAAAATTGAACGAGTTCCAGACGCATTTCAGTTAAATGTTTCTTAATATATTCTATTGAAGAAAATACTGAACCTCCAGCTGTATTGAGCCGTTATTTACTGTTACTATTTGCATTCTGAACTGTTCAGTACTGACCTTGTAGGGCATTACTAAACATATGACATGAGATCGAAAATGCAAACAATTTTATAGCTTAAGGAAAAACGATTAAAACAGTACCTGTGGATGTAAAATTGAACTTAGAAAAATAGAAGAATACATGTTATTGTTTAGTTCAATAAAACTTTTTTATTAAAAAATTTGTGTTATTTTGAAGAAGGTGGTGAGTAAGGTTGTGCATAAGGAAGTGTTCTGCGAAACTTTTTTATTAAAAAAAGTAGCTAGATTGCCTTTACTCTCCATACAAATGTGTCTGATTGATAGACCAATGCCTTGGGAGGTTGGGAGGGTCCAGACTCCCCCTAAACACACTACTGAAGGCTTTACTCCTTTTAAACCTTATATTTTTTATTTTTTTATAATTATTGTTTCGATATTATTATCAGTAGTATTATTACTGTCCTTGTTATTGCTGACATCATAGTAAAGTTTTTTAAATTTCTCATCATACAAGAGTTTTTCAACAACTTTATGTTGAATGTATTCCTTAAGATCCTCATATATCTTATCGACATATTTCTTGATAGCAGCATCTGATGGCTCTATTGGTTCTTGAACATTTTGTAACCGTTTAAATGTTATATTAGAGTTACCGCTATCAGTTTTGAGAAATCCTTCACCAGATGGCCCTGACAAACCCCTTTCTCCTTGTACACCTGCTACCCCTTGTTCTCCTCTAGGTCCACGGGGTGGTGCTCTATTAGAGAAACGACCAAATTTATCAACACTCATTTTATAATCTTTATTCGATAATATTAGCTTCTTTAAGTTCCTCAATGATTGAAACAATTTCGTTAGAGTGATTATTATGTCCGGCTTGTTGTGAAGCAATAAGAAGTCTCATACGATCTACGAGTCCCAAAATATATAGTCTTTTTTCAAATTTGATAATTGCATTATTCCTCTGCCTAAAGTTTTTTGTAGCGGTGAAGATACTGGTGATGGAGTATTAGAATCACATGTTGATAACCCAAATAGCTTACTTATAATTTTTATATACTTATGTCCTCGATTACCATGTATTTGTTTTCGTGAACTATGATCAACTCGATGTGCATTAGTGTCTTGTAATATGATCTTATAATTTTTTAAATCCTCATTTGTGTAGAGTTGTTTATTAGGGTGTTTCTTAAATATGAGCTCATATAACCCTTCCGTTCCATCAAAGGTTTTATCTTTAATTTCTATATATTCCCCTATAATGTTCAACTCTCCATTACCTATGTACAACTTTCCGTTTTTCGAATGTACACCATACGCTTTATCAAGGGTGTTGGAATTATTCAAAAATAAATCTTTATATTTCTCAGAAGTGGAATGAAGTTTTTCTTCGGACAGTCGTTCTGCAAAACTATTTTGGCTCAGCTTGTTTCTTATGGTGGATTTACATGCATCTGCAAGTGCGGATGAAAATCGAAAAAAGACACAAGATGTAAAATGTATACTTGTCTGATAGAGAGGGAACACATCATCTGCACTTCCTTAGTTATGGTTGATGAATGGATGAACATGTTCATCTGCACCTATAATTTTTCATCTGCAACCATAATTTTTTTCGTTCAGGTGCTTTTTTTTGTAAAAAAAAAATTTTTTGTTCCAGGCACTGGTTGCCTGAACTGCAAACGTCAAACTACATCGGCTTTTTTTTTTTTTTTTTTTGTTTATTTTTACTTGGATATCGAAAAGGGCGGTAAGTTAATTATTTTCTTAACTTTCTCACCATAAATTTTTCATTTAAATAAGGTCAAATGGCTGCAAAAGGAAAGTGAAGAATACGCCGGTGATATTGATGACTGTGCAGTACCCTCTAACTGCTTTATTGGTTCGGAATTCACCTAATAAACAACGAATAAATCAACCACTGCAAACCAAACCATGTTGTGCTCCACGATCTGCTACTGCTACTGCTTTCACCTTTAACCTGTCGTCGTTGGACTGTGAGTAAAATTGATTTGCGAGCCATGTGATAACACAAGTGTTAACTGTGTACGCTGACCATGTTTAAAACAGATGACCCTGCACTCGCGGTGCAGTCAGTATTGCGGCCCAAAATGAAATACATAGATGCAACAGTTTGCTTCAACCATAGATCCTCATTTATAATTTCAATTAAGTTTTTTTTTTGATTGGATCTTTTATTACCAGGTTTAAAATCATTTTTATAAATCAAATATAGGTATTTATAATACAAATAAATTATTATGTAAATAGTTTAAGACAGTTCTTCTTTTTGGTGCGGTAGTTCCTATTTCTAAGCTACGCTTGATTGATCAGCGGATAACTCTCCCACTTGAGATTGGGACAGTCTTCTGATTCGGGGTGGAGGAACTGGCAGCACACCTAATATATCTCCATATGGTTATTTGGAGCAAGTAGCAACCATATATGCATCTATGAACCCAACATCTGAGTCCCAAACAGGTACTTGCAACTGAAGAAAAGAAAAAAATTAGAAGATTTTTTGATGTGAAAAATTTTTTCCAAACCAGCAACAAAATAATGGCTAAAGAACATTGTTGTGAACTGAAACTCTCAACTTTTCGTGAGTGGCTCGCATTGAAGAAACTGCGCTTTTAGGATCTCTTCCACTTTTTGGTTGACCTTTTCCAACTGCTGTTTTGGATTACGCAGGGTTAATGATGTGAACTTGTTTCACATTCCCCTTTTAAGATATATACGCTGTCAACTCGTATTCTAAAATGATTAGGTATATTACAGACATGAACAGAAAAAACAGGTGTTTCTACTTACCTTCAGATTGGGAAACTTGAAACCCAAATTTCTTTAACTTGTCCCTTATGTTATCATTGTCCTCCTTACATTTTACCTACTTGGGCTGTTCCACCAGTTTCTGCCTCTGATATGGATAATGCAAATGCAATTTTCATTTCTTTTGGATTGATATGTTCCACCAAACCATTTTGAGCAATGACCTCTGAGAAGAGTTCTTCATTTATCGAAAAAGTACTTTTGATCGTTTTTTGCTTGTTTGACTACGTTTTGGTTTTGGGGGCTGTCTTCGTTGATTTAGCTGGAATTTCGAAGTCATTTGATTTACGTGCAGTTAAAAAGTCTGATGGGGTTTTCTACAGCTGGCTTCATTAGCTTTTTTCTGTTTTGGGCGAACGAATTGGTTTGCTCGATATCTAGTTTACTTATCGGTGATGGCATATGCAAAGAACATGTGATTTGTGGTGTTGACGTGGGTGTTGCATCCAGAACTATAATTGGTGATGAATATTTGATTGGTGATGACATTGGTTCTGAACACTGGTTACTCTCCCCGTCATCATCAGATTTCTTAGGAAATGGAAAATAAATTAATGTATACCGTGAAATATTGGCTTGTGTGCTTGGCAAACGCAGTTTACTATGATTAGCTTTACGTGTATTAATATTTAAAGGTGTTTCCTTTTATCGTTCTTCTTCTAGATCTCTTTTCTCTTCCATAGTTTTAAGAATGAATTCTGCCCGTCTGGGAGCAGTTCCGATCGCGTTCTTCTTCGGTTTCTCTGTAAAAAACTGAGAAACTTGTCGTTAGCTTTTCGAAAGATTGGAGCATAACTGAAACAAATGTTTTCTTGAGAGTTTTGTTAGACTAGAAACCAAAAACATTTAAGACAAGAACGTCTGCCTGGCCAATTTGTAGAGAGATGACTTCTCGCTGTATAAAAAAAAAGTAGGAAAACTTAAATACCACTTCAAACTTGAAACTAATAAGACTTGGTACATCAAAAAACAACGATATGAGTGGTGCACTCGTATAATATATCGATACAAACAAGAAGACACCAAGTACTTGCCACTTACACCCAATTGGATATCGCGTATGCCACCAGTGAATCCCTTGTAGTTGTGAACGAAGTCTTCATGCGACGGGCATCGAAAGCCTTCAAAGCTCATATCGTGTAGATGTGTGTAGTTCTCTTTGGCCTCCAGAATTGCGAAACTCATGTATTCCTCATTAGAGAATTTCTGCACTGGTCTTCTTTGAGCTCGTGTGTCATAAGATCTCCATATTTTTATTGGGACAGTTAGCAACGGTTTTAGCATCTATGAACCCAACATCTGAGTCCCAAACAAGTAATTCCATCTGAGTTCTGAATTTGAATAAAATCTTTGGGAAGATTTTCGATGCGAAAAATTTCTTCCAAACCAAACACATGACAGCTGATTTTTTCAGCTGTCACCAACCGATTATAGCAACTTTGAAAAGAGATATCGGTTATCTCTTTTTGTCTTCAGTGCATATGACCTATATTCATCCCGCTTTAGTTTTCTGCACTTCTGAACTTGCAGATGCATGTAAATCCACCATTATGTTTTCAAGGGTATTACCATCATGAGGGTAAGTATTGGAATCATCAATAGAAGTCTTGGGAGTAGCGAATTCATCGTGAAGATATTTTTTCCTATCAACTGCTTTTTCGTCTCTTTGATGTTGGTCAAAATCGAGTTTTAATTTTTTTATGGGACCATTAAAGTGATTATTTTGGTTTTGTTTACTATTTGATTTTTGTACTAGTTCGTTAAGAGGCTTTGTGAGCGGCTTAAAAGTTTCTTCAATTTGAGCTTCGTAAGCTTCCCTTCCAGACTTTAAGGCTTTATATTTTTTTCGAAGAGCATCAGTGGTTCTTATTAGTTCTTTGGTTAGTTTTACGTCAATATTCATCCTTTTATTTTTTAATTAGAGAGACACCTTGTTCATAGATTTCAAACTTGTTGAAACAACCATCCAATAGGTTTTAAATTGATATCGATATTAAGATAACTAATCTTAACTGGAAAATACTGAACCTCAAACTGTATTGAACCGTTATTTACTGCTACTATCTGCACGCCGAACTGCCCGGTACTGACCTCGTAGGTCATTACTATACATATGACATGAGATCAAAAAACGCAAACAATTTATAGCTTGAGAAAACAGTCAAAACCTTTCCTATAACGACCATCGTTCAAAGGACTATCCTTGTCAATTACCATAAATCCATAATCTACTTTCCAGCATTCAGCACATACCTTTCGAAATGTATTAAATGTCATATCTGAATTAACATGATCATTATATATATGTTTTAAATTCATATCATCCTGTTTAAAGATGATGAGGAAATTTGCGTTGTCCCGAATTAAATGTTTGGGTATTCTTGAATAAGTTTGACATAAGTAAAAACTATCCACATAATGATGTCGACCCATACTGAAGTATGCTCGAACTGTGTCTTGTTTTTCGCAGGCAATATCGTCAAAAATAAATACAGAATTTGATTTTGACTCCTCGGGCGGAATAACACCGCTATTATTGGTAAATGTAAAGTAGCCCATCATTTTTATTGGTTTCATGGCTTTTCGTAAGAACTCATACTTAGGCTGATGCAATGATTTAGAATATATAACCTTGAAATGTTGGTATCATGGGAAAGTGTGTGCACTCCAGAATGTCTATGTTTTAAAAAGATACATTACCGAAAATATGAACCAAAAATAGTTATAATAAATATTTTTAAATAAAACAAAACATTTTTTCAATGTTTCAAATTAATTTTATTTCATAGCTTTAATGATGAAAATGATGATGATGGTTGTTGTGTTTGTGAAACGGTTTTTCTTTTGTAACCATACGGGAGAGAACTGTGGTCTTCGAAAAATTGGCGCTTTTCAGCCCTTGGTTTGTAAGTTTTGTATTCTTCCACGGTAACAACTTGGTGTTCTGCTGTCCTGCGAATATTACTGGACTTTACTATTATGTGGTCACCTTCTTCTTCCTCGCCAGCAGATGATTTCAAAACAGCATCTTTTATTGTGTTGAAGTTAATTTTTTGTGAAGTTTCATGACTCAGGAAAATACCCTTAACCTTACACACAGTATGTTCCTTATTATCATGAGTACTGTGAACTTTATAAGAGTAATTCTTAGGGCCTCCACTAACAAACTCGCTAATATAACTACCAGGACCGTAGCTATTCAACTCGTCCGTCATGTCACCTATGAAATCTCCAGTAGGAGGATCATATTCATTCTGACGGGAAACGTATATGACGGAATCAGTGTCATAGTACAAAACTCTTTCCTGAAGTTTCTCAAGGTAACTATATAATTTAAGACGTGATAAGTTTTCAGATGCTTCATCTTTAAGTTTGAAACTTATCACAACATTTGATTCATTGATTGGTAGAATCTGTAAGACCTCTATTGTAGGCTGGGCTAGCAAATCAAACAAATCTGATGGATTATTCAAAATGCAAGTTTTTTGTTGGTTCTCTCTCTGACCAAATTTACCCCAAAAAGAATTAAGTATCAGTTTGGCAAGTGCTCTTTTTCCAGGATTTTTTGCAATTTCTGAATATTCCAGATCAATTTTTTCCTTTTCAGAAAAATCCAATATATATTTTTGTTTATCTTCTTCTGATAAACAACCATTTGGCCACCCTGAAGCCTCTTGCTTTATTTTCAGGTAGGTGTTCATCATCGAGGTAAATAGTCCGTCGATACACGAACCAGGGTTATACTGAATCACCTCATACTCCCAAATTTCGAAAACAGTTATCAGTTTATATCCCTTTTCAATTGCTTTTACCACTTCGTCAATTGCCTGGCCAATTTGTAGTAATTTCTCGCTGTATAAAAAAAAAGTAGGAAAACTTAAATACCACTTCAAACTTGAAACTAATAAGACTTGGTACATCAAAAAACAACGATATGAGTGGTGCACTCGTATAATATATCGATACAAACAAGAAGACACCAAGTACTTGCCACTTACACCCAATTGGATATCGCGTATGCCACCAGTGAATCCCTTGTAGTTGTGAACGAAGTCTTCATGCGACGGGCATCGAAAGCCTTCAAAGCTCATATCGTGTAGATGTGTGTAGTTCTCTTTGGCCTCCAGAATTGCGAAACTCATGTATTCCTCATTAGAGAATTTCTGCACTGGTCTTCTTTGAGCTCGTGTGTCATAAGATCTCCATATTTTTATTGGGACAGTTAGCAACGGTTTTAGCATCTATGAACCCAACATCTGAGTCCCAAACAAGTAATTCCATCTGAGTTCTGAATTTGAATAAAATCTTTGGGAAGATTTTTCGATGCGAAAAATTTCTTCCAAACCAAACACATGACAGCTGATTTTTTCAGCTGTCACCAACCGATTATAGCAACTTTGAAAAGAGATATCGGTTATCTCTTTTTGTCTTCAGTGCATATGACCTATATTCATCCCGCTTTAGTTTTCTGCACTTCTGAACTTGCAGATGCATGTAAATCCACCATTATGTTTTCAAGGGTATTACCATCATGAGGGTAAGTATTGGAATCATCAATAGAAGTCTTGGGAGTAGCGAATTCATCGTGAAGATATTTTTTCCTATCAACTGCTTTTTCGTCTCTTTGATGTTGGTCAAAATCGAGTTTTAATTTTTTTATGGGACCATTAAAGTGATTATTTTGGTTTTGTTTACTATTTGATTTTTGTACTAGTTCGTTAAGAGGCTTTGTGAGCGGCTTAAAAGTTTCTTCAATTTGAGCTTCGTAAGCTTCCCTTCCAGACTTTAAGGCTTTATATTTTTTTCGAAGAGCATCAGTGGTTCTTATTAGTTCTTTGGCTAGTTTTACGTCAATATTCATCCTTTTATTTTTTAATTAGAGAGACACCTTGTTAATAGATTTCAAACTTGTTGAAACAACCATCCAATAGGTTTTAAATTGATATCGATATTAAGATAACTAATCTTAACTGGAAAATACTGAACCTCAAACTGTATTGAACCGTTAATTACTGCTACTATCTGCACGCCGAACTGCCCGGTACTGACCTCGTAGGTCATTACTATACATATGACATGAGATCAAAAAACGCAAACAATTTATAGCTTGAGAAAACAGTCAAAACCTTTCCTATAACGACCATCGTTCAAAGGACTATCCTTGTCAATTACCATAAATCCATAATCTACTTTCCAGCATTCAGCACATACCTTTCGAAATGTATTAAATGTCATATCTGAATTAACATGATCATTATATATATGTTTTAAATTCATATCATCCTGTTTAAAGATGATGAGGAAATTTGCGTTGTCCCGAATTAAATGTTTGGGTATTCTTGAATAAGTTTGACATAAGTAAAAACTATCCACATAATGATGTCGACCCATACTGAAGTATGCTCGAACTGTGTCTTGTTTTTCGCAGGCAATATCGTCAAAAATAAATACAGAATTTGATTTTGACTCCTCGGGCGGAATAACACCGCTATTATTGGTAAATGTAAAGTAGCCCATCATTTTTATTGGTTTCATGGCTTTTCGTAAGAACTCATACTTAGGCTGATGCAATGATTTAGAATATATAACCTTGAAATGTTGGTATCATGGGAAAGTGTGTGCACTTCAGAATGTCTATGTTTTAAAAAGATACATTACCGAAAATATGAACCAAAAATAGTTATAATAAATATTTTTAAATAAAACAAAACATTTTTTCAATGTTTCAAATTAATTTTATTTCATAGCTTTAATGATGAAAATGATGATGATGGTTGTTGTGTTTGTGAAACGGTTTTTCTTTTGTAACCATACGGGAGAGAACTGTGGTCTTCGAAAAATTGGCGCTTTTCAGCCCTTGGTTTGTAAGTTTTGTATTCTTCCACGGTAACAACTTGGTGTTCTGCTGTCCTGCGAATATTACTGGACTTTACTATTATGTGGTCACCTTCTTCTTCCTCGCCAGCAGATGATTTCAAAACAGCATCTTTTATTGTGTTGAAGTTAATTTTTTGTGAAGTTTCATGACTCAGGAAAATACCCTTAACCTTACACACAGTATGTTCCTTATTATCATGAGTACTGTGAACTTTATAAGAGTAATTCTTAGGGCCTCCACTAACAAACTCGCTAATATAACTACCAGGACCGTAGCTGTTCAACTCGTCCGTCATGTCACCTATGAAATCTCCAGTAGGAGGATCATATTCATTCTGACGGGAAACGTATATGACGGAATCAGTGTCATAGTACAAAACTCTTTCCTGAAGTTTCTCAAGGTAACTATATAATTTAAGACGTGATAAGTTTTCAGATGCTTCATCTTTAAGTTTGAAACTTATCACAACATTTGATTCATTGATTGGTAGAATCTGTAAGACCTCTATTGTAGGCTGGGTTAGCAAATCAAACAAATCTGATGGATTATTCAAAATGCAAGTTTTTTGTTGGTTCTCTCTCTGACCAAATTTACCCCAAAAAGAATTAAGTATCAGTTTGGCAAGTGCTCTTTTTCCAGGATTTTTTGCAATTTCTGAATATTCCAGATCAATTTTTTCCTTTTCAGAAAAATCCAATATATATTTTTGTTTATCTTCTTCTGATAAACAACCATTTGGCCACCCTGAAGCCTCTTGCTTTATTTTCAGGTAGGTGTTCATCATCGAGGTAAATAGTCCGTCGATACACGAACCAGGGTTATACTGAATCACCTCATACTCCCAAATTTCGAAAACAGTTATCAGTTTATATCCCTTTTCAATTGCTTTTACCACTTCGTCAATTGCCTGGCCAATTTGTAGTAATTTCTCGCTGTATAAAAAAAAAGTAGGAAAACTTAAATACCACTTCAAACTTGAAACTAATAAGACTTGGTACATCAAAAAACAACGATATGAGTGGTGCACTCGTATAATATATCGATACAAACAAGAAGACACCAAGTACTTGCCACTTACACCCAATTGGATATCGCGTATGCCACCAGTGAATCCCTTGTAGTTGTGAACGAAGTCTTCATGCGACGGGCATCGAAAGCCTTCAAAGCTCATATCGTGTAGATGTGTGTAGTTCTCTTTGGCCTCCAGAATTGCGAAACTCATGTATTCCTCATTAGAGAATTTCTGCACTGGTCTTCTTTGAGCTCGTGTGTCATAAGATCTCCATATTTTTATTGGGACAGTTAGCAACGGTTTTAGCATCTATGAACCCAACATCTGAGTCCCAAACAAGTAATTCCATCTGAGTTCTGAATTTGAATAAAATCTTTGGGAAGATTTTTCGATGCGAAAAATTTCTTCCAAACCAAACACATGACAGCTGATTTTTTCAGCTGTCACCAACCGATTATAGCAACTTTGAAAAGAGATATCGGTTATCTCTTTTTGTCTTCAGTGCATATGACCTATATTCATCCCGCTTTAGTTTTCTGCACTTCTGAACTTGCAGATGCATGTAAATCCACCATTATGTTTTCAAGGGTATTACCATCATGAGGGTAAGTATTGGAATCATCAATAGAAGTCTTGGGAGTAGCGAATTCATCGTGAAGATATTTTTTCCTATCAACTGCTTTTTCGTCTCTTTGATGTTGGTCAAAATCGAGTTTTAATTTTTTTATGGGACCATTAAAGTGATTATTTTGGTTTTGTTTACTATTTGATTTTTGTACTAGTTCGTTAAGAGGCTTTGTGAGCGGCTTAAAAGTTTCTTCAATTTGAGCTTCGTAAGCTTCCCTTCCAGACTTTAAGGCTTTATATTTTTTTCGAAGAGCATCAGTGGTTCTTATTAGTTCTTTGGCTAGTTTTACGTCAATATTCATCCTTTTATTTTTTAATTAGAGAGACACCTTGTTAATAGATTTCAAACTTGTTGAAACAACCATCCAATAGGTTTTAAATTGATATCGATATTAAGATAACTAATCTTAACTGGAAAATACTGAACCTCAAACTGTATTGAACCGTTAATTACTGCTACTATCTGCACGCCGAACTGCCCGGTACTGACCTCGTAGGTCATTACTATACATATGACATGAGATCAAAAAACGCAAACAATTTATAGCTTGAGAAAACAGTCAAAACCTTTCCTATAACGGCCATCGTTCAAAGGACTATCCTTGTCAATTACCATAAATCCATAATCTACTTTCCAGCATTCAGCACATACCTTTCGAAATGTATTAAATGTCATATCTGAATTAACATGATCATTATATATATGTTTTAAATTCATATCATCCTGTTTAAAGATGATGAGGAAATTTGCGTTGTCCCGAATTAAATGTTTGGGTATTCTTGAATAAGTTTGACATAAGTAAAAACTATCCACATAATGATGTCGACCCATACTGAAGTATGCTCGAACTGTGTCTTGTTTTTCGCAGGCAATATCGTCAAAAATAAATACAGAATTTGATTTTGACTCCTCGGGCGGAATAACACCGCTATTATTGGTAAATGTAAAGTAGCCCATCATTTTTATTGGTTTCATGGCTTTTCGTAAGAACTCATACTTAGGCTGATGCAATGATTTAGAATATATAACCTTGAAATGTTGGTATCATGGGAAAGTGTGTGCACTTCAGAATGTCTATGTTTTAAAAAGATACATTACCGAAAATATGAACCAAAAATAGTTATAATAAATATTTTTAAATAAAACAAAACATTTTTTCAATGTTTCAAATTAATTTTATTTCATAGCTTTAATGATGAAAATGATGATGATGGTTGTTGTGTTTGTGAAACGGTTTTTCTTTTGTAACCATACGGGAGAGAACTGTGGTCTTCGAAAAATTGGCGCTTTTCAGCCCTTGGTTTGTAAGTTTTGTATTCTTCCACGGTAACAACTTGGTGTTCTGCTGTCCTGCGAATATTACTGGACTTTACTATTATGTGGTCACCTTCTTCTTCCTCGCCAGCAGATGATTTCAAAACAGCATCTTTTATTGTGTTGAAGTTAATTTTTTGTGAAGTTTCATGACTCAGGAAAATACCCTTAACCTTACACACAGTATGTTCCTTATTATCATGAGTACTGTGAACTTTATAAGAGTAATTCTTAGGGCCTCCACTAACAAACTCGCTAATATAACTACCAGGACCGTAGCTGTTCAACTCGTCCGTCATGTCACCTATGAAATCTCCAGTAGGAGGATCATATTCATTCTGACGGGAAACGTATATGACGGAATCAGTGTCATAGTACAAAACTCTTTCCTGAAGTTTCTCAAGGTAACTATATAATTTAAGACGTGATAAGTTTTCAGATGCTTCATCTTTAAGTTTGAAACTTATCACAACATTTGATTCATTGATTGGTAGAATCTGTAAGACCTCTATTGTAGGCTGGGTTAGCAAATCAAACAAATCTGATGGATTATTCAAAATGCAAGTTTTTTGTTGGTTCTCTCTCTGACCAAATTTACCCCAAAAAGAATTAAGTATCAGTTTGGCAAGTGCTCTTTTTCCAGGATTTTTTGCAATTTCTAAATATTCCAGATCAATTTTTTCCTTTTCAGAAAAATCCAATATATATTTTTGTTTATCTTCTTCTGATAAACAACCATTTGGCCACCCTGAAGCCTCTTGCTTTATTTTCAGGTAGGTGTTCATCATCGAGGTAAATAGTCCGTCGATACACGAACCAGGGTTATACTGAATCACCTCATACTCCCAAATTTCGAAAACAGTTATCAGTTTATATCCCTTTTCAATTGCTTTTACCACTTCGTCAATTACCCATGTTCCTGTGAAGGCTCTTTCTTCATCAGTATGGGTGCAGGTTTTTTCTATTCTTTTTTCATAGCTACAGGTTCTGCACAATGAAAACATTAGTTTGTTGTTTTGCTTTTGAGGTAAAACTGGGTGAAACAAGTTTTCTGGGGCAAGAATTTTACATTTAATAAGACCATTGACGTTGTCCAGTTTCATTCCCGTACACATATCTAAGTTACTTGTGTGGAGTTTTGGATGTCCAATTGGAAACTTCCCATTTTTACACACCCAAGGGTATAGGGAGCATATATCAATATACCTGATTTGTTCACCTTCTTTACATTTATAATAATTAAATGTATTCCCTGTTCTTCCTCCATAGAAACTGTCTCTCGGGTTTAACTTAAATTTCATTATCATCTGGTGATTGTCAAGGAAACTAAGCGCTTCTCCTTTTAAAAATCTTAGCTGGGTTTCAAATTCACAGCTCCATTTTTCAATTACTTCGTAATTAAATGATCTTAGACGGGCTATTTTGTCCACAGTTCTCTCATATCTATAATTTAAAGTATCGTAATCATTTTTATCCGTTAGAGGAGCATCTCGGTTTTGTTTCATACAAGAAGGGTGTCCGTGGTAAAAACAACCATGAAATTCAAAAATCTTGTTACTTTCCTTACAAAACCCATCGACTTTAACACCGTTAATTTTGACCTCACGTCCATTAGCAGCATGCTCTATGTTAATGTTCCGATTTCTCGCTTCCAGAAGCATCCATTTTACTGCTTCTATGGATTGATTATCGGCCCACCTGAATATTGACAAATAGACATTTATTTCAAAATATGTGTTTATATATACATATATATTATTTAAAAGGAAAATTACCTGTATCCGTGTCTGGGTATTAATCCTATAGACTTTGGCTTAAGAAAATTTCGTCGGTATAGTAGATTACACGAGGATGCTATAGTTGTTGCCTCTGAAAATGGCTCGATATTGTTTTGAAGAAAGAAATTTCTAAATTTTAGGCAAGCCTCAGTCAGAATTTTCACATCACTAATGCAGTACTCTTTTAGTTCCTATAACGACCATCGTTCAAAGGACTATCCTTGTCAATTACCATAAATCCATAATCTACTTTCCAGCATTCAGCACATACCTTTCGAAATGTATTAAATGTCATATCTGAATTAACATGATCATTATATATATGTTTTAAATTCATATCATCCTGTTTAAAGATGATGAGGAAATTTGCGTTGTCCCGAATTAAATGTTTGGGTATTCTTGAATAAGTTTGACATAAGTAAAAACTATCCACATAATGATGTCGACCCATACTGAAGTATGCTCGAACTGTGTCTTGTTTTTCGCAGGCAATATCGTCTAAAATAAATACAGAATTTGATTTTGACTCCTCGGGCGGAATAACACCGCTATTATTGGTAAATGTAAAGTAGCCCATCATTTTTATTGGTTTCATGGCTTTTCGTAAGAACTCATACTTAGGCTGATGCAATGATTTAGAATATATAACCTTGAAATGTTGGTATCATGGGAAAGTGTGTGCACTCCAGAATGTCTATGTTTTAAAAAGATACATTACCGAAAATATGAACCAAAAATAGTTATAATAAATATTTTTAAATAAAACAAAACATTTTTTCAATGTTTCAAATTAATTTTATTTCATAGCTTTAATGATGAAAATGATGATGATGGTTGTTGTGTTTGTGAAACGGTTTTTCTTTTGTGTTTTTTTATTGTGTTGAAGTTAATTTTTTGTGAAGTTTCATGACTCAGGAAAATACCCTTAACCTTACACACAGTATGTTCCTTATTATCATGAGTACTGTGAACTTTATAAGAGTAATTCTTAGGGCCTCCACTAACAAACTCGCTAATATAACTACCAGGATCGTAGCTGTTCAACTCGTCCGTCATGTCACCTATGAAATCTCCAGTAGGAGGATCATATTCATTCTGACGGGAAACGTATATGACGGAATCAGTGTCATAGTACAAAACTCTTTCCTGAAGTTTCTCAAGGTAACTATATAATTTAAGACGTGCTTGTGCTGTGGTGTAAGCTGCAATACAAACATTCACTGTTGATAAGTTTTCAGATGCTTCATCTTTAAGTTTGAAACTTATCACAACATTTGATTCATTGATTGGTAGAATCTGTAAGACCTCTATTGTAGGCTGGGTTAGCAAATCAAACAAATCTGATGGATTATTCAAAATGCAAGTTTTTTGTTGGTTCTCTCTCTGACCAAATTTACCCCAAAAAGAATTAAGTATCAGTTTGGCAAGTGCTCTTTTTCCAGGATTTTTTGCAATTTCTGAATATTCCAGATCAATTTTTTCCTTTTCAGAAAAATCCAATATATATTTTTGTTTATCTTCTTCTGATAAACAACCATTTGGCCACCCTGAAGCCTCTTGCTTTATTTTCAGGTAGGTGTTCATCATCGAGGTAAATAGTCCGTCGATACACGAACCAGGGTTATACTGAATCACCTCATACTCCCAAATTTCGAAAACAGTTATCAGTTTATATCCCTTTTCAATTGCTTTTACCAATTCGTCAATTACCCATGTTCCTGTGAAGGCTCTTTCTTCATCAGTATGGGTGCAGGTTTTTTCTTTTCTTTTTTCATAGCTACAGGTTCTGCACAATGAAAACATTAGTTTGTTGTTTTGCTTTTGAGGTAAAACCGGGTGAAACAAGTTTTCTGGGGCAAGAATTTTACATTTAATAAGACCATTGACGTTGTCCAGTTTCATTCCCGTACACATATCTAAGTTACTTGTGTGGAGTTTTGGATGTCCAATTGGAAACTTCCCATTTTTACACACCCAAGGGTATAGGGAGCATATATCAATATACCTGATTTGTTCACCTTCTTTACATTTATAATAATTAAATGTATTCCCTGTTCTTCCTCCATAGAAACTGTCTCTCGGGTTTAACTTAAATTTCATTATCATCTGGTGATTGTCAAGGAAACTAAGCGCTTCTCCTTTTAAAAATCTTAGCTGGGTTTCAAATTCACAGCTCCATTTTTCAATTACTTCGTAATTAAATGATCTTAGACGGGCTATTTTGTCCACAGTTCTCTCATATCTATAATTTAAAGTATCGTAATCATTTTTATCCGTTAGAGGAGCATCTCGGTTTTGTTTCATACAAGAAGGGTGTCCGTGGTAAAAACAACCATGAAATTCAAAAATCTTGTTACTTTCCTTACAAAACCCATCGACTTTAACACCGTTAATTTTGACCTCACGTCCATTAGCAGCATGCTCTATGTTAATGTTCCGATTTCTCGCTTCCAGAAGCATCCATTTTACTGCTTCTATGGATTGATTATCGGCCCACCTGAATATTGACAAATAGACATTTATTTCAAAATATGTGTTTATATATATATATTATTTAAAAGGAAAATTACCTGTATCCGTGTCTGGGTATTAATCCTATAGACTTTGGCTTAAGAAAATTTCGTCGGTATAGTAGATTACACGAGGATGCTATAGTTGTTGCCTCTGAAAATGGCTCGATATTGTTTTGAAGAAAGAAATTTCTAAATTTTAGGCAAGCCTCAGTCAGAATTTTCACATCACTAATGCAGTACTCTTTTAGTTCGTGCTGAAGGTCAAAAACATCGTTTTTATGCTCCACATACCAATTCAGAAACTCTTCACGATCTTCGGATTTCATAGAATTAGGGCTATAGAATTCTAAATCTGGTAACTTTCCTATATAATTACTGTTTTCTCTTGTATTAAACAGATGGGGAAAGTAGCCTTTTTTCAATTCGGAAGAAAGCTGAAAGGTTTTCGGGAGTTTGGCCAGAGCCATTGGGAAATAATTCAAGGAATCGATGAATCTTATATTGGCTAGGCCCATAAATATAATTTTGATGCCTCTCATAATCAATTCAGGGGTTAAAACTGTTTCATTCAATATATAATTTAAGATGAATTGATGATCGTAAGATTGTCCGTTATGTGCTATTATAATGACCTTTCTAAAGCCTCGACGAATATCCAGAATATGCTTTAGGAATCTTGAAATTACATTCTCTGCTCCCTCTAATTCCTTATATTTAAAGAAAGGCCACATTTATTGCAAAAAACCAAATTTGGATCATCAAAACATAGGATACATTTCTGTTTAAAAACACATAAATTAGGTTCGTGTAGTTTAACTATAGTATTACATGCTGCATTTTCAATATTCATAGTTTTTTCTCCAACTTCTTGGTCTTGACGGCTCTCTAGATCATAAAATATGTAAAGAAGACCATCTGTTCTAGCGTGATTATTATCTGTTGGTATATAACACAAATGTTTTTCTTCTACATGAACATTGCATATTTTACAGAAATATTCACCACTCTTTCAATAGAATATATTAAGAAACATTTAACTGAAATGCGTCTGGAACTCGTTCAATTTTCGATATTTCTCTATGATAATCTTTTTTCTTCTTTAGTTTTTGTGGTGCATTAAGTAAGTCAGCCTCGCCAAATGGACAAAGAGAGGGGTATTCATTCTCTTGTCTCTTTAAAACCTTCGAATGAGGTGTGATCGCACCGTTCATTGTTAGCTCTCCTCCTATAATATAATTTTAAATTTTATTATCATTATTTGACTTTCCAAAAATCATACTTTTACCTAAAAGCTTAAATCGCACATGTTGCATGAACTGAAACTGCAATCTAAGACCAAGAACCAGGGATATGTTCTCGCCATTTCTAATGTGAAACAAAACGCATTCTCTTCCGTGTTCTGGTTGTACCAGTAGTTTTAGGGCCAGTTGCTCAATCGAATCATAAATTTAAGTAAAATCTGGAATATTCCCCACTCTTTGGAAAAAATCTTTTATCACACCTGTTTTCAAAAAGGGTGAAAAAACTGATATAAAAAACTACAGACCTATTTCAAAGCTCTCATGTATACCTAAGGTATTTGAACAAGTAGTCTGCGAAAGCGTATGCTTTTTTTCAAGCAATGTTGTCTGCAACCAGCAGCACGGATTTATGCAAAGAAGATCGATGGCTACTAACCTTGTGGAAAAGAGCTTGATTGCATTTACACTGACTTCTCTAAGGCTTTTTACCAACTGTCTCATAACGTCATACTTTATAAACTAAAAGCCTTTGGATTTCCCCCAGTGTTTATTGCTTGGATAAGTTCCTACTTAAAAAATAGGTTTTATGAAGTCAAATTTCGTAACGTTTTGTCAAAACCTTTCAACGCTATGTCTGGCTAGCCACAAGGTAGTCATCTTGGTCCCTTGCTTTTCAATGTTGCAATAAATGATGTAATTTCTTGCATCTCCTATAGCGACATTTTAATCTTTGCTGATGATATGAAGATTTTTAAAATCATCAAAAATGCTTCTGATCGCGACTTTTTACAAAAAGATATCGATAGTTTTGTTGTATGGTGTTCAATGAACGGGCTAATTTTAAACACTTCCAAGTGCCAAAGTATGACCTTCACCCGCAAAAGATCTCCTAGGATTGGAGAATATCCAATATCGCAACAATCTCTATCTCAAGTTTCAAGATTCCGTGACCTCGGCGTTCTTTTTAGTACCAACCTCGAATTTAATGAACACATCAACCTCATTATTAACAAAGCTAATTCAATGTTTGGTTTTATTAAGCGATGGGCAAAGAAATTTAATGACCCTTATGTCTCCCTCTCTTTATACAACTGTTATGTTCGTCCCCTTCTAGAGTATGGTTCTCAGGTGTGGTCACCATTTTATGATATTCATAAATTAATCTGTGGCAATAATTTTAGCAAGTCTATAAGATCTTTAATTAAATAAATAAAATTGCATATACTAAAGTGAAAAATCATTCTTCTGAAAGTGACTTCACGGTTTTATGATTTTATTCTCATCATAATCTGAAATCTCTTATCAAAAATAACTCTTAATATGTCGTCAACTGGACCAAACACCCGCGGTAGAGTGCAAAAAGAAAATACACCGCCTGAATCCCCCTTACCGGTCTTTCAATCTCCAGGCCAATTGACAACTAAAGACTTGGAAGCTAATCTTGAAAAGTGCTCGGTTTCATTGCGTCAAACATTTATAGAGGAAATGAATAAAGTGTGTACGGAGTTTCTAAATAAAATTGATGATTTAAATAAAATGTGGTCGAAGGCATTTGATAATCTTAAGAGAGATGTATTAAGTCTCAATGAGCGAGTTGAGCTTATAGAAACCAACACCATCAACCCCGCTTCGATCCAGATGCATAGTTCCGAAATTCTCGCTCTCAAAAAACAAGTTCATTTTCTGGAAAGGAAAGAAGTTGCTTGTGATGCTGTTCTCTTTGGAGTACCCGAACTTCCAGATGAAAATTTAAAATTATATTTCTCCAATCTCTGTGACACTTTCCAATGCAACCCCCGACCCCTCTTGGTAAATGCCTACCGGGTTAAAAGACGTAACACCTCTAACCACACACACTCACAACTGAACAATAAATCACCATCTATTATTTTCAAGTTCAACGCCTTGCATGAAAGAAACTATTTTCTTACTGCTGCAGCTAATTACCGAAAAACAAAAAAATCAACTTTAAAACTCAGTGACGTAGGCTTTACATCGGATTATGATAGCTCAGCCATATGCTATCTCAATGAGAGCCTAACCAGACACTCACGTTTTCTGTTGCAAAGTGCTCTTGGCTTAAAGAGAAAGAAAAAATTATTTTTTGTCTATCTATACAATACAATACAAAGGCAGGGATTGTTTATGCTAAGAGAACTAATAATGATAAGGAAAAGAGCTTTGCAATTGAAAGTTCTGATGATCTTCATGCTATTGCTGCTTCTGTTGTTGTTGTTGCTGCTGTTGCTGCTGCTGCTGGGACCTAACAATTTAATTGATTTACATCATATTATTATTTGTTTTTACTCTTGAACTCTTGATCTCTTTGTTATTTATCCATTTGTTTATTTTTTATCTGTATCTTTATCTCAAATACTCTTGTGTCTTATTATTTTATTTTCTCTCATCTTATTTTCTCCTATCTAAACTTTCATTTTATTTGCTTGTTTTTTTTTTTTTTTTGTTCTTTTCCTGCTATGAGTATATACAACAGTGGTGTTCAAAAATCTACGCACGATGTGATTAAAATTCTATCAAATTATTGTGATGGTTTGCAGGGTTTGTTTTTTAAATGCACGTAGTTTGAATTGTGACAAACTAGATTATTTAAAATTTTTATTCGCGGATTCTTGTGTTGATGTAGTTTGTGTCTGTGAGACCTGGTTCAATAGCGATTCTCAATTAATTATACCGAATTATAAAATTATTCGTAACGATAGGATTACTGAAACCCGTGGAGGTGGCATTGCAGTTTATTGCAGATCATCTCTTAAGTGTAAGATAGTTGATGAGTCAAGGAATTTGGATACGGAATTCTTATTAGTTGAAGTTGCTGATGGCTGTACTAAATGTTTAGTTGCTTGTGCCTATATTCCCAATAGAAGTTGTTCTCCGTTTGCTTTTTTCTCGAAACTGTCTGAATTCACTGCTTTATATGAGCATATTTTAGTATGCGGAGACTTCAATGCCGATTTATTAAAAAATGACTCACGAGCTTTTCAAATGCATGAATTTTGTTCTTCCCTAGGTCTTACCATATTTAACACAACATATCCTACGCGTTTTGCCAAAAATGCATCTCCTAGTCTCCTTGACCTTATTATTGTTCCTGATGTATCCTCAATTGTACTGTTTGACCAACTTGCTTTCGATCATTGCTCTGACCACGATTTGCTTTTTTCCACCTATGATATCAGATTTAATCACGATGCTATTCCCTGCTTCTTTAACTATAGGGATTTTCATTCAATAGATGTTGAAGCCTTACATGCTGCGGCCTCTATGTCACCTTGGTCTAATTGCCGATTGTTTTCTGATCCTGATGCTAAACTAACATGTTTTCAAGAAGTTGTTACTCAGCTTTATAATCAATTTGTACCGATTAAAAAAATAAATAAATAAATAGGGTGGCGCAACAGAGCGAGGAGCCCCTGGGCCTAGCGCATTTCTCACAACCATGCCTTGTGAGGGAATGGAGGGGACCTACAATTTTTCGCCGGTTCCGAACGGCTAATTGAGAATGCGCTTTTCATGGCAATGAATTTACTAACGGAGGACTTGCCAATTCCTCGCGAAAGGCGATACCCGTGGAAAAACATTTTTGCATTTTGCCTCTGCTGGGATTCGAACCTCGAACCTCTGGGTTAGCAGGTGGACATGCTAACCATTGCGCCACGGGTACCACCAGATTAAAACTGTTCGAATTCGTAATAAAAACTGCCCCTGGTTTACATCAGAAGTAATCTATGCCATAAAAACTCGAAACAAACTCTATACTAAATGGAAAAAAAATCCCTCTAATGCAACTTGGAATACTTATAAGACTATGCGTAACCGTGTGGTAGTCCTTATACGTAATGAAAAGAGGCACTATTATGCCTCAAAGCTTAGTACTACTCTCTCTTCTAAAAAGCTATGGAGTAATCTGCGACAGATTGGTATTACTAGCGACAAAAATTCGGCTAAGTGTGAAATCGATCCCAACGAAATGAACAGCTATTTCGTAGGTGAAAGTGCTGGGGAAATCGATTTTAATTTCACTGATAATTTAAATCGGGGTCTTCTTTCAGATAGTGAATTTGAAATATTTAATGTGTGTGAATATGAAGTCAAGACATGCTTATCCCAAATTAAATCAAATTCAGCAGGTGAAGATGGCATATCGCTACGTTTTTTAAAGCTTATCGAACCTTTCATCATATCCCACCTAACCCACATCCTAAACCACTGCATTACGACCTCAACTTTTCCTAATTCCTGGAAAATTGCCAGAGTTATTCCTATTGCTAAGAAAACTTTTCCTGAAAACGCTGATGATTTTAGGCCTATCAGTATTCTTCCATGCTTGTCAAAGATCCTAGAGAAACTTATGTCGAAACAGGTACTTTTTTACTTGTCTTCCAATAATTTGCTCTTTGAAAAGCAATCTGGCTTTAGAGCTAAACACAGCTGTTCAACTGCTATGGTTAACATTCTAGAAAAAATACGACAACGTTTTGATAATGGTTTTCTAACTCTGTTTTGCTTACTTGATTTTTCAAAGGCATTTGACAAGGTTAACCATAAAGTTCTTTGTTGGAAACTAAGAAATCTGTTTAATTTTTCTAATAATGCTGTAAAATTTTTCAAAAGTTTCTTAAGTGACAGGTTTGAACTAGTTTTATCGTCTGATGAATCAGTATCAGCGTTGTTACCGGTGAAACAGGGTGTTCCCCAAGGATCCATTCTTGGTCCAATTTTGTTTTGTTTATTCGTTAATGACTTGCCATCAGTTTGTAAATACTCTTCTGTTAACCTCTATGCAGACGATGTACAATTGTATCCCTTAAAAAAAACTTCTGATTTCGTTGAACTTGCAAACAATTTAAATGATGATCTTGAAAGCATTCGGATATGGTCTAACTCGAATGGTCTGTTTCTAAATGCGAAAAAATCGCAAGTAATCCCAATTTCGCATAGATTGCCTGCAATAAATAGGTTACCTGACATAATTCTTTCTGATACAAAACTAAAAATTGTTTCTACTGTAAAAAATCTTGGATTTGTCATCTCTCACAACCTGTCGGGATATGATCACACTAATCATGTGATAGGTAAAATTTATGGATGCCTCCGTAAACTATGGATTACTGCGAGCTTTACTCCTACTGAGACTAGACGTAAGCTTGTTCTGACCTTGATTTTGCCACATATAACCTATTTCGAAAATGTATACTGTAACTTAGATTCTCTAGCTCAGCGTAAACTACAAGTTGCTTTTAATGATGCTGTTAGATATATTTATGGCTAACGTAGATATGACAATGTTTCCAATTTTGCTGATGGTCTTCTTGGAACCTCTCTTAAGAATTATATCGATACAAGAAACTGCATTTTTCTACATAACATTATAATGAATAAAAACCCCGTGTATTTATACAACAAACTTAATTTTCCGCGTTCGTCAATATTTTTTACGCTAAAAACAGCTAAACACCGGTTTTTGAATTCATCGCGCCTCTTTTTTGTCTATGCAATCAAGCTGTGGAATTCGCTGCCAATTAATATTAGAATAATTTTGAACACTAACCGTTTTAAAAAAGCTATTTTTTCTCACTTCTCTCTTTAATTTTCTAAAACTTTTTCTACTTTCACTATCCTCTTCTTTACTCTACTATCATAAAAATTCTTCGTTTAATAAACTTTTTATTAATTTTTAATTTGTAAACTCAGTTAGCTCTAAGTACTATAAAAGATAATAATCTTAATGTACCAAACTTTTACTTTATACAATATATTGAAATAAATCTCGAATCGAAGCAATACAGCACAGATTCATATGCTTTGCGCTCAAAGGTCTTCCTTGGGAAGATCCTTTCAATCTCCCTCCTTATGAAAATCGTATTCGCTTATTAAATCTTCAAACCCTCTCACAGAGAAGAATCAACAATGATTTAGTATTTTTCATCAATAAATAACCGGTATAATTGATGCTCCCGACTAGCTCTCCCACGCCGAGAGTGCGTCTGCCGTTTCCCGAACACTGAGGGCAGTTACTCTTCGTAAATCCCTGTTTCCCACACCCAAAACATCGGCTAACAGCGGAACACCTATTTGCAAGATGGCCTTCTCCATTGCAATTATAACACCTATACGACCTTGCTGAGTTGACGGGCGGACGAGATTGGGTGTTGTCCTCAACAACCGCAACTCTCCTTACTGCCGGCCTCGCTGAAACGAAATTCGAGTCAGGACTCGACTCCTGCACGACCTGTCGAGTTCGATTGTTTCCTTCAACAACCGAAACTCTTGGGGGTTCGACTCCTACATAAGCCAGATCCGGCTCAAGTAGGTTCCTACTCCTACTGTTGGGCGGTGGAACGTATGACTCCACGTTAGCCCTGACGAATTCCAAATTGCGCCCTAATCTAACCAACTCAGAAACGCTAGCCGGATTAGCCAATCCGAGCTGCGTCTGGTAGACAGGGGTCAGATTCTTTTGAATCATTCCTAACTTTCTACCCTCCAAGATGGGTTCGGAAAGCCTTCCAAACATGTTTTGCATTGTCGCCACATAGACTCCGATGGATTCATCTCGGCCTTGCGTGCGACGCCTAATCTCATCTAACAACAGATCGTCATAATTTGGTGGTAAGAACTAGAGGCTTTAACTCGCTGACGAGTTCTTGCCACGAACCTATAGAAACCCTAACTGCCCTAAACCATATCAAAGCCCTACCTACAAACAAATCTGCTGCCGGCCGCAACAGCTTTGCTTCCGTCACTCCACGAGCCTGACGGATCTCCTCAACCCTCTTCAGGAATGCGTTCACGGAAGCTCCACAAAGCTCTCCGGTGAACTTAACATCCTACTTAGCTAAATTCTCGAACCTCTCGCTAACATAAACCCTTTCTCTACTAAATTCCCTATTCTCCTCTACCCTATTGACATTAATATCCCTACTATCTACCCCTACTAAAACAGTTTCTGCTACAGGTGTTGTTGCTGTTAATGTTGATGCTGTTGCTGATGATGATGCTGATGTTATTATTAATGTTGATGCTGCTGCTGTTGATGTTGATACTGCTGATGTTGATTGCAATGGCGCTGGTCCTGCCGCTGAAGCTCTCAGACTATCGTTTGATAGCTGACTGCCATCATCAATCACGCCTCCTACTTCTTCAGAATCTAGGACTTCCTCCAAGTCCGCTAATGCCATAATCAATTTATTTTTCAAACCTAATCTCAATTTTTCCTGCTCGCCATCTTCTGGCTGCGACCTATCTAGCCTACCTTTACCCCACTCTACCTAAGCTAAACTCTTCAAATATTCTTTACTCTTCCTACTCTTTGGTTTAGTTTCTTAAATTTTCCCTATCTCTCCTAACTTGTTCTCAACCGCTTCGTAATCTTGTTCAAAAGTGAACGGATATCTAACGAACCCCTACGTACTAATAGCCTTGCACCACGGAGCGATCGCCGCATCTCGTCTACGGTGCCTACCTCTAACCCCCTGCTTTCCATCTCATAAGCGAGCTCATCTTGAGCTAATCTATACATATCCATTCTCGCAATAAAATTCAAAATAACCAAAAACAAAAATTATAAAAACAATATCCCCTAAAAGCTGATTTAAAAAAAAATATAAGACTTGCTCAGAAAACTAGAAATCAATCTAAAATAAAATCCCAAAAAAAGATAGTAAAAGAGTAAAATCGCCTCCAAATAACTTTAAATCAAATGTAAAAGTTTTTACTCCTTTTAATAAAAAAGTAAAAAAAATAGTACCAAAAAAATTTTTCGGAAGTAAAAGTAATTAAAAGTATTAAAAATAAAATATAGTCCAACGGCAACACCAAACGAAAATTGGTTGCTGCACCCAATAAATTAAAAATTTTAACACCCACACAAGTGTGAGGGAGAAAAATATACCACTCAAACTCAATAATACCACAGACCACAGTAATCAAATAAAATGGCAGACAAAAAAAATATTTCCACCAAATTATAGGCGTGTTTTTTTTTATGCTAGTATATAGTACAGTAAAAATTTTCCTTGAGGAACAACAACTGAATTGGTTTTATATGAAAATGATTTAGTTAGTACGTGTAATTATGATTTTAATTGTTAGTATAATATTTGTTACCAAATTTTCCAACTAAAATGTGTGTATGTAAAGTGTATTGTGTGATGTGTGATGTGTGCCTCTTATATATTTCAATGTGATGTGTGCCTCTTATATGTTTCTATTTTATTCTTCTACTAATGAGAATGACTTGATGCAGAGTTAACAATGCAATGACTTATGCAACTGATTGATGTTAAGGCCAACCGATCTCGTTGGCGATCCAATTACGAATGAATGAATATGATTTATGATTTGTTAAACTTAGAGTACGAATGCGACACAAAAGGGAATATGCAAAAACCAGTATTTCGGTTATCTTAAACATGGCTGATTAATTTCAAGTTCAAGTTCAAGTGCAAGTAAGCAAGTAAAATACAATGTAATGTGTAATAAATTGAGAGAAATTATAACGTTATGAATGTGAGTATAAATTTGAGTTTTGTTAATTCAAGAAAATAGGGTATGTTGACAGATGTTTGGCATTCCTAAACATCCAGCCTCTTCCTGAAATCTTATAGACTTTCAGAACGTGGTAGCCGAGCTACTTTGATGATAGGACGAACGTAGTCTCCAAATTTGGTACGAATTGTTACAACTCGACACTTGTCATCCTTTCCAGGGTGCGTTTGAATAATTCGTCCCAATATCCATTTGGATGGTGGCAGATTGGGTTCCTTGAGTAAAACAACATCATTGACCTCGAGATTGGGTTGAGGGGTTTGCCATTTTGAGCGATGCTGTAGCGAAGTGAGGAATTCCTTGTGCCATCTTTTCCAGAACCCTTGAACCATTGCCTGTAAAAGAGACCAATTAGAATTGATAGAAATATCAGTGTTGGATAAATCAGGGTGAGGAACCGCAGTGTACGGTTCTCCAATTAAAAAATGAGCAGGTGTAAGGGCAATTGGGTCAACATCGGAAGTTTGCCACATTGGGCGTGAATTAAGCAAGGCTTCGATTTTTACTAATAAGGTATACATATCTTCGTATGTCAGTTTTGTATCCCCTATTACTCGTTTAAGGTGCATTTTAACGGATCGAACACCTGACTCCCATAAACCTCCGAAGTGTGGGGAAGATGGTGGTATAAATTTCCATTCCACATTGTCCTTGGCCAAGTGATCGATGATGATATTGTTGTGCTGTTGATTGCAGAGATGACTGTACAGTTCGTTGAGTAGTCGTTTAGCACCAACAAAGTTGGTACCGTTGTCGCTCCAAATCTCGGATGGTTTGCCACGACGTGCAACGAGACGATCTAGAGCTGATAAAAACGCTGCTGATGTTAAGTCTCCGACTAACTCCACATGGATTGCCTTAGTCACAAAGCACACAAAAAGAGCAATGTAGGGATGTAGGCCTTTATGAACCTTGGGTTGCGACCTCGATTTAGTCGAAGGGTTATTGGTCCTGCATAATCGCAACCAACTCTGCTGAAGGGTCGAGCATATCGAACGCGATCGGACGGAAGATTTCCCATAAGCTGTTTCGCTGTTGCTTTTTGCTGACGAATACAGCCAATACATTCTCGTACAACCTGTCGAGTAAGATTTCTGCAACCAAGTATATAAAAATTCTGTTTGATTAAGGCGAATAAAAGAGAAGCACCAGCATGTAAATGGGTTTTATGGGTAAAGTCCGCGATTAATTTAGAGACTCTGTGAGATTTGCACAATATTATGGGGTGTTTCTCAGAATATGTCAAGTTTGAGTGTTCCAACCGACCGCCGACACGAAGAACACCTGAAGAATCGATAAACGGATTTAAACTTTTCAGTTTGCTTTTCGATTGGAGTTCATTTCTTGATTTTAAGCATAGGATTTCATGATAGCATAAAGTCGATGGGATATACTTAATGATTTGAGTTTTAGCAAAGAGTAACTCCTTAGTTGAAAGTTGTTCTGATTTTCGAAGTTCTTCGGATACAAAGTAATTTTGAATAAAACGATACACATATGCTGTAACTCGTATTATTTTAGACCAGCTTGAAGAATTATTTATGATTGTTTCGAATGGGTGACTTGAATTTTGATTTACAACAAATGCCTTTACAGTTTTGTTAGTTTTACGCTCTTCAACATGCTGAATGTCGATATCATCTGGGCTATATCTTGACGAAGGCCATTGATCTCGGTCCTTACTTAACCATTCTGGACCCTCCCAACATATACTACCCTTTTCCAACATTGATGGCAATAGGCCTCTTGTAGCGGCATCTGCGGGATTGGAAGCCGATCGAACATGATTCCATGATTTAAAGGGCATCGATGTGAGTATTTCGGACGTTCGATTTCCGATAAATACCGACCATTTCTTTGGTGCTGCGGCCAACCAATGCAAAACGATTGATGAATCCGTCCAACCAAATACCTTTACATCTGGTACCTGTAAAGAGAGCTTGATTTTGTTTAACAATCGAACAAGTAATAAGGCTCCACACAATTCAAGCCTTGGACGAGGTAAAACTTTCAAGGGAGCAACCTTAGATTTTGCTGCGACGAGAGTAACAGAGATAGAATTATCAGATTTGACGTTTCGACAATAGACCACTGCTACGTATGCATCCAGAGATGCATCGCAGAAGCCGTGCAGTTCCCAATAACGTTGTTTGCATAGCATGATTCGTGGTATAACGAAAGATTCGACGATTGGTAACTCGTTCCGTATAGTGCTCCATTGTTGCGATAAGGCTTCTGGAACTTCCTCATCCCAGTTGATTTTGTTCCTCCAAAGTTCTTGAAGCAAGATTTTGACTCCTATGATAACCGGAGCAAGAAATCCCAATGGATCGAAGATTTTTGAAGCTTCTGATAATATATGACGTTTGGTGTATATTTTCGACGGATTGAATTTGACTTTGTATGAAAAAACATCTTTCGACGGACACCACTGCATACCCAAGACCTTGACAGAATTTGATTCCTCCCAGTCCACTGGTGAAAGTTTTCGTTGATCTTCTGGCAGAGAAATCAAGAGTGGCCAACAGTTTGTCGTCCATTTCCGTAAGTTGAGCCCAGCTGACTTCAAGAGCTCGACTAGCTCCGTTCGAAGCGATATACTATCATCAATGGTATCTGCGCCAGTGATGACATCATCAACGTAAAAGTCTTCCAAGAGAACCTTTGATGCTCGAGGATGACTAACTGGAGAATCGGCAGCTAACTGCTTTAAAACTCGGATGGCTAAAAATGGAGCGGAAGCCGTTCCCTACGTTACGGTGAGAAGGCGATAGTGTTTTAAAGGTTCATCAGGGTTCTCACGCCAGATAATTCGTTGAAAATCTGTGTGTTTCTTAGGCACCCAGATTTGCCTATACATTTTTTTAATATCTCTTGTCATTAAGTAGGCATGTTGACGAGATCTTAAGCAGATTGAAAATATATCGCGCTGAATGGTGGGACTGACGAGAAGAGTTTCGTTAAGTGACTGTGCAGTACGAGTTTTTGCCGAAGCATCAAACACGACTCGAATTTTTGTAGTACTACTGTCTTCTTTGAATACTGCGTGATGCGGCAAATAATAGTTCAGTGAATTTTTAATTTCGTTGGAAGGGATTTCTTGCATATGACGAAGAGCAATGTATTCATTAATGAATTTTACATATTCTGATTTAAGATTTGGATTCCAATTGAATTTCCGTTCAATGGAATGAAAACGAGCTATAGCGGTGCCCAAGGAGTCTCCGAAGTCAAAGGTTGTCGATGGTTTGAATGGAAGTTCTACTTCATACTTTCCATTTTCACAACGCTTGTGATTTTTAACAAAGTTGTCTTCTGCTAACTGCTCCTCGACAGACATTGGTTGCTCGTTAGACACTTCCTCCAGTCTCCGAAACTTCTCTAAATCGAATTCTAGATCCTGTTCTAAGCGAATATGAAGAGTCTGAATTCCTGAGGATTGCGAATTGCACCCAGCGATAACCCAGCCAAAAATGGTTGGGATGGAAGTAAGGAATCCTTCTTCCTGGACCTTAGCAGCTCCTGTTATAATATTAAAAACTCTATCGGCCCCTATCAGAATATCAATTGGACCTGGTTCATAATATTTCGGATCAGCGGGATTTGACGAATAAAAGTTTGCAGGAATTTGATTTACTGGCACTGGTGGAAGTGACGAAGTGATGTTTGGCAGAACAAAGCAGTTGATATCAATTGAGTCCGAATTGTAACATGAACTGAGGTTAAGACTAACTAAACCATTAGTTACCCCAGCAGACTTGGATGCGATACCTACTATTGGAATCCTCACACGTTTGCGAGGAAGGCCTAGTAGTTGAGCGGTTCGCTCGGTAATGAATGACACCTGAGACCCTGAGTCGAGAAGAATGCGCACACTATGGTAACGTCCCTGCTTGTCCTGAGCTCTTGCTTAGGCTGTTGGTAGAATAGTTGAAGTTTCGTGTTTTGGATTGAACGAAATTGAATGATTGGTGATGAGTGAACTCGAAGAAAATGGAATTGAATTTCCAAACGAATTGGATTGATGATTTGAATGAGAAGAAGAAGCAGCATTTGAATTTTGATTTGAATTACGATTTGAGATTTGATTTGTAGAATGATTAGAATTTTGAGATATAGGGGTATGGAGAAGAGAATGGTGGCGCGAGTGACATTGGTGGCAACGAACGGTGAGACGACAATTATTGGAAGCATGCCCCGAACGCAAGCAGTTGAAGCAGAGTGAATTGTTTTTTACGAACTCACGACGAGAGTCTATATTTAACGATTTGAAATCTGAACAACTTGATAGCAAATGATGATCTTGGCACTTAGGACAACTAGGAGTAGATTTAACAAAATGTGTACGAACAGCCCGAGTACTGTTAGGCGTTGAAAACGAACTACACGATTCAAGATTTTGGCAGCGCGTATGAAGAAATACAAGAAATTCATCGATAGTTGAATCATCTTTAGAATTTACTTCTTCTGCCCAAGCTTTTTTAGTGTCTTGATCTACCTTTTGTAGAAGCAGATAGATGAGCCATGGATCTCGTGAACTAGAATTTAAAGCCTTAGGTCCGCGTATGGCTTCATCAGCTCCGTTGGTGGTCTTGCGAAGCGATTGCAGATTGTTCGTACTACTCGACTGCAGCGATAAAAACGACTGAATAAATGATCGAACGATTAAATGTTTTTGATCGTACCGTTGTTCTAATTTTGCCCACGCCTCGACATAATTACTTTCGCAACATCTGATATGCTTGAGAAGATTCGCGGCTTCTCCGCGAAGAAACGATTTTAGAAATTGGAGCTTTTGAGTGTTCGTAATTATACGGTTCGAATCGACAGTTCCAATGAACATGTATCGAAATGTCGGCCAGTCTTTGTATTCACCCGAGAATGGTTCAATTGTTATACGCGGTAACTTTATAGATTAACGAGCTAGTTCCAAATCTGAATCTTCCGAAGGAGTATGAAAGCCATGAGGCACAACCCGTTCACCCTCTAACATTTTCGACTTGGACGTAATTGCATCAGCAAGCAACGCATGAGTTTCAAAATATTTTGCCTCATATTCCGAATATTCAGGCTCACGATCAACGTAATTGTCTTTTTCCGCGTCATTTAATAATTCGTCTTGCAAGGCTACGAATTCGTTCCATGCTTCATTCAATCTTTCCAGACGAAATTCTAAAGTCTTTATTGTCGTCTCAATAGGAATCGATGAAGCATATGCAGCTGCAAGAGTTATGCAGCCTTTCGCACGACCACGTTTTGCCAAAATTTTATTCATTATAAATAGCGAAAAAAGAAAATGAAAATTAAAAGTGTTCAATAAATCGCAACCGCACTGTAACAATTTTCATAAACGTACATATGTGACTATATATGTATGGGTGATTATTGAGCCTCGATATTAAGCAAAATTTGCGCAATGTTCATGTGTAATTCATGCATTAAAAATTTCGGTATTTTTATGAACCTTCTATTGTACCGTTTGAATAGCTGTCAAGCACCCACCCGATATGCGGAATCACGTGCTTCCTTAACTGAACTTATCTAAACTTAGCTCAAACAAAACCCGGTTAATTTGTGTCCTATTTAATAGCACCGCACTGTATGTTCTTTGTTCATTTAATTTTGTCAATTTGATTTTATTAGATTGAATAAATCAATACATAAAGCCACTGATTACTTACATTTGGCTTACGAAGGACCAGATAATGAATTGGTTTTATATGAAAATGATTTAGTTAGTACGTGTAATTATGATTTTAATTGTTAGTATAATATTTGTTACCAAATTTTCCAACTAAAATGTGTGTATGTAAAGTGTATTGTGTGATGTGTGATGTGTGCCTCTTATATATTTCAATGTGATGTGTGCCTCTTATATATTTCTATTTTATTCTTCTACTAATGAGAATGACTTGATGCAGAGTTAACAATGCAATGACTTATGCAACTGATTGATGTTAAGGCCAACCGATCTCGTTGGCGATCCAATTACGAATGAATGAATATGATTTATGATTTGTTAAACTTAGAGTACGAATGCGACACAAAAGGGAATATGCAAAAACCAGTATTTCGGTTATCTTAAACATAACTGATTAATCTCAAGTTCAAGTTCAAGTGCAAGTAAGCAAGTAAAATACAATGTATGTGTAATAAGTTGAGAGAAATTATAACGTTATGAATGTGAGTATAATTTGAGTTTTGTTAATTCAAGAAAATAGGGTATGTTGACAGATGTTTGGCATTCCTAAACAACAACAAATCATTTTAATGTCGTAATTTTCCACAGTGAAAACAGGGATGGCATTGCTGTGGATTGATAGTTTCCAGCTTTGAAAATAAGATGGCACTACCAATGATTTCAGTTCATCAAAGCTTTTTCGAAAGGACATGTTCAAAAAAAAAGTGGTATTTGCAAAGAAATTTTTTCTCTCGATTTAAAATTAAAGAAATGAAAACTATATTCATATTGAATTTTCGCCCTGTTTCTTACCTGGTGGTGTATATAATACAGGATTTTGCACTAGTTCTTTTTTGCTGAAGCTAATAGCTTTTCTCATGGAATTATTTGACTAAAAAATATAGCCCAATGCAAGAAAAAAACAAATCAAACAAAGTAGTAGAAAATGGTCAAAAGGGAAAGATATATGTATGAAAATTAAACATTCTTCAACAGAAATTCAAGTTTGGGAATAGCAGTACGTGTTTCAACTTAATTTAATTTGGGTTGTGTTTATTTGTGCGGTAATATTATAGTTCAATTTCACGGTTTTGTGAATAGAATCAACTTATTTTCTTTCTAAACCTATCGAAAAGACTGGTCAATAGTGTAAAATTGCTTTACCACAGATTTGGATAGAAAATAAATTGATTCTGTTTGCCAATGGAAAATCTCATCAAAGATTGGTTTTTAATATCTTTTTACATACTCCCCGAACATACCTGAAAGTTTTTTTCATCAAAACAGCTGACTTTGACATAGAGCTTTCTTCACTGCTGGACGATGCCTCCAAAAATAGTAAAAAAGAGCTTTTAGAGAGAATCTGATATATGGAAAATAAGAAAAAAAAAACAAATTCATACCTGGCTTTGTATCGTTATTCATTTGATAGAACAATTAACGAAACAAACCTGGTATGAATTTGATTTTGTTTCATCTTGAATTTCACAGAGAGCTTTGAAAAGTAGCAACAAGCTTCTACGTTGAGCTCCATCTTGTTGCTGAAAATAGAACTGAAAATACTGTGGACAGATCTTTTTTTTTTAACTCGAATGCTGTACTTTATACTAGCTTAAAAAAAAACACGCCTTATGTTTTAATTATGTACCCGAGATTTACTTGATATCCCCAAAGTACAAACAGCACAAAAAGAAATGTAAAAAAACACCAACTAGGAATTCCTCGATAGTTTTATAGGTATAAGCGAGTATCAGGTACCCAAAGGCAGACTCTCCGCACTGTCTAAGCAAACTCACTTTCAAAACAAAACCTCTAATTCAGCTGTGGATGCAAGAAAAAAATCACCAAGTAAAAAGAACTTTTAAGCAAATATTCTATATACAAAACAAAGCACAACACAAGAACACTTCCCTAATAAGAATCTATTTGTTTTATTTATTTTAAAAATCACAGTTCACAAGTATGTAGGTAGGTACCAAGTACCAAAAATTATGCACATAAACTATGTATGTGTGAATATACAATTCTTCACTAAAAATACCCCACGCTGGGCGCCAATTTGTTACACTTTTCTTTTCGCGAAAATTAACTTTATGATGAAACGATATTATTATACTAAACGCGATTGGATTTTCCGAATCCAATTAATTAAATTAAACAAACGAAATTTTTACACGATCGAAAGAAATGCACAACCGGTGTGTCGCGAGATAAACAATTGAAATGTCAAACGCGCTGATAAAAAAAAGTGTAACTCTCAGTAGATAGACTGCTGACACCACGGCTAAACTCAGCTGGGCTGGGTTCAAAAGCAAAAAAAAAGGTTGCGTAGCGCGATAAAAGACGATCGCGAATAAAATGACCGATTAAATAATAATTAAAAGAAGAATTAAAAGTATTTTCTAAGTACAGAGTGTACAAAGAAAAAGTGGGCGCCAGGAAATTTTATGGTGAAATTTCCAAGCCACGAACTCGGTGCTGAAATGTTAAAATAACAAATAAAATACGTAATTTAAATTCCCAAAGGGATTTAAAGCTATTTATTTGTATTTCTGTTGGGAAAACCGTAAAAAAATTGGATTAAAAACAAAAATCTTTTCAACTATAAAATGATACAAGATGGTAGACGGTTAGGGGAACCGTTGAAAAATGTAAACAATAAAAACAACCGGAAAAATGAAACCTTTATTGTTCTTTCCCGAAAAGAACAATTAATACGAATTAAAAGGGTTGCGTGTCTCACAATTATTGAGAATTTCGTTGGCAAAGATCAACCGAAACTATATTTGACAACACTTGCAAAAACTATAATACTCTACTTATCTTTTTTCTATTTGCAGCTATTTTTTCCTCCTTCAAGTTTCTCAATATTCGTCCGTCTGACGATTTCTACAGCTCCTTTAATTTACTTCTTCCACTGACTCTAATTTTTTTTCTAAAACTTTATTTAAAATTTCTCTAGCACTTTCTCTCAAAACAATATTTCCAACTTTCTCTAAACTTTCCACTTTTCCCTTTAAACATCGCAAATCTCAAAAAACCACTTGTCATAGACAAGGTCAAACAAGAAGTGGTTGATCTTGTCCATTTGTCCTTTCTCGACTTTCAAATTCACCCACACATTCATACAATCAGCCAATCGTGTCTCGAGGTTTTCTGTCACGGCTTTCTAGCACATGCAGCCTTATGGCTGACAAGCACCTCCGTTGTCGAATTCCAGCGAGACCTTTCACTCGCACAATTTTCCAAACACATTGAACTGAAAAAGTTGTTGGGGGTTTGTTCCCAAAACTTATCCAGCTCATTAGTCGAGATCAGACCCCTCCCATAAAACATGTCGAGAAAAATGAAAGTTCCTGAAAGTTGAAAATAATACTTCTGGGCATTTTTCCAGTTACTCTAACATATATTCTACTGAGTCAGGGATAGGATAAAATTCTCTGTGTTACAACTTTTCGAAAATTAAAGAAGGGAGGAAAAGCTACTAAAACCAAAATGAACTACTTTACCCTATTCGGTGGATCTTTGCGCAGATTTGGGGGAAAAGGGAAAACTATTAACGTTTCATTCTTATGATTCGGTTTTACAATACTAAAAGTTACATTTAGGGTGTTTACACTGTGCAGCACTACGCTGCACAGTGTGTTTCATAACGAAGTATGGCTTTCACACGTGCCATTTCTATTGTTCACACCTGTGATATGTGTATAGTGTTGTGTGTGATATATCCTGCTTGTGTAGTGTGTGTGATGAGATGTGTGCATGATGATAAAGGGTGAATGATGGTATAAGTTAATGAATGTAAGCATGTGTAAATGATGATAATGTGTGAATGTCGCTGAATGAGAATGATGATGCTTGTAGGTAACGAAGTATGAATGACATTCGATTAAGTAAATGGTGTGCGAGTCTCCAGAGGCTTCTGGCTCGACACACCAAACGCCGACATCAGTTCAGCTCGTCCGCTGATTACGACATGCACTTATTTTGTCATTTGCTCAAAGCTATGTTTCGATCACATTGCTAAGAGCAAACAACGGAGAAATGATGGGACGAAGAAATGATAGGGAAGGGTATGAGGAAAAGAGAGGGATATCGAAATGTAAATAACTAAATGTAAGGAAGGATTTCGTTGCGGGAAAATTTACCGTAACAAGCTGAACTCAACCGCATCTACGAGACCACAGATATCCCTAGTTCCCTTAGGAAATCAATAATCTTTCACATACATAAAAAAGGGGACTACATGGACCCAGCAAATTACAGGGCTATATCATTTTTAAATACTTCAGCGAAGCTATTTGCAACGTTAATATACAATAGACTGGCGCAGTGGATCCGTGAAGAAAAGATATTAACTGAGTTTCAAGCAGGGTTAAGAAAAAATTACTCCACCATTAATCAAATATTTACTGTCACAAACATTGCAAGCGCGTATTTGAAAAGAAAGCAGAAGCTATATGCATTTTTTGTTGATTTCAGAGCAGCATTTGACACCATCTCCCGTGAAGCACTTTTCTACAAACTTTATAGAACTGGCATTTCAACAAAAATGATACGAACGCTTCAATCAATGTATGAAAACAACATAGCTTTTGTGTGGGATGGAGAGTCTGTTTCGGAAGAATTTTCGACATCAATGGGTGTGAAGCAGGGCTGCATTCTGAGTGCATTATTGTTTATTGTTTTCATTAATGATATACTAGAAACCGTAAAAAGTGGAATCCAATTTTGCGGAGAAACAATATCGGGCCTGATTTATGCGGGTGACATCGTTTTTCTTAGCGATACGGTAAACGGTATGCAGCTCATGATGAACCGGCTCGCCGAATACTGTAATCATTGGAATCTAAAAGTAAATCTGGAAAAATCCAAAGTGATGATCTTCAGAAATGGGGGAGGACGATACTGCAACTCAGAGAAGTGGAAGTTTAACGGAGAAGTCGTAGACATTGTAAGAAAATACAAGTATCTTAGCTTGTGGATGACATCAAACCTCTGTATGAATGTACACTTTAATGAAAAACTCTCAGAAGCAAAAAAAGCAGTTTCGTCAATCTGGGGATGCTGTATAAGTATCAGGCATGTCTCTCAATTCGCCAAGTATAAGCTATTCCAATTAACTGCAGCCTCAGTGCTTCTTTATGGAGCACAAATATGGGGGTACAACAAATATGAAGCTGTTGAAAAATTCCTTCGCTATTTCTTAAAACGGTTTTTCGTCTTCCAAAAGACACCCCAAACTACATGTTACATATTGCAACCAGAACTCCACTAATGTTCCTGCGCACATTAGATCTACATTTTAAATATGTAGCTAAGGTCCTAGAGATGGACGATCAAAGACTTCCAAAACTAATTCTGTTGAACTCAATTAAATCCAAAAGTGGAGTCTGGGAAGAATGGGTAAATGTTGCAGCCGATTGTGGAACCAGTCTTCAAGTTACGCCCAACGAACATCCATCTTCGTTTAGAAAAGAACTCAACGACATGTTAGAAAACTTAGGGCGTGTTATGTACGACAGATTCGCAAATGAAGATTCATCGTCTGTGTTTAGGTGTTACTACAGCAAATTGAACCACCACCTGAAGGAGAACACTTACTTCCTCAATAATTACTCGATTGGGAAAATTAGCACAATTTTCAAAATAAGGGGCGGAATAGCACAACTAAATTATATCCCTCACCGATCGGATCTACCCATACTTTGCGATCTTTGCAATATGAGAGTAAGAGAAGATGTCCTACACTTCTAAGCTATCTGTCCAGTTCTGAAGGAATTAAGAATAAGATTCTTTGGAAAGTCGGCCCTGAGCGAAAACGAGACAATCAACATTTTCAAATGGCTGGGATATCTTATTCAACTTTACAAAGACTGCCCTTAATTATAGAGAATGTATTATAGAAGGCGATTTTTTAATATTTTCAAATTTTTCTTAATTTCTTTATCTATTGTATTGTCATTCTGGTAGACGGCCATTGGCCAAACCAAATAGACTTAGTAGATTCACATATAAGCAAATTATATTGTAAAAACTTTTTTTTTTATGAAAATAAAAGTCTCACTAAACTAACTAACTAACAATGGTGTATCCATTGTGAAGTTCTTCGACAAGCTACGTTTCGCGGTGGATGAGGGAAATGCTAGTACGCCGGAGGATATATAAATGGCTTTCTGTCATCGCTACTGAGACTGATAATACTATAGATTCCACATACAAAAATCCTGAAAATAAATATTAAAATGTATTCTTTTCCAAATCACCCTTGAGGTAGAATACAAGATTCGCTTTTTTTAAGAGGTTCCCCAGTAAACCAGGCCACTTCCTCTATCTAACTACTCATAATATATATTTACAAGTTAAATACTAAGTATAATTTATTTGATAAACATATATTAAAAAAATGTATATAGTACAAAAAAAAAAAAACAAAAATATAAAACTAAAAAAATATAAAAAAAAAACAAAAATAAGAAAATAAATATAAAAAGTAACAAAAAAAAAAAAAATATTAAAAAATAAACAAAATGACTAGCTGTTTCAAACATATAAAAAAAACTGAAAAATTAATTAACTAAAGTGGTTAAAAAGCTAAAAGTAAAAGAAAAATCCAATTCTGTACCTAAAATGGACAAAAAGCGTTAAACAATTTATTTTAAGGAAATAATCTTAGAAAATTAATATATACTATCAAATGTAACTTTATTAAAATAGAAACATTTTAAAAATACAAACATAATATTACAATCTAAGAACAAAACTATAAGCTACACGAATTTTTTATTTTTTTCTGGATTTCTTTGACGTCTTCAGTTCCTTAATAGTTTTCCTTGAAGAGAACAACATTATTCCTTTCAAGAGATATTTAATTATTTTGTGCTTGTGCTCTTCGTTTGTGCACGGCACTTTCAACTCCTTTTCCTTCATTTGTAGGATTATCTTCATCCATGTGCTCATGGGATCTTTTAAATGCTGGGCTATATCGAAGTATTGCTCATAAATGTGTTGCACTTTTCTTTCAAACTGAATGGAAGGAACTGCTAGGGACCCGAATTCTGTCGTTGCTGTCCTATTCTCATATGCCCTGAGTTCAATCAGCAGCTGTTGGTCTCTCCTCTCGGTTGTGCTACTTATTAAGAACTCAGAGCAGACTTCGCAATTCAGCTTCTCTTTGAGCTGGCCAGCTGCGAAGCCCGCATAATATAGTGCTGCTACCATCTGCATTTGCTCACTTGGTTTTTTCAACCAGTGGTGAGTCAATTTCTTCGTCAACTTTCATATTGCAGTTTCTGCATTCATCACATGGGCAGTTGTCATCATCTTCATCATCGTTGGTATTTTCTTCAACGACGGGAGCTGCTGGGTTCATCAAATAGTTCTGTATTGTTTCTTCAACGTTTGACATTTCTTTGTCTTTCTTCCTTGATTTATTCAGTTTCCGCTCTTTTATCAAGTCCTCTGTTCCAATGAGTGCTTCTGCTCCAGCATCTTCGTATCCCGAATGTTCTGCAGAGCTTAAATTTTGGAACATGATCAACTTTAAGTTCCGTATGAATCTCCATACCGATGTTTCCTTGTCGTAAGTTCCTCTATTATTTCGAACGAGAAAGAGGTTCTCTGCGACATCGGTATTGAGGTGTGCTAACAGGAAATAATTTTGTTCCTTACTCTTCAGATGTTCCCACATCTGAATTATCTCTGTTAGCGTTTGCCTTAATCCCTTAAAGTAAGGGGTAATCATGTGGGTACTTGTACTTCTCCAATCTGAAATCCACTCAATGGAATCTTTCAGGTACTCTTAAGTGTCGGTATCATCTGATAGCACTTTTTTGTTGGGGTTCTTCGAATGCATTTGGCCGTAGAGCTGTGTCAATCGCGATTGATTCGGTCTTTTTGACCCGTTCACTGGAAATGATTGATGATTGCAATCATACAAAACTAAAACAATCAATCACCATTTCAATCATTTCCATAGAACGCCATTGAAAGAAACTCAGTATTTTACTATTATATGCTGTATTTGTATGAGATGAGATTATATGACGATCGAAACTGAAACCAATGATTTGATAGAAACGAACGACGAGACCGAAACCAATTATTTGTACGAGCTGAACGTCTGAAAATGAAACCAATCACTTGAACGATAGACGAACGACCGATATTGAAACCAATCGTTTGAACGAAATGAACGACCGAGACTGAAACCAATCGTTTGAACGAAACGAACGATTGAGACTGAAACCAATCACCAATCACCTGAACCAAACGAAAGACCTAGACTGAAACCAATCGTTTGAAACAGACCCGAAACGATTGACCGAAACTGAAACCAATCAAACAAGTACGACAGTACTCTGTCTACTTTGTTGATCATACATAGAATGGCGCTATTGCTGAGTTAGTAGGCGATGCTTTTCATTTCAGATGAAGTACATATATATATTTTTATGTTTATTTTATATTTTCAGCTTTTAGAATTTGATTGATTTAGAACTTTTCTAGTCCTTGTTTTAAAGCGATATGGAAATATTTCTACTTCGATTTTTTTTAAAGCCATTCTCACTGAAAATGTAAAATGTAAAATGAATGTAATGTGTGTATATATATGCACATCTAAAAAAGAAAACCATCCCCCATCTACAACTCAGTTCCATACTATTGGTTTTTGCCTACGTTTCTGTTTCGATGTTGATTTGACTGCACCTATGTATGTATGTAGGTAGACACGAAGCGTAAACAGAGAGTATACAAATTAACAAATTCAAAGTTGCACTGCAAATGATTGGTTTCAATTTCGGTCGTTCCTCGTTATCGTGCGTCTATTGGTTTCAGTTTCGGTCGATCGCCTCGGCCAGTTCAAGTGATTGAATGATTGATTGAAATGATCGAATCTTTCCATTGAACGATTGATGATTGATTCGTTCACTGGAAATGAACGATTGACACAGGTATATTTGGCCGGTATTCAGGGTGTCAAACAGAATATTCATTCGGTTTATGAATTTTGCTGTTGACTCGGCATTTATTTTCTCGGCATCGGTCTTGTAAAAGTTACATTTGAACACACAAGATTCCTGTATACACATTAAAACTGAAAAGTTGTTTAGCCAGTTTAACAGAAAACTTCTGGAACGGATGTTGCATTATATGAGTTTTTTAACTTATAGCAGACTTGAAAATCGCCTGTAGAGTCTGCTTCATATAGTGTTTTTATTACACGCCAGTCCACAATATTGCCTTTGATTAATATTTCGTGCTTCACCAGAATGATTCGCACACTCTTAAATAGGTGGCAGTAGTCGTATAGCATGAACATTTTGTAATTGCCTATTTCTATATATGGATTAAATTAATAATTTACTCCTAGAGTTTTGTATGCCAGAACATTTTTGAGCCCTGGTCACAGCTTGTCGCAACAACGTTTAACCCACATTTGAGAACTTTATCTAAGGCATTCTTTATCAATTTTGCCAGCATTTCTCCTTTTGGCGACCCAACGTAGTAGCAGATGGTCTGTTTCCAGTTCCTGTTAAGACCACGCAAAGTAAAAACCTTTACTTTGGCGGCTATTTCATTCGTACGTCCATACTCCCCAAAATCAGTACATCCATACTGTATGTCGTCTTTGGGATTGTACTCGTTTTCTTGTTCAACGACCATTTCGTCGAACTGTAGTGCGCACTTCTTATCCATATCTGACATGCTTTTTGCTTTTTCGCTAAGCATGTGCAATGTCAGTTCGGAAATTCCTGCCTCAAGGCTTATTTCGGAGTGCCAGCGGTAAACGGTGCTGACAGCCGGTATTTTAAACCCCGCACTAGCTAAAAACGAATAGCACGCTGGAGACTTGTAAAAGAATTTTGAGAAAATATCTTTTTCTTTACGTGTCCAGGGCGCATACTTTTCATGGAAAAGTTGAGCCAAAACGAAAGTAAGAACTTCTTCTTTCGAATTGGCCAACATTTCCTCAACCGCGATTTTAAGGTGATATTTTCTACTTCTTCTAATCTTTGATGGCGTGTAATAAATAGGTCTGGAGAAATCTTTTTTGGGTGTCGTAGATGGTGACTTCTTGGTAACCGTTTAAAAGTCGGGGAAGGAAGTTGGGAGGGTGAAATAGGAGTATCATCAGGAACGTCCTCAAAACTAGAGTCCCAGCTATATGTCTTCGTTGAAGAAGAAGCCAAATTCTTAAGGGGTTCGTTTGGACTTGAGAGAGTGCTCTCAAAACGTGAGTTCAAGCACGCTTTTGAAGACTTGGCTGGGGCGCGAGGGGTTTTGAAAAAAGAATCGGGAATGTTCTCAGAATTTGAATCAAAGGACGTCGTTGGAGCGCTGGAAGGAGTTGAGCAAAGTAAATGACTCAAATCCGAAAAAAAAGTAAGTCCTCTGCTGCACTCATATCGGCAGAACTGATTGTCGAATCTAGTGCAGAAACAGATGGTTCGGACAGGGTAGGTTCTTCTGCTGCATTTATATTGGCAGAAATGGAAGCCGATTTTGGTGCAGTAACAGATATTTCGGTAGCCGGTTTCTCAGCAGTAAGTGCAATCTTAATGTATTGAGCTTTGATATCTTCAGCATCCATTGTTCGTTGACAAGAACGATCAATGGCAGCATCTGTGCAACAACAAATAGTTGGCGAAGATATCGGAAGTGCATCTTTAGACAATACTCAACGAGAAGCCTGAAGAGTAACGTCCTTTCCGTAAAAGTGCTTAGAGCACATGCCGGCCGTTTTAGGCAACCGCTTTTTAGTTGAAACATTTCCATGTTTCAACCAAATTTTTCTTCGGGCATCGTTTGGAACATTAAAAATCGATATGTAACCCGGTGTTACCGAATATTATCGCGAACCGAACTTTAGTTTACTATCTAAAACGCTGGAAATTAATTCCAAATACCGCGAGCAAAATCAAAACGCAAACGATACAAGTAAAATATATTTATCCGCGAAAGAAAATTGGGATGTAAATAATCCCGACGTTCTCGCAACTTGACTAACTAAAACGAAATGTCAAAATGACACAGGTTCGTGTTCGGCAACCAACAACACTTCAGTGCTGTCTCCCGTAGCTCAGTCTGATGGGTGGGTTCGATTTGATATTCCTTTTTAATCCGATTCGATTAAAAGGGAATATCAAATAATTATAATATTATTTTATAATTACGTATTAATAAAACTCAATTTGATGAGTGAGAGTACAAGGGCGTACTAACTCACTTTTAATATGGGCGCCAGGAAACCTTTTAGGATGGTGGTTTGCCTTAACCAAAGCTGAAATAAAAGTTGAAGACGAAAGAAGAAACTAGGATAGAACTGAAATAAAATAGTACGAAATTTCAGAAATAAAAATTATAGGTTTTTATTATATTTTAGGGTGTCTTGGAAACCGTGGCTAACGCCTGGATTAAAACCCAGAATCTTTTCGATATAAAGGAAAGGTACAAAGTTGTTTTCGAGGTCGGCAGGAGGCCAATTCTCGAAATAAAGAAAATGTAAGAAAGTTAGGCAAGATTATAAACAGATTGGTGTGTCATTTGAATTCAAGATAGAATCACTCAAGAAAGTTTCCGAGAAAAAAAAGGAAGGATAGAAGTAAAGAAAAACGGTTGCGAGTCCCGCAATCTCGGGATAGAAAAAAAAACGTTAGGTCAACGAAGGCCTAGCGGATCTAAGTTTTGCCGCAAATAAAGTGACTCTAAGTTAGATAGAGAAGCAAAATTTACTAAAGATATTTATTTATTTAAAAATTAGAAATTTATTAAATGTTTTTGATATTATAAATTACAAATATGATATTTGTAGTTCTCACTGGCCATTAAAGAAATTCTTGAACTTATTCTTTAAAGAATTGACAATCAGGATTTGAACATCAAACGGCTAAGTGAAGAAGTCGCTCTTAAAAAACAATGATGGACAGAACACTAAAAATTGGAACATGGAATGCAAACGGTCTTTTACACCATTTATCAGAATTAAAAATCTTCTTAGCCATCTAACACATAGATATTTGTCTGGTGTCCGAAACTCATCTCTCAAGTGGACCGGTTCTTGATGATTTAATATCAAACTATATTTGCTACCACGCTCCTCATCCAGCTGATAAGGCTAGAGGTGGATCGGCAATCCTCATAAAAAAGAGCTTAAAACACCATGAAGAAGTTATGTTTACAAACGAGAATATGCAAGTAACAATAATTAGTATTGGTATGAAAAAGAAAGACTTCAAGTTGGCATCAATATACTGCCCGCCGAGGCGTTCCCCGACTGAAGATGATTATACAGAACTGCTAAATCTACTAGGACATAACTTCCTTGTTGGCGGTGACTTTAATGCTAAGCACACCCATTGGGGATCCAGACTTATAACAACAAAAGGCAGAAGGCTTTACAGAGCATGCCCCAAATACAATTGCGAGTTTTATTCATCCAGATCACCAACATACTGGCCATCGGATTCAGGTAAAATACCAGACCTTGTTGACTTTTTCATAGTTAAAGGTATCAAACGAAACCATATAAGAGTCGAAGGTAAATATGACTTATCATCAGATCATACACCGGTGATTTTATCACTTAATGAATCGGAGATAATGGAAAAAAGTAATCCTAAGCTAGTAAATAATAAAACAAACTGGAGTGAATTCAGAGAAAAGCTTGAAAGCTATAAAAATCTAAGATCCCCTATGGAAACAAAAGAGCAAATCGACCTTGAAGTAGAACAATTCATTGCCGATGTTCAACAAGCTGCAGAAGATAGTACACCAACTTACTCGAGTAGGAAGCAAACTGAAACAAAATACCCTGCCGAGATAAGAGAGTTGATATTGGAGAAGAGAAGAGCTCGAAGAAAATGGCAAAATACTAGATTTCCAGACGACAAAACAGCGTTTAACCGGCTAAGCAATGAACTGAAAAAACAAATTTACGAATTCAAAAATGATTCATTAATTAGATTCCTGAAAAATTTAACGACTTATGCTTCAACCGATCATTCACTCTGGGAAGCAGCTAAGCGCCTGAAAAGACCGCAGCTACAAAACCCGCCAATAAAATCTCTAAACGGGAATTGGATCGGAAATCCGAAAGAAAAAGCTAACCTGTTTGCAGAACATCTTGAGAGTGTTTCTAAGCCATTCCCAGCAAATACATCTGAAAACAGCTTACAGTTTATTGATAAAGTCGATGAAGTTGACATACCAATTGTCACACTCAAAGAAATAAAAAGTATGTGTCGAAATCAACTATCGAACAAAAAATCTCCTGGGTACGATCTAATAACTGCTCAGGTTATGAAAGAAATGCCATCAAAAGCCTTCATAAAACTCCAATTCATAATAAATGCATGCCTAAAGACCCAATATAACCCACTGTAGAAACCTCTTGCTACACGAAAAAAAAAAAAAAAAAAATTTCCATCGATATGGCTATTTTCCTTGCAACAGCAATGTGTTTCCGCCTTTAACTACAGGCGCTCCGAATTTGGAATTCTGGTCTAGGAAAACCTTTCGCCCAGATTATGGCAGAATTTTAACTATCCATAGATGGGTGAGTTTTGACCAGAAAATTATAAACCCGAGTTATTCATAAAGAGAGAGAGTGGTACCCGTGGCGTAATGGTTAGCATGTCCACCTGCTAACCCAGAGGTTCGAGGTTCGAATCCCAGCAGAGGCAAAATGCAAAAATGTTTTTCCACGGGTATCGCCTTTCGCGAGGAATTGGCAAGTCCTCCGTTAGTAAATTCATTGCCATGAAAAGCGCATTCTCAATTAGCCGTTCGGAACCGGCGAAAAATTGTAGGTCCCCTCCATTCCCTCACAAGGCATGGTTGTGAGAAATGCGCTAGGCCCAGGGGCTCCTCGCTCTGTTGCGCCACCCTATTTATTATTTTTTTTTTTTTATTCATAAAGAATAAATCATTCCTTTTCAAGAAAGTCAAAAATTTAAATTTTGTGTTCAAAATTGAACTTGCTATCTCGTTTGTAGTTTTCGCTATAATTCTGGGCGGGAGAAATATTTGTATAGTCCCGATCGATTGTCCAACTCAATTTGGATGCAAATGAAACTACATGGAAGTTGAGTTGAAACTGAGTCGTTTTCACCAACTTTGTGTATCTAAATATTCAGAGAGAAAATACTCAACAGGCATTAAAACAATAACATTTCTCTACGAGAGCTTCTGAATTGCCTTTTAAATTATAAAATTTATCAGAAAACGACTTAATGTATGTACCTAGATATCAAAAGGTTTTTTTTCCTTCTCAATAATTTTCAACACAACTTAAACTCAATCCCCGTGTAAACACCGATTCAACTTGTCGCGAAAATTATAGCGACAGCGAGATGCGATGATATGGAGAAGTAACGCCAAGTTAAAAGGAAGGCAGACACACAAAAAGATTTGGGCGATACCATTATCGTGGTTGGTCGTCGAAACGAATTGGAAAAAGAAAAGCAAAAAAAGATAAAATAAAAGTGCGCGCGAGTGGCAAGAAAGGAAGAAGAAAACGGTGGTGAACGCGCTAAATTAATAGTCGCAAAGTTATTGCGTGTGCCGTCCATAAAAAAATAATCGCCAAATATTTTGCTGGCTGTGACGAGCCGATGATATATAGCAATCGAGGTCCCACAAAGCCCGCCAGAACACCATCTCTCGCCGCCACCAAAAAGAAGAAAAGGGAGGCATCCGCACCAGACGTCAGCACATGAAGCAACCAATTCTACGACCGGCTGTGACGATCCGATTGAAAATTCCATTCAATCGAGGTTCCACCTAAGCTGTAGTGCACATTCAGCAACCCCTGCGCTGGAAGCCAAGTAAGTAGCAAAAACTTTCGGTTACATACTTAAACACGTGCAGCACCATCGTCGTCGACTGCCTACAAAAGTTGGCCTAACTGCAGTGGCGCATTCGACAAGCTGTGACGATCCGATTGAAATTTCAATCGACGTTCCACACAAGCCAACGGGTCATTCGATACTATTTTTTAAAAAACTACAGAATGACACCTATTATTCTTTATTTAACTTATATGTATTATGGAATAGTACGAATTAAATCAATAAAGAATAAATAATTGTAAAAAAAAAAAAAAGCCACCTCCGTTGTCTGAAGGAAGTAATAATCACCACCAGCATCTTCTGCAGCGGATTGTGAAGAGCCGATTGTCTAATAATCGAAGTGCCACAATACTCATCGACCGCCGCTACTTACAACGTACAAAATCATCACCATCATCAGCACCTCAGTCGTCATCCGCCTACCTACCTAAAATTAGCTGACCTTCAACTACATCTGCGACTGGCTGTGATGATCCGATTGAAATTTCAATCGACGCACGTTCCGCATAAGACCATCGACTTTCTCACTGCAAACCAAAAAAAAAAAAAAACAACAAAACCACCACCAGAGTAAGTACTAACCAACAACGCATGCCAAATCTTCGACTAGCTGTGACGATCCGATTGAAATTTGTAAATTTCACTCGATGTTCCACATAAGCCTATGTATGTATATATATGACCCGAGTAATCTGCACCTGCGTTGGATATACCTATAAATTTGGTTGGTTTGGTACATACTTACGAGTGGTACCTTGGCTGGTTTCACACCTCAATTTTGCTGGATTTGTTGTGGGAAATTTCAAGGGCGCATTTTCCGTTCACGTTTTGGGAACTGCTATTATCCATCTCGCTGTCGTCGTCGTCATCGTCGCCATCTAATGGAGTTAATTAAGTATCTTTAATATTTTTTTTTTTTTTTTTTTAAATATTTTCATTTGCCATGCAATTTTAAAGCGACCGTACTTTATCAAATGTAAACTTATTACCAATGCATTTCTTCTTTTAATAACAATTACTAGATAAAAGAGCTTCGTCAATTCGAACCCGGAAAGGAATGCGGTGCACCTCATCTCCCCCTTCTTGGAAGCGGATTGGGAAAGGGAAGCCAGTACCTGGTAGAAAGTAGTGAGTCCCATTGAAAAGGGTAAGTCGTTTGATGTTATATTGACAAAGTAAAAGAAGAAATATTGGAATTAAGTTAGGTACAGAGTTTACAAGGTCAATTTTAAAGTCAATGCTTGTTTCAGACTAAATTTTCTATTGCTTGTTTTCCAACTAAATTCTTGCGGGTTTCGTAAAATTGTAAGAACATATTATAAGAAGATATGATTGCTTGTTTTCCAACTAAATTTTGTTATCTATGTATGTAGGTACTACCTAAGTCAAAATGTTTGTAGTTGACAAAAATAAATAGAATTTTGAATATTTTGTACCTTTCGTAGTTCATATTCCGGTTTTCGATTTGATGGGAACTATATTTGTTGATTTTCGTGTTCAGGTAGATTTTGTTGCGTGGATATGAGTTCTAGTGCCTCAGTGGTCGCATGCGTTTGTATAAGGGGCCGTTGCTTAATAGGTAGAGCATAGCATAGGCGTAGGACGAAGGGAAGGGATAGCTCTGAGAGGTTATTTACAGCTTTTCCTCTCACTAAATATCAATGTCAGTTGTTGGTGAATGTGAAGCGAAATTCGGGCCGTAGGAAAGTAAAGTTCTGGTTAGACTTAGGCAGGCAGTAAAAAAGTAACCCATGTCTGGGGCTAGCAGCAAGATCCCTCACCCATCGATGAGCTACCGGGAGGTGAATTTTGCCTGAGCTGCAAGTGCCTAGACACCCTTTCATCACTTTTGGCCTAAGGTTCCTGTTGCTTAGGTCAGGAAGGCAAGTAGAAGTGATAAGAGGTTGGCGGAATCGGCTTTGGGATTGAATTCCGATTTAGGTCGGTGACGTTCGTTACAGGTGGCGCCCAACGTGGGGCCCGAAATTTTGCGTTATAATTCACAGTCACTTTAAACAAAATTTAAAAATTCAAAAATTTATTTTCAATTTTTCCATCTTTTCTATATTTGATGAAACTTGACCAGTAAATGGAATGAAGGCGTTTCACATTTATGAATGATTGCAAGTCTTATCAATAACAGAATATTATACTTCTCTAGACACGTTCGGTACTTGCAAATGTTATATGGCCGATAGATTCAGTGACTTTTAAGATTCCACATCTATGACTGTTGCATATAATATTTTGTGAGAATTCCTTTCGTCGTTTAGGTTAACGAGTGTTCACGTCCGGTAAGTGAATTAGAGTATGATCTTCACTTATGGCTGTTGCGTGGCATAACGTTTTATCTATCAGAGAGTAAAGTCAAGCTTACGAGAAGCGAGACCGATCGTTGAGTTGAAATAGTTCCTCATTTTAGATTGCAGCTCATTTTAAATTTGCTTGATATTTTATTGAACATTGAAGAATTTCACATTGATATTTAGGATAATTCTCGTCCCTATCTAATTTTTCTCTGACCACACACATCCCTTATGCGGATGAAAATATTACAAAAAAAAAAACACATTTAAGGATATTACGATAAGGAACAGAAAATAGTTTTTTGAAGTATTAAGATATTGGTTCATTTAGGATTTTGATTAAGTTTTCGAAAATTTAGTTTTGAGTAGAGAGAAAATTATTTACGGGTGCATAGATACGAATAAGTATCTATGCACATTTGGAAGCAGTAGTTTATTGTTTTGTAATAATAACATTCTTATAAAACAAAACAGTTTTAGATAAATTGAAGATATTACATTTTAGAAGGAAAGAAAATATCATTTTCAAATATAATAATCGGTTCAAAGCGATTGAATCATATTTGAATTTTTGGGGTTCAAAAGTAAAGTTATCAAGGTTAATAGTTTTACTTGCAGTTTTGTTTTACATACTTGAATTTTTTATACATATAGGTACACATAAAAGGGAAAATAGACATTTAGGTTCTTTAAGACGTTACATTTTCTTGAAGAAAAGAAAACTATTTTGAATTAATAAGTCGATTCAAAAATATTGAATGACTTTGAAGATTATTTTAGTTTCAAAAATTTAAAGTTCAATTTGAACAATATTTAAGTAAATTTGGAAATAAGTGTTGCACAAAAGGGAATTCTTTATAAAGTAAGAAATTCGAGTTGATATTAGTTACTAGGAGATATGTCCCATCCTGAAGATAGGCCTCACAGTACAAGATATCCTAGTCGAACCACAAGACAGACTTATTCAAATTTAAACCAGAATAGACAGTATAATAAGCGAAAATCAAAGAATCTTCCTGAAATGGCAGATTCCCAAGCTAATGAAGGAGTTGCTCCTTCCGTTGATCCAACTGTAAACGTTTCAGACCCTCGTCAATCACCCAGCTTGTTTGGTGCAGTTGGAGGTTTACCGGCGGTACCAACACCATTTAGACCTAATGTTGCTAATGAAGATGACAATAGTAACGGAGAAGTTGAGAGATTTGAACATTACGTTCACGACGTTGTTTCGGGAACTATAGGTCTCAGTCGCACTGAGGACCGTAGGTTTATTCAAGAAGAACTTGATAAAACAAGACATATTTTTCGTCAAGAGTTGGCGTCTATAGTCACTGAGGCTCTCAATAAATCTTCGAGCAGCCCCATAAATAGAAACCCAACCGCTGAAAGGGACTTGGCCTCTTTTCCAACTCCCAACGTACCAAATATTCCTGCGGGAGGTACTTCAGCTAACCCTCCAGGGACTAACCCAGCTATGAATGAACCAATTTATCCCGTCAATATGCCTCGCAGCTCCAATGTAGACCATTTCTTATCTCAGTTCAGAAATTTGAATATTAGTGACCCTTCACCCCCAACAGGGTCAGATCGTCCAACAAAATTCCATGCACCTTACTTTGGTGGAAGGTATCCAAATTATCACAAGTGGGATTTACACTATGATAATAAAAACATGGATGTTGATGACTTCTTATTTCGTTTGGAAACGCTTAAAACGGCTTATTGTGTTTCTTATGATGATGTTGTGAAAAATTTTCACTTTTTCGTAACGATACCAGTTAAAACTTGGTACTGGATTTATGTGAAAATAAATCCTTCAGTGAATTGGTCTACCTTGCGACTGGCACTCATAGAACAGTACCGAAGTCTTGACACCGATTTCGAACTGGCACGGCGAATGTCTGATAGAAGACAAGGTCCTTTTGAATCCTTTGAATCTTTCTACGAAGACCTTATGGTTCTGAATTCTAAACTCCGAAATCCAAAAACCGACCGAGAGTTCATTGAAATTTTAAAGCAAAACGTTAAAAGGAAGTTGGGAGAGCAACTCATTACTTTCAATACACATAGTATCGCTGAAATGGTTCATGTCTGCCGCACCATCGAAAAGTTTATAAACGACCACGAAGTTCCACGTCAAAAACTGCAACCAAATCTTCCGTTCCGCAAAGTAATAAGTGAAATTTCAGATCCCTTAGATACTGAACCATCAGTTTCGCAGTCTCAAATTGAGGCAGTAAATTTCTCTCGTCGGGATCCAAGTTCTATTAAATGTTGGAACTGCAACGAATCCGGACATACTTATATCTATTGTCCACTTGATCAGCGCATTCTATTTTGTTATAAATGTGGTCTCGAGAATACGACCGTCCCTAAATGCCCTAAATGTTCGGGAAACGTTTCAAAGAGCACTCTTTCGACCGGAGAGAAGTGCTCAAAGAAACCGGATCCGGCGAACTAATTCAAAACGAAGATCAGTCTCCTTCTTTCAGAGTATTGCAACGCTCTGAAAATCTCCTTCCTCTTAGGGATATAGAGCGAGGAAAGCCAAAGATAGCCCAACAGCCACCGAAAAGCCTTCATCAACGCCTAGAAGAATATTATAAAGCTAGAAATCGAATTTTCGGTACTACTAGTGCCCCGATCTCATCGAAAGTAAATCGGTTAAGGGAACGTTTTTGTAGTAAACGACAACTACACCGGTCTATTGCTACAACTACATTATTATGTTCAGATAATGACCCGCGCCCATACGTCACGGTACAAATGTTTGACAGAGATTGGCTTGGCCTATTAGATAGTGGTGCCAGTGTAAGTTGCATAGGTTCCAAAGGTGTCCAGTTCTTAAAAGAGAACAGTATAGCTCTAAGAAAAATTTCTGCAGCAGTAACAACAGCTGATGGTAAGAAACAGGATATTGTGGGAACGGTAGTAGTTTAAATAAAATTCAAAAAGTTAATTAGAGACCTTACGCTTTTGGTAGTTCCATCTTTAACCCAAGAACTGTATCTTGGCATAGACTTTTGGGAAAAATTCAATATTGCCCCGGACTTGATCCCTAAAACTCAAAGTCATTCATTAGAGTTAGAAACCATTTCAGTAAGCAACGATGTTTTGGGAAATGAGTGTCAGAGAGAAAGTGCGCTCTCGGTTGCACATGAGCTGACAGATGAAGAGTCGTTGGAGATAGAAAATGTCATAAACATGTTTCCTTCATTTTCAAAGAAAGGTTTGGGGAAAACGTGTTTGGAAGAGCACATAATATATACCGGGGACCATGCGCCAATAAAACAGCGCCACTACCCCGTGTCTCCAGCGGTAGAAGCTCTGCTAGACGTGCAATTGAAGCGCATGCTTGATATGGACGTTATCGAAAAAAGTAATAGCTCCTGGAGCTCCCCCGTCGTTCTCGTCAAACGGGGAGAGAAAATGCGGATGTGTATCGACCTTCGCAAAGTCAACGAAAAAACGAAAACCGATGCATATCCGATGCCGCACATTTCTGCCATTCTGGGTCGATTTGCCGATACCTTTTATATTTCAAGCGTTGACTTAAAAGATGCGTTCTGGCGAATACCGCTGGAGCAAAGCTCGCGGGAGAAAACAGCGTTCACGGTCCCCGGTAGGCCGTTATATCATTTCAAAGTTATGCCCTTCGGGCTTTGCAACGCTCCTCGACGTCTTTGTCGGCTCATGGACAAAGTCATTCCGCATGAGTTACGAACCAAGATTTTTGTGTATCTAGATGACTTATTGATTTTCTCAACTACCTTTGAAGAGCATATGAAACTTTTGAAATTGGTTGCCGAAAAACTTCAAGAGGCAGGTGTTGCGCCTGGCAACTTGCTTAAATAAAAAACTCGGTACAACAGAATACTTGGTTACAACTATAAAGATTTTATTTCCTTCACTTTACAATTTTTCATTTCTTTCACTTTACATTTGTTCTCTGCTGTGGTCGGAATCCAACTGCTCTTCAAATTTTTCACAAGTCGCCAGTCCAGTTCACTGTTTGCTTTCACCGCCCTGCCGCACCATTACCACCAGTCAAGAATGTTGTAGATACCCACGGTATCTAGCAGCTTGTACCATGTTATGGCCTTCCATATTTCGTTGATACAATACGCGCCGCCGAAAGTGCCGATGATCGCACATACCAATTGGAGCTTTGACATCGTGTTTGTTTATTATTTGTTCTTCGCTGTTCTTTATATATGGAGTTGTAGGGGACGTCGAAGAAATATGATTATTGGTTCCATGAATCATATTGGTAATCGACCTGATCGCATTCTTAAACGATCGATCCATTAAATGCTTTTCTTTGTTTATATGATACTGGCGGTGTCGGTGTAAGATTTTATTAGGTCAAATGGTTCCTGTGTTTATGTTGCTTTTAAGTGGTTCATGTTTATGTTGCGGTAAGTATAGTGCGGCGGGCAATGACTGGTGATGATTTTTAAATTGATGATTTTAAGTTTGAATCATGTTGCGTTGCGCAACATCCTCCGGCCTCACAATAGGAATGTTCCACCCATTGATGATCATGAAAAGATAAAGAAAATCAAGTGCGTTGGTTTGGTTTGGAACATATCGAATAACTAAATAATAAGATTCTTAACAATAGTAATAATTGCATACATACATGCACTCACATATCCCAGTTGAGATCTCTGATCGTATAGGATACATATCGATGTTAATTAGTTTGGTTTATAGGTAATCTGCATATCTTTGCGATTGGCCGAACGTAGTTACCCTTGGTCGTTTTAATTTGAACAACTCGGATGAGTCCGTCAATGCCAGGTGTGGCTTCCAGAATTCGTCCTACAGGCCACAATGATGGAGGTGATTGGTCCTCCTTGACCAGCACTAGTTCACCAACAGTTAAATTTTTTGATGGGTTCAACCATTTGGGTCTTTGTTGCAACCGTGATAGGTATTCAGTTTGCCATCTCTTCCAGAAATGCTGCATTAATTTCTGCATCAGCTGCCAACGTGTTAATGAATTTTCCTTACTTTCAGTCAAATCCCTTTCTGGAACGGTGTTTATGGCTGAACCGATGAGAAAGTGTCCAGGGGTGAGAAACGTCAAATCTTCTGGGTCTTCTGATAGTGGGCAGAGGGGTCTTGAATTTAAACACGCTTCAATTTGTGTTAATACAGTGGCTAATTCTTCAAATGTTAACGTGTAAGTTCCTATAATTCTCTTTAAATGGAATTTTATAGATTTTACGCCTGCTTCCCACAGACCTCCAAAATGTGGAGCTGCTGGCGGATTGAAATGCCATGTAGTGCCATTTGCCATTAATTGATCGAAGATTTCCTTATTCCACTGAGTTGTCAGAGACCGTAACTCAGTAGTCATTATCTTGCTGGCGCCGACGAAATTCGTTCCACAGTCACTGTATAGATTTGCACAAATCCCTCTACGAGCTACGAATCGTCTGAAGGCCGCCAAGAAGGCGGCGGAGGTGTAGTCACTGACAAGTTCAATATGAATTGCCTTAGTGCAAAAACAAACAAAAATTGAAATATATGATTTAGTCACCTTGTTGCATCTGCCTTTCCACGCTTTAGTTTGAATCGGACCTGCGAAATCAACCCCGGTGTTATAAAATGGCCTTGCCATTTGTACTCTCTTACTTGGTAATTGACCCATTTTTTGTTGTTCGATCGTTGGTTTGTTTCTAAAGCATGGAAGACAAGCGTGAATGCAGCGTTTCACTTTCTCCTTCATTCTTAGAATCCAAAATTTCGTGCGTAGGTATGCCATCATCTGCTGTTGACCTCCGTGAAGTGTTCGCATGTGAGCGTCTCTGATGATTAATGCCGTCAGCGGATTTTCTGCCGGTAACACCAATGGATGTTTCTGGTCATATGGTAAATCTGAATGATCTAATCGACCACCCACTCGTAATATTCCCTTCTGATCAAGGAATGGACTTAACCGTTTTAAATTACTTTTCTTTGTCAGATTTTCACTGTCATTTAATGCCTTTATATCTTCTTTGAAATGCTCCATTTGAACTATTTTAATAAGCGCCCATAGTGAATGGTCTAATTCCTCGGCAGTTAAACTGCCGCAACGTTTGAACGCATTACCCTTGCAATTATTAAAAAATCTAAAACAATATGATGTTACTCTTAGTAAACGTTGAAATGATGAGAATCTATTCATTAGAGAGTGGTCTTTTGTTCCTTTAACGTATGCACAAATGGAAAAGATCGTGTGAGGAGCGTGGCGTTTGGTTAAGTGATTAACGTATGATGCTTTAATCTCCTTATTCACGGCAGCGGTTTCTGTACCAAAGTCTGTATCTTCTACTGCATTATCAATATGTGTTTTTGCGTCAAAAGACTCAATAAACGATGGCCCTTGCCACCATTGCCTGCATTCTATTAACTGGTTTGGAAATATTCCTCTGGAAGCTACGTCCGCAGGGTTTTCCTTAGACGGGACGTATCTCCAGCGCTGTGTGTCCGTGAGACGTCGAATTTCAGCAATTCGATTTGCAACAAAGGTTTCCCGTTTGTGGGGTGAGCGTTGTATCCATGCTAATACAATTTGCGAGTCTGTCCATGTGAATGTTTGAACTTGTTCCAGCTCAATAGTTCTCTCTACATGGTTAATTAATTTTGCTAATAGTAACGCTCCACAGAGCTCGAGTCGTGGTATGGATTCCTGTTTTATGGGAGCTACCTTTGTTTTTGAGATGATTAAGTTTGTTGTCACCTCTCCATCAATTTCCGTCCGAAGATATATTGCTGCCGCATAGGCTCGCTCCGAAGCGTCACTGAAACCGTGCAATTGTACCTCTGCTTGTTTTTCGACCTTCATCCACCTTGGGATTTGAAGTTTTTCTAAATACGGAAGCTCTGTTTTAAATTTTTCCCATTTAGCTTTCATCTCAGCGTCTACCTCCTCGTCCCATTTTATCTGTTTTTTCCACAATTCTTGCATTATAAGTTTTGCCTTTATAATACATGGTGCGATCCAACCCAGTGGATCATATATTCTAGCAATATCTGACAAAATACTGCGTTTTGTGTATGACGACTGGTTATTATTCCAATTTAATTGGAAGGTAAACATATCACGAGCGGGATGCCATTGGATCCCTAATGTCTTTATGCAATCCTTTTCATTAAAAGATAGTGGTAAATCCACTTCACGAAGTTCGGCGGGGAGTGCCTCTAAAAATTCATTACAATTGCTTGCCCATTTGCGCAAGGGTAAATGACCACGATTCATCATCTTCATCAATTCTTCTCTCATTTGGTTGGCTTCTTGCAGAGAATCTGCTCCATGTATGACATCGTCTACATAAAAATTATTTTGTGCTATGGCTGCTGCCAATGGGAATTCTTCACCTTCGTCCATGGCTAGTTGACGTAGGGTTCTGATAGCCAGGAAAGGAGCAGCTGCCGTTCCGAATGTTACGGTTTTTAAACAGTACGTTTTAACTGGATCATTTTCACCTCGCCTCCACAAAATTAACTGATAAGTCTCATCGGGTCTGGCTATCCAAATTTGCCTATACATCTTATTGATATCGGCAATGAATGCGATTCGATGCTTTCGAAATCGTAGTATGTGATCAATGATGTTATCTTGTTGTTTTGGCCCAGTCAACAAATGATCGTTGAGAGATGATCCATCAGACGTGGGACAGGAGGCATCAAAAACAATGCGGAGTTTGGTAGTTGTGCTTGATTCCTTTAGCACAGCATGATGTGGTAAGTAATAGACTTGGCGCGTATCTGTCAACATTTGAGTGGGAATTTCTTCTATTTGATGGAGCTCAAAATATTCCTCTATACCTTCCTTGTATTTGATTGCAAAGTCTGGATTTTGTTTGAAACGTCTTTCCAGTTGAAGAAATCTAGCCAATGCTGCATTATAGGAAATTCCCAGCTCTGAACGACATTCCTCTTTAAAAGGCAAGGATACTCTATATCGTCCATCTTGCATCCGTTCATGAGTTTTACAAAAATGTGACTCACAATCTTCTTCCTCCCGGGTGTATATCATTTTCTGGGGATCCTGTTCGATTTCCCAAAATCTTTGTAATATCCCTTCAATTCTATCTGTCCGTGTTAAAAATGAGTTAATCGACCGCTTATTGTGATCTCGAACTCATCATTTGTTAAGGATTGCAACGTTAAAGTAGTGCGAGCCTTTGAACAACAGTTGTTCATACCTCCTATTCCTCCAATCTCAGTAATTTGTTTCGTTTTCTTTGCTCTTAATAATTGAGCTGCAGACTCTGTGATGTAAGATGCTTCCGAACCAGAATCTAATAAGGCACGTAATGTGATTGGTTGTCCAGACCAGTCAATTGTCTTTACCAGTAATGTTGCCAAAGCACTCTTAATTCCTTGTCGTTCTGGCCGTTATTCTTCTCGGAATAAGCTGTTTGATAAGAATTATATTGACGAGGACTAGTCTGTTCATTTGATTGTTGGACACCGTTGTCCCCGCTTAGGTAAGGTAGCTGCATCCCATAGGTATTACAATAATGTGATGTTGTTGGCTGTTTATTAGGTTGTTGGTAATTTCTACCACTTGCAACGTGAACTGGATTAGGTTTCTTTTGATGATTAATTTGGAAATGCAACAAGGTGTGATGCCTTTGTTGACACTCAGCACACTTGAATTGACTACTACAATTATTCCGATCATGACCCTTTGCTAAACAGTTGAAACATAAATTAAGTTGCCGCGTTATTTCTTGTCTTTTCTTTGGATCAGCAGCTAAGAATTTACTGCATTTTCGAATTGTGTGTGGACCATGGCACATGGCACACATATTGGTGTCATGTTCTCTAGTGTGTAGGGAGACCTTTTTGACGTTGGTTTGCCCTGGTTTAGAGATTTGACTGATAGCTTCTAACGTTCGATATCTATTGGTCAGGAATTCCGCAAAATCTGACAAGTCCGGAAGTGCATTAGCAGATAGAGAACCTAGATGTTCTTCCCACAAACCCTGAGTATGGGCTGGTAGTTTTTGGACCATCAGATATACTATAAGCACGTCCCATTGATATACGGGTAAGTCTAAATTCTTTAACGATTGAACACATTCGTTTGTGGTGTCTAACAAAGCCTTTATGCCTTTGACTTCCTCATTATGAAGCCTTGGTTGGTTGCAGAACAATTTTAGTTGCCAATTAACAAGCGAGCGTTTATGCTCATACCGAGTTGTAAGAATGTTCCATGCTGACTCATAATTCTTTTCGTTTATGGCCAGATGTTGCATTAATCGTGCAGCTTCGCCACTGATATTAGCCTTTAAATAATGTAATTTTTGTACGTTTGTGAGAGCTGTATTTTCATGCACAATGCTTCTGAAGATGTTACTAAATTCTGGCCATTTTTCATAGCCTCCCTCGAAACATGGAATCTTAATAGGCGGGAGTTTGAAATCTTTGGAAACCGCAGGAGTAGGAACACAAGTTCCTGAGGATTCAGCAGGCTGATTGAAAGACTCTAGGGCTTCTTTCAAAGCTGCGAAATACACATAATACGCTTCTTTAAGAACAGGGTATGTCTCATTTTCAACATACGCTTTCTTTACTTCACTGCTCTCCGCAGCTGTTGACGCCATAATTACTGCATGCTGCTTTTTGGCGTTAGCAAATATATCTTCTAATTCTGTGACTCTAGCTTGAAGTGAATGCTTAGATAATGGTTTGCCTTTATTGGCCAAATACCTATCAAATTCTCCTTGGATTTCTTTGCTATAATTCGCGACGGTGTCGCACGCTAAACTTATCTTAGCCTTACTCATCTTTCTTTTATTTCTAACCTACCTAATCAGAGACCCCAAAATAGGCAATGACGAACAGATATACAATCACAAACAAAATTACACAACAAAAAGAAAAATAAAATAAAGTTCCAACGCACCTGATTTTAATCTCTTTCTTCGGTCTGCAGTCGTTTGATGTCCAGAGGGTTCCACAGGTATTTCTGGTACAAGCTTATTCTGATCCGCTTCTAGGTAAGGCTGCTCAGTATACCCCAATGTCTTAGGAGTGGTTAATTAAAACGCACGAAGTGCACAAATTGTTCAATACACACAAATGTCTTTAGGAATGTTTAATTACACGCAAATACACACAAATGTCTTTAGGAATGTTTAATTACACGCAAATACACACAATGTCTTTAGAAAGGTTTAATTACACGCAAATACACACGCACGGAATGCAAGGAGTGTTCAATAAGCAAAGTGAATTTAGAAGTTTTTAGTCAACTTTAAATACACACGCACGGGGTGCAAGGAGTTTAATATACACAAAGTGAATTTAGAAGTCTTGTAGTCAACTTTAAATACACACGCACGGAGTGCAAGGAGTTTAATATACACAAGTGAATTTAGAAGTCTTGTAGTCAACCTTAAATACACACGCACGGAGTGCAAGGAGTTTAATATACACAAGTGAATTTAGAAGTCTTGTAGTCAACCTTAAATACACACGCACGGAGTGCAAGGAGTTTAATATACACAAGTGGATGTTACATCCGGCTCGAAGGACCAAAATGTTGCGCCTGGCAACTTGCTTAAATAAAAAACTCGGTACAACAGAATACTTGGTTACAACTATAAAGATTTTATTTCCTTCACTTTACAATTTTTCATTTCTTTCACTTTACATTTGTTCTCTGCTGTGGTCGGAATCCAACTGCTCTTCAAATTCTTCACAAGTCGCCAGTCCAGTTCACTGTTTGCTTTCACCGCCCTGCCGCACCATTACCACCAGTCAAGAATGTTGTAGATACCCACGGTATCTAGCAGCTTGTACCATGTTATGGCCTTCCATATTTCGTTGATACAATACGCGCCGCCGAAAGTGCCGATGATCGCACATACCAATTGGAGCTTTGACATCGTGTTTGTTTATTATTTGTTCTTCGCTGTTCTTTATATATGGAGTTGTAGGGGACGTCGAAGAAATATGATTATTGGTTCCATGAATCATATTGGTAATCGACCTGATCGCATTCTTAAACGATCGATCCATTAAATGCTTTTCTTTGTTTATATGATACTGGCGGTGTCGGTGTAAGATTTTATTAGGTCAAATGGTTCCTGTGTTTATGTTGCTTTTAAGTGGTTCATGTTTATGTTGCGGTAAGTATAGTGCGGCGGGCAATGACTGGTGATGATTTTTAAATTGATGATTTTAAGTTTGAATCATGTTGCGTTGCGCAACAGCAGGACTCACTATAAATGTTGAAAAGTCCAAATTTTGCTATAAAGAGGTAAAATATTTAGGGTTCATAGTAGGACATGGTTTGTTGAAAGTAGACCCGGAGAAAGTATCAGCGATTAACGACTTTCCTATACCGCAAACAGCCCGGCAAGTCAGACGCTTTCTAGGAATGGCGGGCTGGTATCGAAGATTTGTTCGAAACTTTTCTACGCTAGCCGCAGATTTATCGGACACTCTGAAGAAAGGAGTAAAGTTTAACTTTGGGGAGAAGGCTATCAAGTCATTTAATGCGATTAAAGAAATGCTAACATCGAAGCCAGTTTTAGTCAATCCCGACTATACGAAACAGTTTATTCTTCTTTGCGATGCTTCGTCAACGGGAATAGGGGCAGTCTTGTGCCAAAAAGACGATAATGGGGATGAAAGACCTATCTTTTACTTTTCGCACAAACTTAACGATGCCCAGAAGAATTATTCCGTTACGGAGCGAGAGTGCTTAGCAGCCGTATTGGGTATAAAGAAATTCAGACCTTACATCGAGGGGTACAAATTCAAAGTGATTACAGACCATGCCAGCCTGAAGTGGCTAATGGGCTTGAAGGACCTAAGAGGAAGATTGGCCCGGTGGAGCCTAGAGCTGCAAGGATATGTTTTCGACATAGAGCACCGGAAAGGCAGTCTAAATGGCGTACCTGACGCACTCTCCCGTGCATATGAAATTGAAGCGATAGGGTCCGCCTCGAAAGAATCTTGCAAAGTGCTGCATTTAGACTTGTCTGACCCGAGCTTTCAGTCGAAAGAGTATCGACAAATTTTAGAGACAGTCGAAAAGAATAAAGATCAGTTGCCTGACCTTCGTCTTTCCGGCGGTTATGTTTACAAAAAGGTAAGGCATAGCACTGGTAACCCGCTTCAAGATGATCTGACTTAGAAGCTGTGGGTTCCTCCGGGACTCGTCAATGACTTGGTCCGTCTTGCGCATTGTCCACCGAGGGCTGCGCATGGTGGTATGGCCAAAACTCTTTATAGATTGAGACAGCAGTTTTACTGGCCAAATATGGCTACGCAAGTCAAGGAATTTGTCTCTAACTGCGATATCTGTAAAACTACTAAAGCACCTAATATGATTCTTAGAGCTCCAATGGGAAAAGCCTTTACAGTAGATCGTCCTTTCCAACACTTATATATAGACTTTTTGGGACCTTACCCGCGCTCTAAATCTGGAAACACCCATATATTTGTTGTATTGGACCAACTTACAAAATTTATATTTATTAAAGCTCTTAAAAAAGCAACGTCCGACACCGCTCTTAATTTTCTTCGCCATGGAATTTTCCTAACCTTTGGTGTTCCCGAAACCCTTTTATCAGATAATGGAAAACAATTTATTAGTAAGGAGTTTGGTAAATGCATGAACAATTTTGGAATAACTCATTTGAAAACCGCTTCCTATTCGCCCCAGGCCAACGCCAGTGAGCGAGTCAACCGTTCCATTTTGGCGGCTATCCGTTCATATATCGACACTGACCAATCGAATTGGGACGTTAATCTTCCTTATATCGGTTCGGCATTACGAACTGCGGTGCACTCGGCGATAGGTATGTCACCTTACGAGGCACTCTTTGGGCAGCGAATGATGGAGCACAGTAGCGATTACTCAATTTTAAGGGATTTAGACGGACTTAACAACTCAGAGTTAGAAATTTTACCAAAAGCATCCAAAATGAACATTCTGCATTCTTACATTAAAGATTCTCTCGAAAAAGCTCATCAAACCTATGAAAAGGTTTATAACACCCGGAGTACCGCGGTCAAATTCAAAGTTGGAGAAACGGTTTATAAGAGAAATTTCGTATTAAGTGATGCAAATAAGGGAATCAATGCAAAGCTTTCTCCAAAGTTCTGCAAGGCAATTATTCACAAGGCAATAGGTAATAATTTGTTCGAGTTGGTTGATGAAGCTGGTAAAAGCTTAGGAGTAGCGCATACAAAAGATATTCGAAGATAAACGAGCAGATAATTTGTATAAAGAAAGAAGATATAGTATTTAAAAGAAGTAGGTACAGTAGTAGAAAACATATTTAGTAAAAGAAGCCCGACTATATCAGCCTGAACACGAGACTCTTGAGATGTAAGGGGTACCAGTATTCGTTCGACTACCAAATGTTTCCATTCTTGAATTTTTATTCACCTGGGTTCTAAAATTTCAAGTTTTGTAGAAACCTCTTGCTACACGAAAAAAAAAAAAAAAATTTCCATCGATATGGCTATTTTCCTTGCAACAGCAATGTGTTTCCGCCTTTAACTACAGGCGCTCCGAATTTGGAATTCTGGTCTAGAAAACCTTTCGCCCAGATTATGGCAGAATTTTAACTATCCATAGATGGGTGAGTTTTGACCAGAAAATTATAAACCCGAGTTATTCATAAAGAATAAATCATTCCTTTTCAAGAAAGTCAAAAATTTAAATTTTGTGGTCAAAATTGAGCTTGCTATCTCGTTTGTAGTTTTCGCTATAATTCTGGTCGGGAGAAATATTTGTATAGTCCCGATCGATTGTCCAACTCAATTTGGATGCAAATGAAACTACATGGAAGTTGAGTTGAAACTGAGTCGTTTTCACCAACTTTGTGTATCTAAATATTCAGAGAAAAAATACTCAACAGGCATTAAAACAATAACATTTCTCTACGAGAGCTTCTGAATTGCCTTTTAAATTATAAAATTTATTAGAAAACGACTTAATGTATGTTTGAGTTCAATTTCAATTTCAATTTTATTGAGAATGTACAAGTAAGACGTAGTCTTTTATAGTACTTAAAAATACGGACTATGATGATAAGTAAACATTATCGATAAATAAACTTAAAACAAAATAAATAATTAACAAATGTAATATAGTAATATAGTAGGAACTGATTATAATAAATTTAGATATAAATTTAGTAATAGCAGTTTTTTTTTTTTTTTTTTTTCATCTTGTTTTAATTGATTTCATTGTACATTTTAATCTGTTTAAATTTAAGTTCTAGTTTTACATTAGTCCTTAGCGAAAATGAGCAGTGATTGCATTTTTAAAGTTTGTTATTCCAATTATTCTTTTAATGGTAATCGGTAGAGAGTTCCAAAGCCTAATTACATACACAATAAAAAGCCGTGAAGAGTTCAAGTAGTTGTAAGTTGGTACTAAAATATTCGTAGTTCTTAAAGATTGGGCAAATTGAAGTTTATTATAAATGTACAGAGGTGCCTTATTATGTATAATTTTGTGTAAAAATATACAACGTCTGGCATCCAGAAATTGATGCAACGAACATCCAAGAACAAGTTGGTGGTAATGAGAAATGTGTTGGTGTCTCCGGAGACCATATACGTATCTTAACATATCATTAAACGCCACAAGCAATTTATGTTGAGAGTGAGAATCGGGTTTGCAATAGACTACACTTGCGTAGTCGATCAATGGCACGAGCAACGTTTTTATAAGCCTTAACTTTGTATTTACAGGAGTAGCGGAGGAGAATGGCCAAAGTCTACGTAGTCCAGAGTATATTCTTGCAACTGTATGATTAATATGACTTTCAGCTGAAAGTTTTCTGTTAATTTTGAAACCTAGACTTGTAACAGTTTCCGAAAAAGACAGCTGGAATGAAGACAGAAAAACAGGAGGTAAAAGTGATGTATCAACAAGCTTTTTGGAAATTGCAATAAGCTGAGACTTTTCTGGATTCAGACAAAGACCATTGTTAACTGACCATTTAAAAATTGCCATTAGATCTTCATTAATTCTGCATATTAAATCCTCTTGTAAACCAAGAGGACGCGATAAATATATTTGTACATCATCTGCATACAGATGTACCAAAGCATTTGAACATACGTTTGGCAGGTCATTTATAAATATGCAAAATAACAACGGTCCCAAAATAGAGCCTTGTGGTACACCCATACGCAGATTCAGAGATCCTGATTGATTTTGAGCAATACAAACTTTTTGGCGGCGATTGTGCAGGTAGCATTTAATTAAGTGTACTGCTCTGTCATTAAACCCAAAATAATGCTTCAGTTTCTTGCAGAGTATATCATGGTTAACTCTGTCAAAAGCCTTTGAGAAATCAAGCAGACATAACAGAGTTAGATTGTCTTTATCATATTCACATCTTATATCATCAATTACTTTGATCATTGCAGTTTGGCAAGAATGATTTGCCTGAAAGCCCGACTGAAATGGTGATAGCATGTTAAACCTTTTGAGATGACGTGAAATTTGCGACGCTAGTATTTTCTCAAAGACTTTTGACAGACACGGAAGAATGCTAATAGGTCGAAAATCTGAACAAGAACTTGCATTATTTTTCTTGGCTACGGGGATAACCTTGGCTACCTTCCAACCATTCGGGAACGATGAAGAAGCAATAAAGAAATTGAGCAATCCTGTTAAGGTACTTAAAACATGCAGTAAGATCATTTTAACGAAACATAGTGGGACTCCGTCCTCTCCAATAGCATCAGACTTAATTGACCTAATGCTTTCAAGAACTTCAAATTCTGAAACGGAAACAAATTCAAAAATTATAGATGGATCGCAGAAAGCTTGATCATTAGGCTCAAAGTCTAGACACTGGGTGTCCGTCATGACAAACGCATGATTCAATTCATTGGGATCAGGAAATTTTTGGGTAGACTCCTTTTTACCGATTCCAATGGCTCGAAGATTACTCCAGAGCTTGCGAGAAGACTGGTTTATATCCAGCTTTGACATAAAATATCTTTTTTTTGCCCTCCGAATCACATACGTGGTGTGATTTCTAATTTGGCAAAAAATTTCCCAATTTTCATTAGTTGGATCGAGCTTCCATTTAGAATAAGATTTTCTTCGATTTCTTATTGCCATTTCCACATCAGAATTAAACCAAGGGCAGTTTTTGCTACGCACTGAAACCGTTTTTATAGGAACATGTTTCTCAAATAGTTCAAGAACTAACGATTGGAAGCACTCAACCTTGTCGGAAGCATTTGCGAAGTTGAGACAGAAATGCCAAGGAATCTCCATTGCATCATTCTGTAGGGCAATATTGTCAACTGATTTAAAATCTCGAAACTGAAAAGTTGTCGGAATCGGAACACGCGAAAAATCAATGTTATATGTGCAAAAAAGAAGATCGTGGTCAGATATACCATCCAAGGACAATTGATCTTGCAAAAAAACATTAGAAAGATCAGAGACAATCATAAGATCGAGAAGGCTAGGAGTTGAGTTAGGTGCAAAACGAGTAGCATAAGAGTTTGATACATGCAGTCCATTTGTTGCGATTATGTCTCTTAGCTGGTTAGCTCGGGTATCCGACAGTAAAAGATCTGCATTAAAGTCCCCACAGACAATAATGTGTTCATATAATGCAGAGTATGGTTGTAAGGCAGCAAAGAGGGGTTCAGGAGAAATACTTCGGTTGGGATTATACCCTACACACACAACACTTTTTATATTACCATCAGAAACCTCCAACATTAAATATTCTACTCCACTGTTTGCTGATTTTGCCAGAACTTTACAACTAAGGGATGAATTGCAGTATATTGCAACCCCACCTCCTACTGTGTCTGTTACTCTATCATTTCGAAGTAAAAAGTAGTTTTGAATTTCATGCATACTATTTGGAGTATCTGGTCTAAACCAAGTCTCCGTAATGCAGATTAAATCTACCCCAGATGAGTCAAACACATACTTTAAAAAATCTAATTTGTTCATATTGAGGCTACGAGCATTGATACAACATACTTTGAAACCTTCACGGGCACTTGAAAGTATTTTTACAGTGGATTTTACTGACATACAATTCATGATGAAAGTCTACCCAACAATAATTGGAAAACAAACAGTACAACAATCAAGAACTATCAAATAGAAAAAAAGAATTAAAAGCAAAACAATAAGAACAATTAAACAAGTCTTACAATCAATAAGAAATCAGTTGAAATACAAGAAAGATAAAGAGAGAAATTAAAAAAAAATAATAATAATAATATAGAAAAAACTAGTAAAAGTAATAACAAAATCCGCTCCTGGAGTCATTTAAAGATGTGGCATCGGAATTCGGGACTGCTATATTATATTAGAGAGAGTACTCGATGAAATTTTAATCTCCCTGTCATCGTTGCTCTTCTTTACGTAAACAAAACCATTCTTCGATCTCACAGAGGAAATAATTCTTTCCCTTTTTAGCTGAAGAGCGTGTCGCATCAATGCACTATTACGAGGTGTTAAGCTTTCATTTATGTATATGCGGCGGTTCACTGTGTTAGCATTGGTTGTGTTAGGTAAGTCTTCACTGTTGAATAGCTGCGAAACTGTCAAACCTTTATTTGTTTGAAAAGCAGAAAGTAGTGCTTTTTTTTCGGCCGGAGAGGACAACCTAATGAGCAACGGCGAATCACCACCACCAGTGCTGTTGTGGTTCTTCAAGCGAAAAGCATCAAAATGCGGTGTAAGCCTGTGTTGAAGTTTGTTTGCTATATCATTAGCAAGATCGGTTGGACTCTTGTTTGCTGTGAGTGGTAATCCACAAACAACAACATCACTGAGCCGCTGTTGACGTTGAAAATCTTCAAGTTGGTCTCTGATCTTGTCATTTTCTTGTCGCAATGCAAGAATGTCTGTCTCACATTGCTGTACTCTACCACATAAGGCTGCAATTGTTCGGTTAATCTCATCTTTCATATTCTCTTCAAAAGTTGAGAGTAAACTTTTAAATTTGTTTAAAAGACTTGATTCATAATCTTTAAGATGATCAGGCAAAAGCGTTCGGCCATTGCTTGATGTATTCAACGAAGAAAGTTTCATCGGAGAGTGGTTCCGGATTTGTGGCTGAACCCTTGAATTAGTCTTCGATCGTGTAGAATGGCTTATCGAACCAGCTGGACTGTTAAGGGGAATGCAAAGTGTTTTTGGGGTGGCAGTTTTGGTGTTTTTGCCACTAGTTTTGCTTGTTTTGGAAATAGTATTAGGTTGTTTATTGGTGTTTTCAGTGTTGTTGATACTTAGCTGGTTATTGTTGGGAGCATTTGGACGTTTTCCTGTTGTACTGCTGTGGGTTGTGGTTGTAGTAAGAATCATGTTAGTGTTGAATGCGGTGTTTGTTACTGGAGTGCTGTTGGTAAAGTTAGTAGCTGTGTCGGTTGAATTGTTGGTGGAAATGTTAGCGGGGGTGTTGATCATCTGTGTGGTGTTGGTGGGAACGCTGGTGATGTCTGTGATGTTAGTTATTATATTGGTGGGAAAAATGTTCTCACAGGTAGACATAATGGTGTTGAAGAAAAGTAGAAATGATGGACGTCTCAAAGATCAGAAAATGATTTACTTTGTTTTTAGCGATTTTGTTGGAGTTTTTTTTTTACCACGCACAAATTAAATTTGATTCGGATTTTACTTTGTTGACTTTTTAATATTGGTAAAATCTACAAATCACGGTTAAAAATCTTCAAATGTCAGGAGCGTACTAAAACACGTCTATACTTTACTCATTCTCTTGAGAGGAGAGTATGTACCTAGATATCAAAAGGTTTTTTTTCCTTCTCAATAATTTTCAACACAACTTAAACTCAATCCCCGTGTAAACACCGATTCAACTTGTCGCGAAAATTATAGCGACAGCGAGATGCGATGATATGGAGAAGTAACGCCAAGTTAAAAGGAAGGCAGACACACAAAAAGATTTGGGCGATACCATTATTCTACAAACTAATTTTCTCGTGGTTGGTCGTCGAAACGAATTGGAAAAAGAAAAGCAAAAAAAGATAAAATAAAAGTGCGCGCGAGTGGCAAGAAAGGAAGAAGAAAACGGTGGTGAACGCGCTAAATTAATAGTCGCAAAGTTATTGCGTGTGCCGTCCATAAAAAAATAATCGCCAAATATTTTGCTGGCTGTGACGAGCCGATGATATATAGCAATCGAGGTCCCACAAAGCCCGCCAGAACACCATCTCTTGCCGCCACCAAAAAGAAGAAAAGGGAGGCATCCGCACCAGACGTCAGCACATGAAGGGCACCATGAAATAACTTATACGGAAATAACTTATATAGCAGTTATTACGGTTTAAACCGTAATAACTTATATATGAATTATTGCGTTTTCAATCCGCAATAACTAATATATAAGTAATTTCGGTTTTAAATCGTAATAACTTATATATAAGTTATAACGTCTAATGTCGTAATAAAATATATGAAATGTAAGATTCATTCACTCCTATGAAGGAAAATGCATTCATTGTTCTTCTATATTGAATTAAACAACAATTCCATGTAAATGCGGCTCCAAAAATTCTAAAAATAGAACTTCACAGCATATTTATCGATATAAGTTATTACGGTTTCAAACCGCAATAGCTTATATAAGTTAGAAAAGTTTATGTTATTTTAATTTAAAAAAAAACTTTATTTATCAAATCAAACTGGCAGCGTTTCTGCCTATTACACAACTGAACAATGTTTTCTTAAAATCTATATCTTAAATACTAAAATTGTGCTTGCCTAAGCCATCCTAAGCCTCGTGCACTGGTGTCTATGGAATGCGGCAGGTGTTGAGTATTAGGTGTCACAGACGCAGACTCGCAGTAAAATGAGTTGAATCGTGGGATACTGGTTCGAGAATATTTCTCATTAATTGTGGCGTTAACTCCTCCACCTTTTAGAATCGAACGCCCTCGTTCGATACCGCTGATTTTAATGTCTTTACAGCTTCCTCTACGCCAATTGTTCTGGGCGTTGAAATTGGTTGCTCCACCGAAACGTTTACTGCTGTATTCGAGGTTTCCGCTTTGATGACTGATTCCCTCATTGCAATTTCTTCTCTCTTAGCCTCGCGTTTGCGAATGTTGCAAAGCTTCAAAGGGTTTCCCGATATTTTAAAGAGAATGAATATGACTGCCAAGACTGCGATGGCTGCTAATAGCAACATGGCCATGCTCTTCTTTTGATTTGAGATTTCCAGCATTTGAATGTACCGGGTGTTGTTGGTTTCGATCTCCTTAATCATTTCCAAGGAGAGTAGTTCTTCAAGCTTGGGCCTGATTGCAGAAGGTTGTAGCAGTGCCGGAAGGGGCTTGTGTTCTGTAACCTCAGTTGCGGTGAAGGTATATTTTTCGGCTTTAATGGTAGCGTTGTGGAAGTGGATGATGTAGGTTCCGTTCAGTGGAACTCGATTTTCGTCTATTTCTATATTACCGTCAAACTGGTTTAGAAGGATGACACCAGGAGTTAGTTCTTCTACGGCGGGGACGTGTTGATTGTTTATTTGTGTGCAGGAAGGCGGGCGGCTGGATAATAAATGGCTAATGCACTTGTCGTTACTTACATCTAGAATAGAAGTCTGTTTACAAATAGAAAGTTTGTTAATAGTCTTACAATTATCGATTAACCCATAGATTGCTTTTCGGCATTGCAAAATTTCCTTAAAATCTAACTTAATTATGTTTTTTCCTCTTTTTACCGGCTTTATTAGCAATTTTTTACATATTTCTGGGTCGGCTACTGGCAAACTTAGGATGTACAGTAATATTGAATTGTTTGATGCTATTTTTACATTAGCGAATTCTATTGCTTCAATAATATTATCATAAGGCATGTTTTCTCTGTTTATTACTTGTTCAATTAATTCAATTTCAGTGTTGGATAAAATATATGAGTTAACAACGCCAGTTTTTGCCCATTGTATGGCATATTCAATATTAATTATTTCCTCTTTTAACATATCTAGTTTAAATTTCAAGTTTAATAGGAGTTCTTGCTTAAGGCTTGCTTCCGAACTTCTTACGATTTCGTTTGTTACATTACTTACTTCGTTAATTTTATTTAACAACAAGCTGTTAACAATCCTTTGTTGGTTGTTATTTGACAGTACATTATTAACTTTCTCCTCTACTATCTCAAAGTCGTGCCGGTCTGGTGTTCCAGCGATCCACTTCCAGGCGGAACCAAGGAGATCTATTGAGCGTTTATTTCTTAACTTGGGAAAGAGGCGGTTAAGGTGAATTTGTATCTGTTGGATCTCGTGGGATAGGAACGGAAACATGGGATGTGGAAGGTTACCGAAATCGCGTATACTTAGGTCTATTTTCTTTAAGGATTCTTGATATTGATCAATTTCGATGACATGTATAATTTTGAATGTTCCGGTCTGCACTTTTGCAGAACCGGAATTTATTGCTATCAGTTGGGCGTTAGAGTAATCCAGCATTTTGACATCCGCGATGATGGGTGCAACGCAGAGCCTAAAAAATTTAATTCCTTATTAACGACTTATGAATTACTCTGCCAGATGTGGTTAAAATTGTCGTTGACCTATTTTCTGAAACTACTTCCTTTCTGTACCTTGCAGAAAGCTTATTGCCTAATCTCTTATTTATTTTAACATATATTACGTCGCCTGCGCCCCGTGCAGTGTCGGGTTAGAATAGCACTGCAGCGCCTCCCCGCTTGTCGTAAAAGGCGACTAAAGGAACAATCATATCTAGACGACTAACATCAAAGTGAGTCTAGCGACACACATACCACCTTAAAACTCTCCCCAAGTATGCATGCAGATCCCGGGGTTTACACGACTGGAGATCACCGGTGTAGTAAAAGGGAAATCAAACTCATTAAATGGAGCATGCATGTGTCGAAAAGGATGAAAGAAAATTTTTGAAAAATTTTGAGCATTATGGAAGTACTTGCGAACATAAGAAGCACTACCCCGCCAGGCAGTTCCATTGCTATGCATGGAGCTGATCCTGGACCGAGCAGCAATGTTCGGGTCAGAGCTATACGGATTCCGGGGGCTAGCAAAGTAATGCGACGAGTTGGACGAAAATTTAGAGTCGCGAGTTGGAACGTTAGAAGTATGACTGGTAGAAGTCTCGAACTCGAAGAGATGATGAGAAGGAGGCGAGTGGACATCTTGTGTGTTCAGGAAACGAAATGGCGAAACACAGCAAACAAAGCCCGTTTCTTAGATGCAAAGACCAAGGCTTACAAGATGTTCTACTATGGAACGGAACAAGGTAGGAACGGAGTCGGTATCATCCTTGACCAAAGTTTATGTAACAGCGTGTTGACCATTTTGAAGTCCAGTGACCGTTTCATGTCTCTTAAATTGGTGATGGAAGGAAAGGTCTGGAATATAATCAGTGCATATGCTCCCCAAATAGGGTGTGAGCAGGAGGAAAAAGATGCATTCTGGCTTGATTTTCATAACCTACTTAAGAACATCCCAAAAGAGGAGTATTTGTTTGTTGGAGGAGATTTGAATGGACATGTCGGGAAGACAAACGAAGATTATGAAGACTGCCATGGAGGTTTGGGATTCGGCACCAGGAACACTCCTGGTGAAGATATTCTAAGTATGTGCAAGTCATACGGTCTAATCGTACTAAATACCATGTTCATCAAACAAGACCGACACCTTATCACTTACAGCAGTGGAGGAAATGAAACCCAGATTGATTACCATTTGGTAACCAATTACATGAAATCTCGGGTGAAAGACTGCAAAGTGATACTAGGAGAAGCTGCCGCTCAACAACACCGTCTTCTTTTAACAGAATTTTTTACGGATGCGGTAAAGGAAGTCAAACAAACAAAGGCTCCTAGGAGAATCAAGTGGTACAATCTGGAGAAAACCAAAGGACAGCAATTCATTTCGTATATGCAAAGTCAGCTGTGTAATACCATCGACGCAGTTTCAAATGCAATCACGGCACAAAATATGTGGGATCGCCTACAACGAACCTGCTTAGAGAGAGCCAAATCACTGTTAGGAGTCTCAAAAGGACACCACCAACAAGCTAAAGAAACCTGGTGGTGGGATGATGAAGCTAAAGCAGTGATTAGAAAGAAGAAAGCAGCTTTCCAAGCTTGGTCGAAGTGCCCCTCAAGAAATACAAATGAAAAAGCGCGTCTCAAAATGGAATACAAGAGCTGCAGAAAAGAAGCGAAGAAAAAGTGCGCCCAACTTCAAGCAAAAAGCACGGAGGGCCTGTATCGAGAGCTGGAAGAGATTTCTGCCCCAGCTGCTGAAGCAAATCAGGCAATCCAAGAGCTAAGACAAAGCAACTTGAATAAGGGAGCAACCATTTTCAAAATAGCCGCTCAGAGAAGGATAAATGCGCAGGAGATTCGTTCGCTGAAGTTCATCAATGATGCTCAAGGAGTGCTACTTGTGGATGACGACAAAATTCTTCACAGGTGGCGACAGTATTGTGATGATCTTTTGAATGAACAGTTTTCTCGGCGCCACTTTCCAACAGCTGCACCTAACTTTACGGAAGTATCCGACGTCACAGTCGAAGAAGTTAGGGAGGCAGTTAAGAACTCCAAAAAAGGCAAAGCGATTGGGCCAGACGAGGTACCATATGAGTTTTGGAAAAATATGGGAGACATCGGGTTAAGATGGCTCACGATTCTCATCTCCAAACTTATAAGAGGTGACAGTTTGCCTAATCAATGGAGGGAAAGTTTTCTTCTTCCAATGTACAAGGGAAAGGGAGATACCAGAAGCTGTGACAACTATCGTTCGATCAAGTTGATGTCCCACACTATGAAGATCGTTGAGCGGGTTTTGGATAGCCGACTGCGGAAAATAATAAGGCTGTCTGATGACCAATGCGGGTTTGTCGCGGGTAAGTCAACTACAGACGCAATCCAAAGCATAAGGATCATTATGGAAAAACACCGAGATGCCTTAGAGGATTTGCATATTGTGTTGGTTGACTTCGAAAAGGCATTCGATCGACAACCACGAGATCTGATATGGGTGGCCCTCAGACACCGAGGAGTTCCTGAAGCCTATGTGCGAATAATTATGGACATGTACGAGGGAGCAGTTACAAAAGTGAGATGCCCAGCTGGAGTCACCGAAGAATTCCAAATAACAGTAGGTGTACATCAGGGAAGTGTCTTGAGTCCACTGCTCTTTATTGCTGTTCTGGATTATTTGCTCGAAGGAAAAGTAACGGACAATAAAGTACAACAATTATTCTTTGCTGACGATGGAGCCATCATAAGCGAGGATCCTACATCCCTGCATCGAGCACTTGACGTTTGGATTGATGTTCTGGAAGGAAATGGGTACCGTATTAGCGCTAAAAAGACTGAATACCTGTGTTGCCCTTTTTCTGATCCAGACAAGCCTATTCCAGACATTTATTTGAATGGAAATGTGCTTCCCAAGTGTGAAAAGTTTAAATATCTGGGATCTATGATCAATAGTGAAGCATCTTGTGATGACGACATCAATCATCGAGTAAGCGTAGGGTGGATGAAGTGGCGAGAAAACTCCGCTATCTTCTGTGATCGAAAAATGCCCCCTAAGCTGAAGGGAAGACTCTACACAGCAGTTGTCCGTCCAGCTCTGACATACGGTTCACAATGTTGGACAATGTACAAAAAGTATGAGAGCAAATTGACGGCAGCCGAAATGAAGATGCTTCGGATGACAGCAGGAGTAACAAAGCTTGATCGAATTAGAAGTACTAAGATCCGTGGAAGCCTTCATGTCAAAAGTACCATCTTGGACAAAATTCAGCACGACCGGCTCAGTTGGTATTGTCATGTTCAAAGGAGAGATCCGCAGAACCCCGTCAAAAAGGCAATATCGTACAACGTTTCAACAAATTCGCGACGAAAAAGAAAAGGCAGGCCAAAACACTCCTGGTACAAGCAAATGCAAAAACAGCAGCATTTGGTTGGCCTCAGACATGGAACAATCCAAAACCGGGAGGCTTGCCGACGATTTCTGAGGTCAACGCGGCGTACCCCACAGGCGGATCACTAGTGTGAAGCAGAAAAGTGGGAGAGTTGTGATCGCTTCAAGATCACTACTCGTAACGCCGAAAATGAAAAAGAAGAAGATATTACGTCGCCTGCGCTATACGTTTTTGGTGGTTTCCTACTTTTATTGTGATAGTCTAGGTCGGCTTCTTGTTTGCTTTTTATTCTCTCCTCATTTTTCTTCCTTTCTGATTCTAATAGTTCTGGGTTATTAAGCGACTCCTTACCAAAGAAAACATCGATAGGTTTCCTTTTAATTGTTGAGTGCACTGACCCGTTATATTCGTACACCGTCATGTCCAACAGCTCAGAGAAGGAGTTGTGAATCTTCTTGGTCTTCATGCAGCGTAATAACTCGGAGAGTGTGGAATGAAAGCGTTCCACTTGACCGTTAGCAGAGCTTGTGTAGGGGGGAACCTTGAAGATTGTGATTTTAAATAGATTTTCTAACATATGGGTTATGGAGCTTGAGCTCAACGATTTCTCGTTATCGATCACGATTACTTCGGGAACTCCAAAGGCCAACACGAGTTCTCTGAGAGGTTGCTTGATGTCCTCTGTGGCTCTAGACTTTAGCATTCTTGTAAGCGCGTATTTCGAAAACTTATCGATGGCAGTTAAGATTATTTTGCCGTCCGTGAAATATATGTCTACATGAACGATCTGACCAGGGAACTTAGGGATTGGTGTTGCCTGAATTTCCGGCTTGTTTGGATGGCGGTCGTACTTGTTTTCTATGCAGACTTGACATGCTTTCGTAACTCTGCGAATTTTCCCTATCATTCCCGGAAAATAATATTTTTTCAGGATTTGAACCTTGTTCTCTTTTGCGTCTCTATGCGCTCTCCGGTGAGTGCTGGTCACGATGTTCTCCTGATCCGAATCGTCAGTAACATCTTCGACCTGAATCTGAGTGAATCTAATTTTGAAGCTACTAAAGTGGGACACGTATAGTGTTTGTATTAGGCCCATTATTGGTTCTGCGGCTCTGATACCATTAATAACTGAAGGGTTCAACACTTTCTTCAGGATTTCCTTTAAGTTCTCCTCGTTGAACTCAGGTTCTGTCACGACATGTCGGTGATAGGTTGGGAAAACAATATTGAAACTCATTGAAGAGATTTCGCCTACCTGTAGAACAATCTGATTTTTAAATACATTAAGGGGGACTTCCACACTGTGTATTAAGTTGTGGGACGAACTGTCGTCACTGTGCTCGGTGACCGTAAGCGAACTTACTAGCGAGTTTATCTGGGGAGGACGTGAAAGAGCGTCTGCTACCATGTTTGTTTTACCCGGTTTATAGTGCAGTTCAAAGTCGTACTCCTCCAGAATAGCCTTCCACCGCTTCATCTTGCTGTTATTGTTTTTGCTGCTGCGAGCATATGTGAGAGGCTGGTGATCTGTGTATATTTTTACATGCGCAGATCCATATAGGTACTGGCGTAAGGCATTTAGTGCCCATATAATTGCCAACATTTCCTTTTCATTGGCTGCGTACCCCTCCTCGGTTTTACCAAGTGTACGGGAGATAAATGTTATTGGCCTATCCTGTTGAGCCAAGACCGCACCAAGAGCGAAGTTGGACGCGTCTGTAGTTAGCTCAAATGGCTTCGTAAAGTTTGGATATGAAAGAACTACGTCTTCAGAAGCGAGAGTGCTTTTAATTTTTTCAAATGAATCAATTTCTTCGGGGCCGAGATAGATAAGCTTCTTGGCGGATTGGGTTTTGGACATACGTCCCTCTTCCCCTCTTAAAAGAGCTGTCAGGGGCTTCGTAAGCTTCGCGTAGTCCTTCACAAAGCGACGATAATACCCTGACAGTCCAAGGAATGATCGTAGATCTTTCAACGTTTGAGGTTTTGGGAAATCCTGTATTGCCCTTACCTTTGCTGGGTTAGTTTTTATTCCTTCGGATGAGATAATAAATCCCAGGAATTCCACTTCGTTCTTAAAAAAATGACACTTGTTCAATTGAACTTTCATATTTGCTTCATCGAGTGTTTTGAAGATGTCTACTATGTGTTTGGCATGATCGCTTTCGCTTTTACTAAATATCACTATGTCGTCTATGTAGACATAGCAGATCTTGCCTATGTGGTCCCGCAATATGTCGTCGAGAGCCCTCTGGAAAATTGCTGGGGCGTTTTTCAGCCCGAAAGGGAGCCTGGTAAATTCAAATTTACCACTATTTATGGAGAAGGCAGTCTTCTCGATGTCAGATTCCTTCAAGGGAATCTGATGAAAGCCGCTTTTCAGGTCTAGAACGCTGAAAAATTTGTTTTCTCCCAATTGCGATAAAACCTCATTTATGTTGGGAATTGGGTAACGGTCGGCTATGGTGATACCGTTCAATTTCCGGTAGTCAACCACCATTCTGTATTGCTTTTTTCCTTCGGGATCAGACTTTTTGGGTACGATCCACACCGGGGAATTATACGGCGACCTAGAAGGTCTAATAATTCCATCAGCTAGTAGGCTTTGGATTTGTTCCTCGACCTCGGATTTGAGAGCCATTGGGAAAGGATAGTACTTGCTGTAAGTAGGAGCATCGGTAGATGTCCGAATTTCCCCTACGACTTTCGTAGTGAAAGTCAATTTCTGGTTAGGTTCAGAAAAAAGGTTTGGACAGCAACTTATGGCTGAGCCAATAAGCTTCTTTTGCTGTTCTGTCATGTGATCAGAATGTGTTGTGAGGGTGTTCACCCCTGGTGCTTTTAACTGCCTTATCTTAATCTTAATGGAGTTTAAAATTTTCATAGTATTGTTTTTGGTATCTATGATTGCAGATAGTTGTTTAAGACTATCGTTGCCAATAATACCATTGAATGTTTTTAATGTAGGCAATAGGTAGAATTTTAAGCCTAAATTCTGATTGTTGAACAGATGGATGGTTGTATGTTGAGTTATCTCAACATCTCCAGCTATAGACTTAGCAAAAAAAGGATTTTCATTTTGCTGAGGATTCTCAACAATTCCTGGTTGGATATAATTTTTTGAGGATCCTGTATCTATCAGGAATCTAAAAGTCTCACCTTTTTTTGATTTGCATTCAAAATATGGCAGGGAGGAGTCGCAGAGCCCGATGAAGTTAATGTCGATATGCTCTAGTTCGGCGACTTCTCCTCCTCCAATGTTGGAGGCTGCGTCAGTGTTTTCGAGATATTCAGCAAAATTTTGCTCCTCCTGTTCGTCACTTAAGTCGAGGTTTTGGTAGTATGAACTAAGTTCCTCTTCGGACGGTTGGATGTGGAAATTGGGTTGATAGTTCCCAGTTGGAGGGATCTTGTTAGCACCTACCTTCCAAGCCGTACCGCCAAAGTTCTGCCGGTTTCGGTTGTGAATATCTCTGGCCTGGTTACTAGGCCCTTGGGTGAAAGGTTCCTGTTTTACAGGTTGACCCTGTGAGAAAGGTCTTGCAAATCTATCGTTCTGATTCATGAAACTTCTCTGTTGGAAGTTTGGTTGGCCACGGCCAAACCCTTGATTATGCTGATTTGGTCGATAGGGTTGAGGCTGAGTGAAGTTAGAAGGATTTGCCCGATTGGGTTGGAAGTCCGGGTATTGTTTACGGTGTCCAGGATTGGTATTCCTTGGAGGAAACGTGTTTTGTAAACGTGTTGGAGTAGGTTGTGGAGCAAAATTTTTTCTTATTGCTCCCTGAGTGTTCTGAACGTATTGGGATCTATAATGCTGGTTTTCGTATTTTTGGCAGAGGTGTAAGGCTGTGGGAAGGTCTGCGGGTTCTTTCATGCCGAGAAGATCGGACAGATTACCCTTCAATCCCCTTACAAAGGTATCGAGAGCCTTGTCCCGATACGTTTGGACCAATAACCTCATCGCCTCTTGACCGATGTCCATGCAGGCAATGTTATTGGTTATTAACGTGAGTTGCCAGGTTACCGTTTGGTAAAACTCCTGGATGGTTTGATTACCTTGAACCAGCCCAGACAGTTGATATTCGAGGGTTGTGATATCCCTCTTGTCGGCATAGTGTGTTGCCAAACAGTCAACGATACTGTTCCACTCAAGGGGCGTACCGTTAGCTTCCAAAGCAGCGTCAGCCTGACCTATAATTTTGTTACGGATAACGTTAAGTATCCCGTAATACTTCATGGTATTCCTCATTGGTTCGTAAAGTTTTAATACCCGGTCTACACTTCTTTTCCACGAAGAAAACTCGGAAGCCTCTCCCGAAAAGTTTCTCAAACTTTTTACCACGTCTGGAATTTTTTCTAGCTCACTGACGGACTGGTTTTGATTTACTGAAAAGGGATTCAATTGTTGCTCGAGTACTCGACCAACAATTGATGTAATTAAAGCATCTAATTCGGCGGAAGACCTAACGTCTTCAGCCGGAAGTTGATTATCTAATGAACGTCTACCATTCTGGTGACCATTGAAATTGGAAGATGATGCAGCGCTTGCCGCGGTTACGTAAATTGGTGGGGTATTATTGCTGCCAGAAGGGCTATAGGTAGTTATTGGATTAGGTTCGGCCTGGTCTGGATCTGACGTAGCACCAGCTCCTCCCCTTGTTAAAACCATTTCTACTTTAATTTTCTTAATTTCACTTCACAAATATGTTAGATTTAAGTAATTTCTTAATTTTTATTATTTCTTTAAACTTTTCACTTTGGGTTAACTCAATTTTGACTAAAATTAATTGCTCCTAGACTAATGGTTCAGTTTTATAATTTTCAAATTTGAAGTTTCAGTTTCACTTTCCTAATTAATTATTTCGTTTCAATTCTCTTTTCAATTAGTTAAAGCTAATTTCAAAATTCCACTTTCTCTTAGTATGCTTAGTTCTATTTAATGATTCACAAAATTTTCAATTGGTTATAACTTAATCTTAATCTTACATCAACCAGAATGCGACGACGGCCATGGGGATGAATTCCTTTTTGCTATGACCACTACTCGGGATCCCTCGTTGACTCCTTTAATTGCTCGCGATTCACTGATTCTACTCTTGTTTTACTTTTGAGTTCACTTATTACTAGTCTTTCTTTTGCACTGATTTTACTTTTGTTTACTTATTAATCCACTTATTACTAGTCTTCTTTTTGCTCTGATTTTACTTTTGTTTACTTATTAATCCACTTATTACTAGTCTTCTTTTTGCTCGGGCGCCAGTTAGAAAAGTTTATGTTATTTTAATTTAAAAAAAAACTTTATTTATCAAATCAAACTGGCAGCGTTTCTGCCTATTACACAACTGAACAATGTTTTCTTAAAATCTATATCTTAAATACTAAAATTGTGCTTGCCTAAGCCATCCTAAGCCTCGTGCACTGGTGTCTATGGAATGCGGCAGGTGTTGAGCATTAGGTGTCACAGACGCAGACTCGCAGTAAAATGAGTTGAATCGTGGGATACTGGTTCGAGAATATTTCTCATTAATTGTGGCGTTAACTTATATAAGTTATTTCGGTTTGATGTCGTAATAACTTATATATGAATTATTGCGGATTCAACCCGCAATTACTTATATATAAGTTATTGCGGATTTAAAAACGAAATAACTTATATATAAGCTATTGCGGTTCCATATCGTATTAACTTATATGACCGTTATCATATAAATTACTACGGTTTGAAACCGTAGTAACTGCTATATAAGTTATTTCCGTATAAGTTATTTCGGGGCCCCACATGAAGCAACCAATTTTACGACCTCGATTGAATGGAATTTTCAATCGGAGTTCCACCTAAGCTGTAGTGCACATTCAGCAACCCCTGCGCTGGAAGCCAAGTAAGTAGCAAAAACTTTCGGTTACATACTTAAACACGTGCAGCACCATCGTCGTCGACTGCCTACAAAAGTTGGCCTAACTGCAGTGGCGCATTCGACAAGCTGTGACGATCCGATTGAAATTTCAATCGACGTTCCACACAAGCCACCTCCGTTGTCTGAAGGAAGTAATAATCACCACCAGCATCTTCTGCAGCGGATTGTGAAGAGCCGATTGTCTAATAATCGAAGTGCCACAATACTCATCGACCGCCGCTACTTACAACGTACAAAATCATCACCATCATCAGCACCTCAGTCGTCATCCGCCTACCTACCTAAAACTAGCTGACCTTCAACTACATCTGCGACTGGCTGTGATGATCCGATTGAAATTTCAATCGACGTTCCGCATAAGACCATCGACTTTCTCACTGCAAACCAAAAAAAAAAACAACAAAACCACCACCAGAGTAAGTACTAACCAACAACGCATGCCAAATCTTCGACTAGCTGTGACGATCCGATTGAAATTTGTAAATTTCACTCGATGTTCCACATAAGCCTATGTAGGTTACATATGCCGCCCCATCTATTTTTGCACAAACTTGATTTCCAACGGAAACCAAGTTCATTTAAGATTTAAGTTCACTATCATATTGCAATGTAAACACACGCTTGCACAAACTTGATTTCCAACGGAAACCAAGTTCATTTAAGATTTAAGTTCACTATCATATCGCAATGTAAACACACGCATTCTTTTTGGGCACTCGTAATCGGATACCCAAAACGAATGTGCAATTCTGCTGACACATTAAAAACTGAATAAGAATAAAGGCATTGATAGAATTATGGAATGAGTAAGAAGTCAGTCTTAATCAACAGCTCACAGAATAAAGTCCTTTTTAAAAACCTCAATCGTGATAGTAATTACTTCTCTGGCGCAGTCGGTAGGATTTTTTCAAACAGAAGAAATCCATACGAGAACGAAGTTACGCGAAAACAACTTAAGATTGTTAAAGTGTTAATCTCAGTGTTCAGTGCGTGGCAAACAAAATAAAATTGTGAAGCACGCATACGAAAAGTGAATAAACCAAAAAGTGAAGTTTTTGGATATAAGAAAATAATTTATTTTTCTTTCTTTTTCTTGAATTGCATTGACGATTCAAGGGAACTAAAAAAAAAAAGAAGAAGTAAACAATCACGATTAAAAGAAAAACACAAACTAACATTGTTAACCGCCAATAATAAAATCTAATTAACCCAAAAGTGAAGTTTTGGTATAAGAATTTTTTTGGTGCTCAAGTTCAAGTGAACGTTGTGAAAAAAAATAAAAGTAACCACGATTAACAAAAAGGATAAAACGCTGAAATTTTGGCCGGTTATCAACAACACCATGGACCAAGAACAACTAGACCGTCTCGTGGGGGCCATTCAAGCCCTAGCAGTGCGTCCGCAACCACAACAAAGTCGGACAATCCAAATAATAAAAGAAATAGCGTACATACCGGAATTCGAGAACAAAATGAAAGATTGACGCAGTTCGTCAGTGTGGTTGAAAACCACATCAACGGCACCAGAGCTGAAGAAAGGCAGGAGATATGGAGGGCAATATACAACTCCAAGGTGACGGGAAGAGCGAAGGAGCTGCTCATCCACAATACCACAACAACGTGGGAGGAAGCAAAAAACCTATTGAAACAACATTTCCGACCAACAATTAACTACAAGGAAATTGCCAACAAAATATCATACCTGAAAGTAAGTTCTATACTAGATTTAAATAATAAAATCGAATATTTAATTAGAGAAGCGAACACATTCGCTACATATGAAAGTAATTCTGCGGAAGTTAAATCAAATTTATACGTATTGATAGTTAGTAAAATTAAACAACTAGCTATAGGGAATTTATCAAGGGACATTAGGGATATCTACGATATCCACAAAATTAAAGAGATCCTCTACTCATTTGTAGGGTACGATGAAGGGAATATACAAATAGATTTCAGAACAAACAGACAATACAGACCAGAAGATAGATCGAATGGTTATAAAAACGCATCAGGTCAAAACAGCAATTATGTCAATCATAAGTCTCAGAGACAAAATAACAATTTCCAATCTAATTTCAATCATTCGGGACATTTTAACCCATTCAAGCAAACAAATAATTTTCAACAAAATGCCAACCCCCAAGAACATTTTAGGAAGACGTCAGGGCAATATCGGAATGGGCAAACATCCCGATATAACAATCCCCAACCTGTTTTTAATCAATCAGGACAAATAAGAAACGCAATACAACACCCAGCACCAATGTCAATAAATCAGGTTGAAACTAGTAATGAAGAAATTCACAATGTGGAGTTTTTTCTCAATTGAGCCTCGGGAACCAGATTTTTTTAAATTTAACAATTGATAGTAGAAGATATAAAGCACTCTTAGATACGGGTTCAACCATGAGTATTATAAATTCTAGCTCAGTAGATTGCAGTAGGTTTAAGGTATACGACAAAATAAAAATGCAGCTTAAGACAATTAACAATACAACGGATGAGGTAGTGGAAAGAATCATTACGAAGATCCCAGAAGAATTTAATGAAGATAAAAAAACTACTACAAGATGGTATAAGAGGAACTTAGGTCCAAAGCCTTATGATATTCTAATAGGCATGGACTTACTAAGTAAAATTGTTAAAACCCTTGATTTTAACAGTAAAACTCTTATATTAAAAAACAATTCAATAATCCCTCTTTACTCCGAAAAAGACATCACAGCCTTCGATTGTTTTGAGCTTATCGGAGGAGAAAAAGAATTGGACCTAGGCCATCTGAACGCAGAGGAAAAGAAAGAAATAGAAGCATTATTAAGAAAATTCAAAAAATTAGTTTACCGTGAAGGTGATCAGCTGACGAATACGGACACTATCATGCACGAAATAAAAACTACCGTAGACCAATCCATACATGCTAAACTCTATAGGCTACCCCCAAAACATGAAGAAGAAGTAAAACGACAAGTGTTAGAAATGGAAAATCAGGGCATAGTAAGAAAATCAAACAGCAGATATGCCTCTCCTATTGTGGTAGTGGCAAAGAAAAAAGACAATTCTGGGCAACAAAAATTTAGATTATGCGTTGGCTATAGAAAAATAAATAAATAGGGTGGCGCAACAGAGCGAGGAGCCCCTGGGCCTAGCGCATTTCTCACAACCATGCCTTGTGAGGGTTGACTATAGAAAGCTTAATGAAATAACAATTGATGATAAATACCCACTCCCAAACATCGATAGCATCCTTGATAAACTAGGTAGGGCCCAATACTTTTCATCAATTGACCTTGCAAAAGGATATCATCAAATCAAAGTTCACCCCGCCGATATTCCAAAAACCGCATTTGTGACACCCAATGGCCTCTAATAATATCTTAGAATGCCTTTTGGATTGAAAAATGCGCCGGCAACGTTCCAAAGATTGATGAACCAAATACTAAGGGACTATATTAACAAAATTTGTGTTGTCTATTTAGACGACATCCTAATTTTCTCAACAAGTTTAAAAGAACATATTCAATCTTTAACCTTAATTTTCAAAAAGCTCTCAGAACATAATTTAAAGATTCAATTTGATAAATGTTCATTCATGAAAAGAAATACCGAGTTTTTAGGTCACGTACTTACAGCGGAGGGAATGAAACCGAATCCAGATAAAATACAATGTATTAAAGAATACCAATTACCCAAAACAGAGAAACAGATAAAAACATTCTTAGGTACCACAGGGTACTATAGGAAATTTGTAAAGGACTACTCAAAAATAGCTTATCCCATGGTGAAATACTTGAAAAAAGGAATGAAAATAAATCTTAACGATCCCGAATACATCCAAGCGTTTGAAACACTTAAATCAAATATTATTAAGCACCCCATACTCAAATTTCCCAGCTTTGAAAAACCCTTCACACTTTTCACCGACGCTAGCAATTATGCAATAGGAGCAGTACTCACGCAGGAAGGTCAACCTGTATGTTACGGGTCAAGAACATTAAATGATCATGAAAAGAAATATTCTGCGACTGATAAAGAGTTCCTAGCAATTGTTTGGGCAGTAACTTACTATAGACCATATTTATGGGGCACAAGATTCACCATCATAACAGATCATCAACCTATTTAATATTTAAATAAGAAATATAACGGCAAAGAGTTTAGTCAGAGAAACCAGAGGTGGCTTCTAAAACTACAGGAATACCAATTCGACATAGAATATTTAAAAGGTAAGGAGAACAAAGTGGCAGATTTTTTATCAAGAATTCCAGAAGAGGAGATAGAGAAGAATAATACCGAAGAGATGTCAATCAACAATCTATCTGATATTGCAACTGTACATTCGCAAGAAGAGCAACTTCTTGATCACATTCCAATTAAAGAAACAATAGTTAACAAGTACAGAACACAACTAATATTAGTAAGTAAAACAGAAAGAGAGATTGAAATCATAGACAAGAGAAGAATTATTTACTTAGACATGACTAAGACTAAGGAATACTGGTCAGATCTACTAAGACGATTTATAAAACCAGGAATAACAGGTATTTTCACAGAACTTTCCTACGAAGAATTTAATAAAATTCAAAAATTACTGATAGAATTATTTAGCAATAATAGAGAAATAAAATTCATAAAAGCAACCATTAGAGCAAAGGAAATACGAACAGTAGAAGAACTTCACAAACAAATCTCATCGTATCACATAAAAGAAAGCATTCACAGTGGTATAGTAGAGACGTATCATAGCCTGAAAAATAGAATTTATTATCCACAAATGTTCACAGAAATCACTAAAGTTATAAATAATTGCAAATCCTGTATAGAAACGAAGTATGAAAGACACCCAATAAAAAAGAAATTTGAAATTAGTGAAACACCAACAAGACCAAACGAAATTTTACACATTGATATTTTTTATTTCATGAAACAACCATTTCTTACTTTAATAGACAAACTAACAAAGAAAGCTTAAGCTTATCATTTACCAAATAGAAACTGGATCAAGAAAATTGAAACATTAGAAGAACATATTTCCAAATTTGGTAAACCAAAGAAAATTATAGCCGATAATGAATTCCAAGCAGAGAATCTTAAAGAATTTTTTAACCAACAAGAAATTGACCTTCACCTTACTAAGCCCAACACACATACAGGTAATAGTGATGTTGAAAGATTTCACTCTACACTTAAGAAAAATTAGTTTCAATGAGGAAGTTAGATTTGACATTAGTTCAGAAAGTTCATAGAGCAGTTAAGAATTATAATGACAGATATCATTCCACACTCAAAACATCTCCAAATGAAGCAATGTTTGCAGACATAGCCACTCTAAGAAAACAAATTATGACGGAAAAAGCAAATAGGACCGAAAAACTTAACAAAAACAGGGAGATATATATTGAAAACAGGCAGATAGTACCAATTAAAAATTACAAAAGAAACTATTACAAAAACGAACCTAGATACAGATTTAAAAAACTAGAAAGAGAACATCCTATTAACATTAAACGCCCTCGCATATTTGCAGACGACAATGTTAGTATACGCACTAACCATACGGATGACACCAGTAGCAGCGACCTTAACAGTCAACAAGTTAACGACTAACAATGGATATACCACTATTAACATGGGACAAACCGAACTGATAGAAAATACAAGGACAATACTGCATATCATAAACACGGACGACCTAGAACAAACTTTTAATTCTATTAAAGGAAATGTAGAAAATCTTCAAATAAGAATCGACTGGACGATAAGTAAAATGATAGAAAACATACAAGCAAAACTTCAGGCAATAGGAATAGTAAAAATAAGACAAAGAAGAGGACTTATAAATATTATAGGCACAGCACAAAAATGGATGTTCGGAACAATGGACGATATCGACAGACAAGAAATAATAGAACACTTGAAAACAATAGAAGAGAACGATAATAACGCAATATTTAATTTAAACAATCAGATTAAAATAAATTCATATTTTAATGACACAATTTTTGACCTAAAGAATATTATAGAAACAGATAGAAAACAGATAGCCCAGGTATACAAAGAATTAACAGAAAATGAGAAACGAATGATAGAACAACAACTTAAGATTAATCAAATATTAAAGTTACGTTTTTTGGAAGACAAATTGAATCAAATTGTAGATACCATAGCTCAAATAAGATTAGGTTTAATTCACCCAAGCATAATGACGTCAGAAGAAATGACAGAAACAGGTTTAGACATTTACAAACTTAAAAACGCTAGAGTAGGAGTTTTAAGATACGAGAAAAATAGAATCATTATAGCAATGAAAATCCCGAGTACCTACAAACGAGTAGACTTCAAACTCATAACAGCAATCCCTACAGAAAATAATCAAGAAATAATAATCAAAGATCAATTTTTTATAGAAATGAATGAAACAAGATATGAATATAACGAAAAAATTTTATATGAAAAAGAACTTATAAAACTTAGCAACTGCATATCGCATAACAACTGTAAATTAAAAAAAAAATAGCCTTATCGAAATAAAATCATTAGACGATTACACTATTCTCTGTAAAAATATGAATAATGTTGAAATAATAAATAAGTGTGATGATCGTAAAATAAAACTAAATGGAAATTACCTAATTGTATTTAATAATTGCTCAATAGAAATACTAAACCAAACATTTGGCAATATGAATATTCAACATGTAAATAGATTTTTTTATAGCGAAAACATAAAGTACAATTTTACGGAAGAATTAAATTTTGAAGAAATTACTCTGAAAAACTTTGTAAACCTAGAAAGTATAAACTTACTTAAATTTCATAAAAATGTACACTATTCAGTAATATCAATACTTTTTGTAACTTTGATTGCTCTTACAATTTTTATATTAAGAAAAAACAAAAAGCTAAAAATTTCAATCAATAATGTCAGTAAAGAAACTCCCAAAATTCAGGAGAATTTTAACCTAAAGGGGGGAGAGGTTACATATGCCGCCCCATCTATTTTTGCACAAACTTGATTTCCAACGGAAACCAAGTTCATTTAAGATTTAAGTTCACTATCATATTGCAATGTAAACACACGCTTGCACAAACTTGATTTCCAACGGAAACTAAGTTCATTTAAGATTTAAGTTCACTATCATATCGCAATGTAAACACACGCATTCTTTTTGGGCACTCGTAATCGGATACCCAAAACGAATGTGCAATTCTGCTGACACATTAAAAACTGAATAAGAATAAAGGCATTGATAGAATTATGGAATGAGTAAGAAGTCAGTCTTAATCAACAGCTCACAGAATAAAGTCCTTTTTAAAAACCTCAATCGTGATAGTAATTACTTCTCTTGTATGTATATATATGACCCGAGTAATCTGCACCTGCGTTTTTATATACAGGGTGATTCGCATAAGGTGTGACAAAAAGATAGGGTGTGTAGGTTGGACCTAGACAAGCAAAAAATCGTATGGGAGGGGGGGGTCCATTTTCCCCCGTTTAGGCGGTAGGGGCAATTAAAGAAAAAAACCACTAAAAATGGTAAAAAAATTATTTAAAAATAACGGTAATACCTACAGAGTCGCGCTATAGCATTTTGAAAAGCCAAAAACTTATACATTAATTTAAATTTAAAAATAAGTTGTTCAAATAAATAGTTTTTGAAATATTAATTTTCAAAGTCAAAATTTTGAAAAAAAAACATAATTTTTTTTTTTAAAACCACTCTTTTTTCAAATTTTACGTAATTAAGTAATATTTTTCTGGCTTATTTTCAATGCTCTTATTTATTTTTGATCAAACACAAAAAACTGAATGTCAAAATAACCTGTAGTTTTTGAGAAAACCAAAAATTACAAAAACGACTTTTTTCAATTTTTTTTTTTAAAAAGTTTTTTTTTCGTTATTGGACTTTTAAGTGAATTCTCAATAAAAAAAGTAAAGAGAAAATTCATCCTTTATTTCGTAAGTTCACTTAAGAATCTAATAACGAAAAAAAAAACTTAAAAAAAAAAATTTGACAAAAGTCGTTTTTGTAATTTTTGGTTTTCTCAAAAACTACAGGTTATTTTGACATCCGGTTTTTTGTGTTTGATCAAAAATAAATAAAAGCATTGAAAATAAGCCAGAAAAATATTACTTAATTACGTAAAATTTGGAAAAAAAGTGGTTTAAAAAAAAAATTATGTTTTTTTTTTTAAAATTTTGACTTTGAAAATTAATATTTCAAAAACTATTTATTTGAACAACTTATTTTTAAATTTAAATTAATGTATAAGTTTTTGGCTTTTCAAAATGCTATAGCACGACTCTGTAGGTATTACCGTTATTTTTAAATAATTTTTTTCTCACTTTTTGTGATTTTTTTCTTAAATTGCCCCTCCCGCCTAAACGGGGGAAAATGGACCCCCCCCCCTCCCATACAATTTTTTGCTTGTCTAGGTCCAACCTACACACCCTATCTATTTGTCACACCTTATGCGAATCACCCTGTATAATATTGGTTGGTTTGGTACATACTTACGAGTGGTACCTTGGCTGGTTTCACACCTCAATTTTGCTGGATTTGTTGTGGGAAATTTCAAGGGCGCATTTTCCGTTCACGTTTTGGGAACTGCTATTATCCATCTCGCTGTCGTCGTCGTCATCGTCGCCATCTAATGGAGTTAATTAAGTATCTTTAATATTTTTTTTTTTTTTAATATTTTCATTTGCCATGAAATTTTAAAGCGACCGTACTTTATCAAATGTAAACTTATTATTATTACCAATGCATTTCTTCTTTTAATAACAATTACTAGATAAAAGAGCTTCGTCAATTCGAACCCGGAAAGGAATGCGGTGCACCTCATCTCCCCCTTCTTGGAAGCGGATTGGGAAAGGGAAGCCAGTACCTGGTAGAAAGTAGTGAGTCCCATTGAAAAGGGTAAGTCGTTTGATGTTATATTGACAAAGTAAAAGAAGAAATATTGGAATTAAGTTAGGTACAGAGTTTACAAGGTCAATTTTAAAGTCAATGCTTGTTTCAGACTAAATTTTCTATTGCTTGTTTTCCAACTAAATTCTTGCGGGTTTCGTAAAATTGTAAGAACATATTATAAGAAGATATGATTGCTTGTTTTCCAACTAAATTTTGTTATCTATGTATGTAGGTACTACCTAAGTCAAAATGTTTGTAGTTGACAAAAATAAATAGAATTTTGAATATTTTGTACCTTTCGTAGTTCATATTCCGGTTTTCGATTTGATGGGAACTATATTTGTTGATTTTCGTGTTCAGGTAGATTTTGTTGCGTGGATATGAGTTCTAGTTTCCAGTAAGAGGCAATATACTATATAGGGATGTGTAGGGTCGAGGTAGGATGGTAGGGATAGGATAGTTTTGCGTATGTGACAGAGTGGTCGCATGCGTTTGTATAAGGGGCCGTTGCTTAATAGGTAGAGCATAGCATAGGCGTAGGACGAAGGGAAGGGATAGCTCTGAGAGGTTATTTACAGCTTTTCCTCTCACTAAATATCAATGTCAGTTGTTGGTGAATGTGAAGCGAAATTCGGTCCGTAGGAAAGTAAAGTTCTGGTTAGACTTAGGCAGGCAGTAAAAAAGTAACCCATGTCTGGGGCTAGCAGCAAGATCCCTCACCCATCGATGAGCTACCGGGAGGTGAATTTTGCCTGAGCTGCAAGTGCCTAGACACCCTTTCATCACTTTTGGCCTAAGGTTCCTGTTGCTTAGGTCAGGAAGGCAAGTAGAAGTGATAATAGGTTGGCGGAATCGGCTTTGGGATTGAATTCCGATTTAGGTCGGTGACGTTCGTTACACCACATCATTGGAAAATTGCTGAAGTAATTGTTATACCAAAGCAAGGTAAGCCACCAACAGAAGTGACGTCTTACAGACCATTATCGCTTATACCAATAATGGCAAAAGTCTTTGAAAAATTGCTACTGAAAAGACTGAGCAAAGTCATAGAAGAAAGAAATCTAATCCCAAATCATCAGTTTGGATTTAGAAATAAACATTCCACGATAGAGTTCATAGAATAACGGATGCAGTTGAAAAATCATTAGAAGAAAAACAATTATGTTCGGCTATATTTTAAGATGTTGCTCAAGCATTCCACAAGGTATGGCATGAGGGGCTAGAATACAAACTGCAAAGTGACCTACCCAGGCAGTACTACGAAATACTAAAATCTTATATCTCAAACCGGCTCTTCAGAGTACGGTATGATCAAGAATATTCAAAGCTATGTAATATACAAGCCGGTGTTCCACAAGGAAGCGTCCTAGGACCTACCCTGTGTTTGCTATATACAAGGGATATTCCAGTGGATAACAACACTATTATGGCTACTAGTTTAATTTTTAAATTGAAACAACCGTATTCTTCAGAGTTTGAACTAAGACTGATTTTTATTCGTCTTCATCTTAAGCTAACTTACAATAGGAGTATATGAGACTCGTGAAATATAATGTGTCATCAAGTTCCATAAGGGATACTTGAGTCGACATTAAAAATGTTTATATTTCGATATGCTGATTAAGTATGTTTATATTTCAATTTGCTGATCGTTGCACAATGGCAACGATCATTGTTTATTTTAGTTCATGAGTATACAAGATAAGTTTTATTTTTATGTTTTGAAAACAAAGAGCGGAAGCTCCACTGAGGATGCTGTTATCTACTTCTGGAGGGTCTTCTATGTTAGAGTTATACATAACTCGCCTCTCCTTTGAATTCGAGTCTCTTCGAATTCCTTTGACAATAGTAAAAAATTTATTTCGTAACATAACAATAGTTATAATGATAAGTATAGACAATACAATAAAAGTTATAAGAAGTACATATGAAACTTTTTTATGATGTTTCAATTCAACAATTTCATTAATATTATGCTCATTTGTTAATGCAATATCATCAAAAGTGATTTTCTTTGAAAAATTAAATGTTACGTTTGTTTTCGGGTAAGTGAATTTTTCGTAAAACACAGTTTTGTTATTTTCAAAATAGTGATTATAAATTCTTAGTTTACACAGACCAAATTGGATTAAATAATTTCCATTTAAAATGATTCTTCTTGAATCGCAATTTCGTTGCAAATTTGTATTTTTTGAGTTTTTTACAAGTATAAGATCTTCGTCTATAGTTACGATTTCTGTGAAATTATTTATAATATAATTGCAATTTCTTAAAATACTGCAATGTTTTGACAATTTTAGTTCATTTAATACTTTATTTTCCTCATAGGAATATGTTTGGTTTGCGAATTCAAATATTTTTTCAATAAATGCATCAATTTCCTTAAATTCATTGTTTGGAATTGGTATAATTGCTTTTAACTGAATGGTTATTAAGGTTTTCGGCACTTTAATCACAAAAACTAGTAGATTGTTTTTGTATTCGATTATAACTATTCTTTAATATTTTAATTTATTTAAATCTATTGGGTAATTATCAATTTCGTCTTTTGTGAGTATGCCTGGATGGATTATTCTGTTTCTTGCGGTAGTAACACTGTCTTGAATTTGTTCGATTTGATTTGTTAAAGTATTTAATTTGAATAACTGTTCATGATATGCGTTTAGCAAAATAAGATTTTTAATAGCCCAATCTACATGATTTAAATGGTCTAACATTTGATAACGGTTCTTATATAAAGTATCTCTAAGATTCATGAATGTTTGATTAAAATGTTTGTTAATCTTCACTTGTTGATTAAGTGCAGCTATAGAGTTATGTAAATTAGAGTCAATGGTGTTTAAGTGATTTTCAATGTCAATTCTATCTTTATCGTCCATGGTGCCAAATAAAAAGTTACATACTTGGCCTACGGCATTGATGAGGCCACGCTTATTTCTATGCTTAGGGAGTAAAGTCTTAACTTTACTTTTCAATAAATCTATCTGTGAGTGAAGTAATACTTTATGGTCTGCATGTAGGGGTTCAAGATCTTAACAGACTTATTATATCTTTTGGATCAATCATCAGTGATATGCAATATCAGATCGGTTTCAGTAACCAATTGGTTCTCTGTTAATTTCACTTCTATAAATCCGCTATTGTTGAACTTGGAGGGACCCCGATATGATTGTAGGCATTATGATTGCCAGAAGCATTACGCAGATCGTTATCTAGAAAAGAGATATTTTTAAGAGGTCTTCTCATTTGCGTTATGTCGATTTTATTTGGGTTGCTAGGGTGAAATTTGTTATATCTTTTCTCAGTTTTTTGTTTTACAGCTTTTGGATTTTTTATAAATAAATTAGGTAGGTACGTTAAAGTTTGGTACAGGTTCTCGTTTAGCATTTATTCTATCTATAGCTTTTTTCTTCCTTTCTTGCATATTTAAAGCAATTTAATTTAAATCTATTTCTTCGTGATTAATAAAATCCATAGGTTTGACTTTTATGGTAGAATGAATGGAGTTGTTGTAAAAGCCTACCGATCTTATGACCAATTCTTCTATTCCCATATTTTCATCACTACGTTTAAGAACTCTGATATGTTCCAATAAAGTCGAATGAAACCGTTCGATATCGGAATTTCCTGTGTGAGAATTGGGGGTAGTAAAATGTGTTGTAATTCCTTTTTCTCTGCAGAAAAACTTTACTAAAGTGTTCTTGAATTCATTATCCATTATAAGAGTTTCTGGTTTTCCTAAATAAGATATCCGTTCTTCTAACTTCATTTTTACGGTTAACATATTTTTATCATAAAATTTATGAACGGAAGCTAGTTTCGTAAATCGATCTATCGTTGTTAAGAAATAAGTTTTATGGATTTGAAATATGTCCATGTGTACTATCACATTAGGCTTGTTTGGAGTTTCTGTAGCGTTAAAGAACTTTTTTATTGGTTTCCTATCATATTTATTTTCGGCACAAGTTACGCAGTTATTGATAAATCTATTGATAAACTTAATCAAATTCGGACAAAAAAATTTGTTTTTCATTTCTTCAAAGTTTTCTAAAACTCCACGATGATTTGTGTTCAAGTGAACTTTCTCTATTTCAGAATACAACTGTTCTTCATTTATTAAGTCAGTTGCTAGTTTGGTACAATTAATAAATTTGATTTTTGCATCATTATTAAATAAGTTAATTAATTTTTGCTGAATGATATTATACTTTTGGTCATTCAATTCTGAATAGATGCCTATTTTACCGTTCCTTAAATGACTTCTAAACAAATCGTTTAAGTAGTGATCTCTACTCAAATCGTTTTCTTCAATATAAATTACTAGCTGTGCCCGCGACTTAGTCCGCGTGGAATAGTGACTTTCGGCAGCATTCTTAATTTTTTAGGCTACTTATTTTGCAAATAAGACATATTCATTCATGCGTTTTAGTAAACCATTGTTATATTATTTTATTTAAGTATATGTTTGCACACGACGTTCTTATTTTTTCCATCTTTTGCGAAATAAAAAGGTTTTGTGGGATTGATACACGTGATTCTGCCGCATAAAGTTGCCATGGGATTTTTTTCTAAGCGAACACCTGCAACTTAAACCGTCTGAGCCTTATTTATAATGATCAATCAGTGGGAATTAAAGGAAAACGGGGAATCAAAACGTTTTGGACCTGTAATATTAGTAAGGATGTTCATATTCAGGTTCTAGACTATCTCTGTACCAAAATTCATATAAATTGGTGCAATAGCTTGGGCGGTAAATATAAACAAAGAAAAACAGACAGACAGAGTTAATTTCGGACTTATAATGTTACTAAAGTCTTCCATTCCCGTGGGATTATGAGGGTTGTCTAACGGTGGACATTTTTTGAAATGTGTGCTGTATTTTCCAAGTTTCCGTTCCCATGGAAATACAGGGATAAAACATTTTGCTTAACATATATGTCCATCCTCAGGTTCTAGACTGTCTCTGTATCAAAATTCATATAAATAGGTTCTATAGTTTGGGCGGTTAATGGTAACAAAGAGAAATAGACAGACAGATTTAACTTCGTACTTATAATATAAGTAAACACTCCCGTTCCCGTGGAAACATGGTGACCGTTCCCGTAAGGAGTATGGGGATGAGTAAAAGTTTATGTTGCTTGGGGATTATGGAGCATTCCAACGGTGGAAGAGTTTTTGAAATCGGTGCTGTAGTGTCAAAGTTCCCGTATACGTTCCTGCTCCCGTGGAAAAATATATAGCCTATGTCCTTCCTCAGGTTCTGAACAATCTTTGTAAAAAATTTCATTTAAATTGGTTTATTAGTTTGGGCGGGACATGGTAACATAGAACGACGGACTTTCACACTTATTATATTAGTAAGGACTCCCTTTCCCCTAGGAATATGTGGATGAATTAAAGTTAATGTTACTCAGGTATAGTGTAGCATTCTAACGGTTGAAAAAATTTTGAAATCGGTGTTGTAGCTTCTAAGTTCCCGTATACGTTCCCGTTCCCGTGAAAATATAGGGATAAAATATAAAGCCTATGTCCTCCTCAGGCTCTGAACAATCTTTGTACAAAAATTAATTCTAATCTGTTCATTAGTTTGAGCGGGAGATGGTAACATAGAATGGTGAACAAACAGAGCTACTTTTGCACTTATAATAATAGTGAGGGCCGGTTCCCGTGGGAATATTCGAATGAAAAATAGCCTTTGTCCGTCTTTAAGTTCAGGACAACCTTTGTACAAAGTTTCATTTAAATCGGTTTGTAAGTTTGGGCGGGAGCTGGTAACATAGAACGACGAACAGACAGAGCTTATTTCACACTTATTATATTAGTAAGAACTCTAGTTCCCGTGGGAATATGTGGATGAATTAAAGTTTATGTTACTCTGGGATAGTGAAGCATTCTATCGGTGGAAAAATTTTTGAAATCGGTGTTGTAGTTTTTAAGTTCCCGTATACGTTCCCGTTCTCGTGGGAATATAGGGATAAAATGTACAGCCTATGTCCTTCCTCAGGTTCTAGACTATCTCTGTATAAAATTTCATTTAAATCAGTTCTGTAGTTTGGCCAGGAGACGGTAACATAGAAATCCGGACAGACAGAGTGACTTTCACATTTATAATATTAGTTAGGATTTTATACTTACGAAAACAAAATTCTATTTCAGAATTTTTCGTTTTGACGATTCTTATTTGTGTTCTGTATTTGTTCACTATACCCTCACTTAAAAGAAAATGATCATTCAAATCCTCTGGGCTAGAATGGATGGTTGCTCCTGTTGAGGAAAGTAATTGATCATCGCAATTATCACTCTCAATTTCAATAACTTCATCCGAAATTTTAAAAATCGAATCTAAGTTGAAATTGCCTTCCGATTCTTCTATTCTACTCAGAAAGTCGGCAACCTTATTATCTTTGCTTTTAAAGTACTCGACGTCGAATTCATATTCGCCTAGAGATATTTTCCAACGAATTATCCTTTGGTTTGGATCTTTCAATGAATAAAGCCATTTTAAGGGTTGGTGATCCGTTTGGACCAAAAACTTTCGTCCAAAAAGGTATGGTCGGAAATATTTAACCGCCCATACAATCGCTAACAATTCCTTTTCCAAAGTCGAGTAATTTTTTTCGTGGCCGTTTAACGTACGGCTCGCATAACACACTGGCTTACCTTCTTGACTTAATACGGCACCTATAGCAAGATTGCTAGCATCCGTCGTCAAAGTAAACTTTTTATCAAAATTTGGGAAAGCAAGGATTGGGTATGTCGTTATAAGTTTCTTTAATTTTTCAAATGCTTCTATATATTCGTTGTCCATTTCAATTTGTTTCATACAAGCACCTTTCTTTAAATATTTAATAATCGGACTTCCTATCATAGAATAGTTGTGAATAAACATCCGGTAATACCCGGTAAGACCAAGAAATGATCTAATTTGTTTTATTGTCTTAGGTAAACCCACTTTGTTTATAGCGTTGATTTTTGTGTGATTAGGCTTGATGCCTTCAGATGAAACTATGTGTCCTAAGAACTCAGTTTGTTTCGCCAAATATTGACATTTTGACAATTGAACCTTCAAATTATATTCATTAAGCTTCTTAAATATCTTTGTGAGTGTCTCAAAATGTTCACTTAATGAAGTAGAAAAAATAAGAATGTCATCCATGTATATTACGCAAGATTTATTTACAAAATCACGCAATACATGATTCATCAACCGCTGGAAGGTTGCGGGCGCATTTTTAAGCCCGAATGGCATTCGAATGTACTCGAAAAGACCCATTGGGGTAGAAAATGCAGTTTTTTCTATATCACTCTCCTCCATTAATATTTGGTGGAACCCCTTAGCTAAATCTAAGGTTGAGAAGTAATTTGCGCGTCCCAACTTATCAAATAAGGACTCAATGTTGGGCATTGGAAATTTGTCATCTATGGTTACTTTATTTAAATTTCGATAGTCTATAACGATACGCCATTTCTTTTCTTTGCTATCGGATCCTTTTGGTACGACCCACAAAGGAGAATTATATGGTGAATTACTTGGTCTAATTATTCCTTGATTCAACATTTCTTCAATTTGTCTTTCAATTTCCTTTTCATGGATTTGAGGACATCGATAGTTTTTAGAATATATTGGTTGGTGCGAAGTGGTAATTATTTTATGTCGTACACAATTAGTTGCAGACAAGTCTTGACCTTCCTTATAAAAGGTCTTACTGTTCTTATAAAGGAAACTTCTAAGTTTATCTTCCTCTTCCATGTTAAGATCTTTATGTATTAAATTATTGATATCGTTTTCATTTCGCTGTGTTAACTAACTTTTTAGTGCATTTTTGAACTTTTGTATTCGGTAAGAAGTAAACAGTCCTGTTACCCATATATATATAAGCAGTGTATAAAGTTTATCTTCTGAATCCTTTTTGCATTCTGTCTTAAGACATAATATTCGCATCGGTAGTGGCGAGTGCTTTCAGAAAAGTGCAAAAAAACATTTGTAAAGTCAATATAAGTAGAGTTATTTGCTATTTTATGAAAATAACCAATTAACTTTATTTGACACTTAATTTTATGGTTGCCAGATACCCTTAAAATTTTTAAGTACCAAAATATTATATCTTTGTGTAGCTCACGTAAAACGCCCTCATTTATATAATTGTGAAAATAAAAAAAATAAAACATGGACTGCTGCATGATTTGTAAAACTGAATCCAGTGATTTGACTGTTTCCTGCGCAGTGTGCTTGCAGTCATTCCATGCTAAATGCATTGGAATTAAAGGCAAAGACGCTGACAAGTTTATATCAGTTTCTGGTTTACGTTTTTATTGTACTAAACATGAAAAACTTTCAGTTGATTATTTATATTGCAAAATTATTAAACTGCAAAAGCTCTTCAAAAATGTTTCAACGACCTTTTCAGAATTGCAAGCTACTTTTGATTTTGAAATACCAACTCAAATGACTTGTGCTTTCGATAGTATTGAGAGTACAATTCTGCCATTGAATGTTTCACAACAAAAACAACAGCAACAGCCTTTAATAATGCTGACTCCTACACCCAAACCAACTGAACGGGAATCTCTGAATCAAACTAAACCGCAGCAACACTTAAAACCAAACCAAAACCTGGTAACAAATCAGCAACAGATTCAAGAAAGGCCCCAACAACAACAAAAAAGGCAAGAAAGTTCTGAAAATCAACAAAAACAAGTGTCTATTACTTCTGCAATGCAACAGCAGTCTAATAGAAAACTTCGCTCAGGTTCCGCTAAAAAACCCCAAACGGTAATAGCATCTTCTTCTCAAGATACTAGTCGAATTCCCAATCGATCCAACGGAGTTTCCATTACCGGGCCTCCAGGTTCCCCAATAGCTTCCGTTATGGATGAGGGGATATCTGACCAGGGAGTGGACTTCACTGTTGGGATTGATACCGGATCGAATGCTGTTGAAGAGCTTGTAGCATTACCTCCTGTCAAGAGTCTTTTTCTTTCTCGTCTTTCGCCCAATACTACCGAAAGTATGATCCAGAATTATATATTCAAAAAATTTCCGTCCCACGACCTTAATTGTCTAAATATAAGAAAGTTTGCAATGGCTCATCAAAAGGACTATTCATCTTTTGAAGTCAAAGTTGGTAGAGATTTGGAGCTCTTCAAACTTCTAAATAATAATAAATTGTGGCCTTTGCACACAGTCGTTCATGAGTTTTTTCGTGCCAGAAAGCGTGAAATCGCGGAACACTAACAAAAATCATCTCTATTGCTACTATCAAAATGTTGAAGGATTGAAAACTAAATTAATTTCTCTGCATACATTAAGTTTTTCTTTGGATTATGATATAATATTTTTCACTGAAACTAATCTTGATTCAACGGTTCTTAGCTCTGAAGTGATGAATGATGAGTACAAAATTTTCAGAGTAGATCGTTCGTTAGAAAGTAGCAATAAGAAATCAGGTGGTGGGGTTTTAATAGCGCTCAGATCTAATCTAGAAGCTAAATACATCAAGCTGCGTGACTTAAATGTTGAGATGGTTTGTGTGGAAGTTGATCTCAAATCCATCAATGCATATTTATTCAACGTTTATATTCCACCGAGATCCGATCCTTTATTGTACGAATCCTGTTTCAACAATATTGCAAATGTGATGGATCATGCGAAGCCATGTGATAAATTTATCATTTGTGGTGATTTCAACATGCCAGAGATCTCCTGGACGAAAAATGGAGACGAAAATATAAATTACTTTTTACCAACTTCGTTAATCTCAATTTATGTCGACTTTTCGGTATTTTTCTCTTTTTTTATTGGATTTTTTTTTTCTATAACGAGCTTTTGTTTTATACATTTGCTTACATTAATATTTTTTTTTTCTTTTATTCACATCATAGCTCATATACAAAAATGTATATAAATATTTAATTCAATATAAGCAATGAATAACCTTACTTATCGAGAACGTGGGGGATGGGGAAGGAGGATCTTAGAAGATATGGGAGAGAAAACTAAAAAATGATTTTCAAACGTCATTCTCTTTGAGACCAAACCGATAACCTTCATTTGTTTTTCTCTTCTTCTAAATAATAAATTACAAAATAAGTCTTAGTTTAGACTTTATGGACAAAGTAGCAACCCTCCCTTTGTCTCAGTTTAGTGGAATTCGGAACGAACTTCAAAGAAACCTGGATCTTATTTTATGTGATGATCCAAATGGACTTCTTGTCCACCGAGCTGATCCAATTCTAAATGAAGTTAAATACCATCCAGCCCTCGAGTTTCAGTTCGAAATATCAGCTCCTAAGCATGACTTCACAACTAACAATTTTAAACTTATATTTGATTTTAAATTAGCTGACTTCACTGGGTTAGACAATACACTTTCTGACATAGACTGGAACGTTAAGTTCCAAAATATGGACTTAAAATCCATGGTGGATACCTTTTATTCAACCTTGTTCGAGTGTTTTGCTTTACACATTCCACAAAAGCGGATTAGACCGAAAAGATACTCTTTTAGCCCGTGGTTCGGAGCTGAATTGCGGAAACTAAAAAACTATAAAACCTCTTTACATAAAAAATTGAAAAGGAGATTCTGTATAAATACTTACAATAGCTTTACAGTAGCCAGGAAAGAGTTGGCAAGAAAAACATCGATTGCGTATGAAAGGTATATCTGCACGGTTAAATCTAATTTAAAAACGAATCCCTCATTGTTCTGGAACTTTATTAAAAGGAAACAGAAACAGACATCTGATCCGTCTTCCCTCTCTCATGAAAACAAATCATCCACGAGTGACTCCGAGATTTGCAACACGTTTGCAGAATACTTTAAAACAGTTTACAAATCCAGTGAGGATAATGAAGATGATATTTTCCTGACAACAATCAACACAAATATTTTACAAGCTCCGTCTTTTATTGAAAGTGATGTAGAAGCTGCTTGTCGGAAAGTCAAAGACTCTTTTTTACCTGGCTATGATGAAATTCCTGGATGCATACTACGAAGATGTTCCAAATCTTTGTGTGGAGTCTTATGCTCTCTTTTCAACAAGTCCATGCATGATTCAATTTATCCCGATATTTTCTTACAATCCCTTTACAAATCTGGATCTCGATCTATTGCTTCCAACTATAGGGGGATTGCAAAACTGAGCTTTATTCCAAAACTCTTTGAATCACTCATGGTAAACTTTATGTTTTTTAATTAAAAACCATATATTTCACCACATCAACATGGGTTTTTCGGTGGAAGATCCATTGTTTCAAATTTAATGGAGCTAACATCAAACATCTCTTAAGGATTCGCGAATGGCCAACAAACTGATGTTGGTTACTTTGATTTCTCAAAAGCATTTGATCAACTGAATCATCGTATACTGATAAAAAGGTTGGATCAACATGGCTGTGTTGGTTCTCTTCAAAAATGTTTTTTTTCATACTTGAATGGTCGAACCCAATACGTAAGATTTAAAACTTGTTTTTCAACAACAATAGGTGTACCACAAGGAAGTCATTTAGGACCTCTCCTTTTTTTATTATACATAAATGACTTGCCTGATGTGCTCCATCATTCAAAGATTCTCCTCTACGCCGACGATGCCAAGATATTTTTATCGTATTCAAATCCTACGGATTCTTCGTACTTACCAAACGACTTCGATGCTCTTCTGAAATGGACTGCGATTAATAAATTATCACTGAACAATTCAAAGTGCAAGACTTTCTCTCGTAAATCTTTGGATCACCAAGTGGATTTTGTGTTGAACGGACAGTTACTTGAACGATGCGAGAAGTTCAATGATCTTGGAGTGCTCTTTGATCGAAAGCTTACTTTCAATGACCATATTGACTACGTAGTCAACAAAGCAAAATCAAGACTGGGGATGATTAAGCGTTGGTCGAAAGAACTTAACGACCCATATGTTACAAAGTCTCTTTATGTTGGACTCGTACTAAGCTGCTTAGAGTTCGCTTGTCAAATTTGGTCACCTACATATGCTACCCATATTCAAAGGATAGAATCAGTCCAGAAACAGTTTCTACTATTTGCACTTCGCGATTTAAACTGGAATGATCGCTTTTTGCTTCCACCATATCGTCATAGGTTGTTGTTATTACAAATGAACACACTAGAAGACAGGAGGAAGGTTTTCAACTACTTAACAACGTTAAAAATCATCAATGGAGAAATATCGTCACCATATTTACTTTCCCTAATCAAATTTAATGTACCTGCCCGTCGGACTCGAAACTATACACCTTTACACGCCAGCTTCCAAAGATATAATTATTTAGCCAACGAGCCTCTGACAAGATGCTGCAGATTTTTTAATGATTACTATTCTGTTTGTGATGTTTCAACTAGTGATCTAACAAAATTACATTTGTTAAATTATTTCAAATTAAATTTCATTTAGTTAGTTTAAGTTTAACCAAGACTGTTAGTTTTTAAACTGTAGTTAATAAATAAATAAATAAATAAATAAATAAATAAATGGAGCTTCATTTTCTCTACGTATTATTATTTCGTTTCCATTAACAATTAATTTGTTGTTTAAGAGGTCGATTATCGCACCTATTGGAGTTAAAATACTGTTACCTAATATACAGTCAAAAGGTTTGTCACAAAAATTTATTAATTTCACTGACATGGTTTTCCCGTTGTCCTTAAATTCACTTGGGACTAATACCACAGCTTCATGAGAAATTAAAGAGTGTCCTGACATGGTATTTATTTTAATTGGCTTATCTAAAGTACGGATTGTTTTGAATCGTTCAAAAACTCTCCAGTCTCCTAAACTGATTGCAGATCCGGTATCGATTAGACACCTGACCTTGATATTATCAATTGTTAACGGTACTACCGGTAATTGGGATTTAGGCAAGATTGCCGAAAATTTTGAACGTTAACTGTGTCTACCTCCATTGGTTCGGGTTGCCTATCGTTTCTATTTGACTGAAAGCTACCCCTCGTTTGATTTCTAAAATTATGGCTTCCAAAATTGTGTGACCTATTTGGATAACGTTCTGATCGGTTGTCAACATTTGGATTTCGAAAATGTTGTGATCTATTTTGATAACCGTGTTCTTGGCTTCTAAAATTTGTCTGTTTGTTATTTAGAACAAATGAATTATTATTATGATTTTTCTTAAAGTTGTTATTTTGGTTCAAACTAGAATTTCTATTAAAGTTTTTGTGATTCAAATGCCCGATACTAGTCTTCTTGTCGTAACATTTTTTTAAAATAATATCTTTGATCAAATTATTTTCCACATAATAGTTATATGCAGCGGATATGCTGTCTATATTATTTTGTAAGAGAAGAGCTCTTATGTAAGTAGGAATAAAATTAGTATAAATTCCGAAAATTATTTGAGAATTATTTATTGGTTTATAATTTTCATCCTTAATTAATTCTAGACTGTACTTTGTATTCATGGTATTTAGAATAGTTTCTAATTTATTGTGCAAATCTTCAATATTACTTACTCTAATGTTTAATGCCTCCTCTCTTAAATGAAAATACGTTTTGTTAACGCCGAACTCTCTTCTCAATTTCTGTATTATGTTGTCCCACGTTGGGTCGGTGAGGCAGTCTACAGCCCGTAGTGCCTTTCCTTGCAACTTGTTGGCTAGTATTATTTTTGCGGTCGCTTGGTGGTCCTCTGGAGATAATGATAGGATCGTTGAGACGTCCCTCAGGTAATTCTGTAGAGTGTAATTATCTTTGCCATTGAAATTTGGGATCCGTCTTTCTTCTCTTAAGCATTCAGACAGGGTAAGAGCCATTTTAATTGTCTTTATTTTACACTGCACTTTATGATTAAGTTTCTAGATGGGTGATTCTTATATAGCTGTGATTTTAACAACTCAAAACTCTTGAAAATCAAAAATGCTTTCAATTTTGTGATCTGGGTGTTATTGGTCTTTTATTGTGCTCAAAATTAAGCCTGCAACGTAGCTCTACTACCACAGAGTAGAACCAGAGAGTCCACTTCAGCAAGGTAGTGCGTTTTGCCTACAAGCTAAATCAAACCGGAAAACCGCACCCGGAAAACCGCACTGGCCGTCACTTCCCACAGATCAAAGTCAGTTGAGTTTGAAAAGTAAAAAAATTTTTTTTGGTTGCAAAAAAAATCGATAATTTTTAATTTTCATACAGCCTAGAATTTAGAAAAATGAATTTAAGTTGCAGAAATTAACTTTTTTTTACATTTTGACCAGTATTTCACTGAAAAAGACAAAAATTAGTACAAAATTTCATACCGATGCAGGCGTTTAGTTAAGTTTTTACAGTTCATACTAGTGAGCACAGAGCCTCAAACTCAGAAATAGGACGCCATATTGAAAAATTTTTTGCGGGTGTTTCGGGTTGAAGGGGTGGAAGTGGATACTCTGTATTATCTACTCTGTGTCTACTACAAAGATTTACACTGCACTTTTATGAATTGGGGAATTTCTTGATTAACACAAGAATCTTGAAGATTTGCACTGCACTTTATGAATTGGGGAATTTCTTGATTCACACAAGAATCCCATCCTCGTCGCCAGTTTAATTTTTAAATTGAAACAACCGTATTCTTCAGAGTTTGAACTAAGACTGATTTTTATTCGTCTTCATCTTAAGCTTACTTACAATATGAGTATATGAGACTCGTGAAATATAATGTGTCATCAAGTTCCATAATGTTCCATGTGGTACCCGTGGTGTAATGGTTAGCATATCCACCTGCTAACCCAGAGGTTCGAGGTTCGAGTCCCAGCAGAGGCAAAATGCAAAAATGTTTTTCCACGGGTATCGCCTTTCGCGAGGAATTGGCAAGTCCTCCGTTAGTAAATTCATTGCCATGAAAAGCGCATTCTCAATTAGCCGTTCGGAACCGGCGAAAAATTGTAGGTCCCCTCCATTCCCTCACAAGGCATGGTTGTGAGAAATGCGCTAGGCCCAGGGGCTCCTCGCTCTGTTGCGCCACCCTATTTATTTATTTATGTTATCAAGTTCCATAAGGGATACTTGAGTCGACATTAAAAATGTTTATATTTCGATATGGTGATTGAGTATGTTTATATTTCAATTTGCTGATCGTTGCACAATGGCAACGATCATTGTTTATTTTAGTTCATGAGTATACAAGATAAGTTTTATTTTTATGTTTTGAAAACAAAGAGCGGAAGCTCCACTGAGGATGCTGTTATCTACTTCTGGAGGGTCTTCTATGTTAGAGTTATACATAACTTACTTTTGCAGATGATACCGCAATTTTGGCATCCAGTAAGTGCGTCGGCGTCGTCAAGGCTGCTGATAAATTGCAAAATGCCGTTGACACCGTTAGTGATTGGACCAAAAAATGGCGTATAAAGCTCAATGAAGCTAAATCTGCACATATTAACTTTACAAATAAAAAGTTAAGCTACGTTCAAATATTCATCAACAATCAAGCTGTACCTTACGCCAATTCGGCCAAATACCTTGGGATGAATTTGGATGCAAAGCTAAAATGGAAAGAGCATATCAAAAAGAAAAGGGAAGGGCTCAACTTGAAATATAGAAAAATGTACTGGTTACTCGGTAGAAATTAGGACTTATCTGTCGAAAATAAAATAATGCTTTATAAACAAGTACTTAGACCTGTTTGGACATATGGAATCCAATTATGGGGCTGTTCAAAGGAAACAAATACTGAAATCATCCAAAAATTCCAAAACAAAGTCCTTCGTGGAATAGTAAATGCACCATGGTATATAAGAAATAGCGATTTACATCGTGACCTACAAATAGAAACGGTTACAGAAGTTGTAAGAAAACATGCTGTATCACACAATCAGCGACTGCGTAGTCATATCAACTCTGAAATAGAGTCCGTATTAAATACGAGAGGCAATGTTCGGAGATTAAGAAGAACCAAGCCACACGAGCTAATGGTCTAAAAGTCATGGGAAGCATTGAAAGTTTAAGCTTTCCTTAAAGCGATTATATTATTGAGAAAGAAAAATCTGTTGTCGATCGTTCATAGATTGGTTCTGATTACGAGGAGTTTTTAGTGAGGTAAGAATCCCACACTACTTGGTATCGAATACTGCCAAGTGTCTTTTGAAGATTTCCTCCTGAAAAAAAAACTTGCCACTGTTTAAAACACTGATCACCTTACTCCTTTTGGTGTTTTTAAATCACTTACACGCCACTTTATCAAAAATAAGACCCCTAGCAAAGTCGACTTTAACGCGAGAGTCCCTGGTTCTACCGCAATTTAAAAATTTAAATAGGAATAGAGCCCCAGATCGCGCGATATATGGGTGGGACAGACGGGTGTTGAAAAAAAGGGAGTAGATTATTAATATTAATACTATCAATAATAATGGTAATAATGATAATAAGGATGATAGTAATAATAATAATAGTAATAATGATAATAAGGATGATAGTAATAATAATAATAATAATAATAATAATAATAATAATAATAATAATAGTAATAATAATAATAGTAATAATGATAATAAGGATGATAGTAATAATAATAATAATAATAATAATAATAGTAATAATAATAATAATAATAATAATAATAATAATAATAATAATAATAATAATAATAA